>CM052897.1:17408447-17423628 GCA_028534135.1 Potos flavus
CAGTATGGAGGTTCCTCAAAAAGTTGAAAATAGAGCCACCCTACAACCCAGCAATCACAGAACTGGTTATTTACCCCAAAGATACAAATGTAATGATCCAAAGGGGCACGTGCACCTGAATGTTTATAGCAGCAATGTCCACAGTAGCCAAACTACGGAAAGAACCTAGATGTCCATCAACAGATGAATGGATAAAGAAGATGTGGTATATATACACAATGGAATACTATGCAGCCATCAAGAGAAACGAAATCTTGCCATTTGCCGTGACGTGGATGGAACTAGAGGGTATTATGCTGAGTAAAATAATTCAATCAGAGACAGACAATTATCATATGATCTCTCTGATATGAGGAATTTGAGAGGCAGGGCAGGGGGTTGTGGGGGGTAGGGAAGGAAAAAATGAAACAAGATGGGATCGGGAGGGAGACAAACCATAAGATACTCTAAATCTCACAAAACAAACTGAGGGTTGCTGGGGGTTGGGGGGGTAGGGATAGGGTGGCTGGGTTATGGACATTGCAGAGGGTATGTGCTATGGTGAGTGCTGTGAAATGTTTAAGCCTAATGATTCACAGACCTGTAACCCAGGGGCAAATAATACATTATATGTTAATTAAAAAAGAAAGAAAGAAAGAAAAGAAAGTAAGCAGAGATGAATTTGGAGATGGAGGGTAAGGAATCTGCAGTAATTCACGCCCAGTGGCCTTGGGGTAGCTCAGTGAGGTTAGGAAACAAGGTTATCAGTTGAGAGAGAGATGGTGTGATATATCTAGAGGGAGGCTTGGCTTTAGTTGGGGCTGGGTAGCCACCAGCCAGTACATAATGCAGAGGAATCAGGATCAGGTGACAGTCATACTAAAGGATATCTGAACTGCCTCACAGTTCAATGTTTCCATGAATAAGATGGGCAGAAATGTTGCCCTATTCACTGATATTCACTGATGTTTTCTCAACACCCAAAACAATGCCTGGCATATAGAAGGCACTCAATAAATTCGCTGAATGAATGAATGAATGAATGAACGAATGAGTGAATGCTTAGATGAGCTTCTCATCCAAACAAGCAAATAAAACCTTTTAGTTGAGATTACCTGTTTTAATATAGACTCATTTTAACATTTTTAAGAAATCACAGATGTTTTCCAGAGCCTTGAAACTCAATATAACTCCAGTCTTCTCTCCTAATCTCCAGACAACATAGCCAAGGCAAGTCAGATAACGTAGGCTTCAAAGTGGGCATTTTTAGCTCAAATTTTTCCCTGGACTATCTTAGAGCAAATTATCCAGAAAATGGCCAAATCCCTATTTTATTGTATTATACAGTAAGCTTTTTTGAATTGAGTATGAGTTTACTCACTCAGATTTTCATTTAGATTCTACTACCATTATAGGTAGAATGTAGTCTTAACCTTTTTCTGACACATTGAGTTCTTTCTCTTATTGGTCTTGGTGACATTTACCTCTAATGAAAGGGAAAAGAGGGGGTAAAAAAAACAAGACTCTAAAAAGACAAGTTAAAAAAAATAAACATAAAAAATAAAAAGGTAAGTTTAACTGGAATAAAAATATAATGCAGACAATATTAGTTGCTGCTAAAATGGGTCTCTGTTGAATATTTCCCATGCATTACCTGGGTGAAAGACTTTGGTTTTCCCGTTAGTGATTCCAGAAGAGCTTGCCTCCATTTTTATTGACCTTCTGCCTGCTGGAAGTGAGGAATGCCTGACCACAGGCAGGCGACGTGACCCTGGGCGGCTTGCCACACTTCGCCGTTGATGGATTTGCAAACGCTTTTCAGCCCCATGAATAGATAAACTTAAACCTGGAATGAGAAATAGCACCATTATTATCTAAAAAGTAAGTTCTGAATGGTTAAAATGCCAAATTACTTTCTGACTTGAAATACAGACAGCTTAAGTAACTATGGTTCAAATTCTTAAGGGACGTTAATGACAATGGAATTCTGATTCTGATTGACTTTCACATTGCATTATTCACTGAATATTATTTCATTCAAAAGTGGACATCCTCAGTTATCATGACAAGAGTTTCATGAATGGAGATCCAATGAAGTCAAATATTAAAATTCTTTCCAAAATCCTGGGAAAATATGCACTTATTTAGATTAGGAACTTTTTTTTTTTTAAAGATTTTATTTATTTATTTGACACAGAGAGAGAGATAACAAGTAGGTAGAGAGGCAGGCAGAGAGAGAGGAGGAAGCAGGCTCCCTGCTGAGCAGAGAGCCTGATGCGGGACTCTATCCCAGGACCCTGAGATCATGACCTGAGCCGAAGGCAGAGGCGCCCTAGATTAGGAACTTCTACTTAGTTCTTAGGGTATCTGGAATTTCAATAAAAATCAAGCACTTTTTTTCCTTTCTTAAAAATATTTTAATTCCAGTAGAGTTAACATACAGTGTTATACTAGTTTCTGGTGTACAATATAGTGATTTAACAATTCCATACATCACCCAGTGCTCAATACAACAAATACTCTCCTTAATCCCCATCACCTATTTCACCCATCCCTCCATGCACCTCCTCTCCACTAACCATCAGTTTGTTCTCTATAGTTAAGAGTGTTTAAAAAAAAAAAAAAAAGAAAAGAGTCTGTTTCTAGGTTTGTCTCTTTTTCTTTTGCTCATTTGTTTTGTTTCTTAAATTCCACATGAGTGAAATCACATGGTATTTTACTTTCTCCGACTTATTTCATTTAGTGTTATACTCTCTATCTCCATCCATGTCGCTGCAAGTGGCAAGATTTCATATCTTTATGGCTAGATAATATTCCATTGTATATATACCACATCTTCTTTATCCATTCATCAGCTGATGGACACTTGGGCTTCTTCCATAATTTGGCTATTATAAATAATGCTGTAATAAACATAGGAATGCATGAATCCCTTTGAATTAGTATTTTTTTGTTTTGGGGGGTAAATACCCAGAAGTGTGATTACTGGATCAAGGATAGTTCTCTTTTAACTTTTTGAGAAACCCTCATACTGTTTTCCACAGTGGCTGCACCAGTTTGCATTCCCACTAACAGTGCAAGAGTTCCTCTTTCTCTACAACCCCACCAAAACTTGTTTCTTGTGTTGATTTAAACCATTCTGACAAGTGTATGGTAATATTTCATTATAGTTTTGATTTGCATTTCCCCGATGATGAGTGATTTGAGTATCTTTTCATGTGTCTATTTCTTTTTTTTAAATTAATTTTATTAATTTTTTTCAGTGTTCCAAGATTCATTGTTCATGCACTACACCCAGTGCTCCATGCAATACGTGCCCTCCTCAATACCCACCACCAGGCTCAACCAACCCCCCAAAGAAGATATACAAATGGCTAACAGACACATGAAAAAATGTTCATCATCATTAGCCATCAGGGAGATTCAAATCAAAACCACATTGAGATACTACCTTAGACCAGTTAGAATGGCCAAAATCAACAAGACAGTAAACAACAAATGTTGGAGAGGATGTGGAGAAAGGGGAACCCTCTTATACTATTGGTGGGAATGTAAGCTGGTGTAGCCACTTTGGAAAACAGTGTGGAGACTCCTGAAGAAAATAAAAATAGAGCTACCCTATGACCCTGCAATTGCACTACTGGGTATTTACCCCAAGGATGCAGATGTAGTACAAAGAAGGGCCACATGTACCCCAATGTTCATAGCGGCAATGGCCACAATCGCCAAACTGTGGAAAGAGCCAAGATGCCCTTCAACAGATGAATGGATCAAGAAGATATGGTCCATATATACAATGGAATATTATGCCTCCATCAGAAAGGATGAATACCCAACTTTTGTATCAACATGGACTGGACTGGAAGAGATTATGCTGAGTCAAATAAGTCAAGCAGAGAGATTCAGTTATCATGTGGTTTCACTTACGCGTGGAGCATAAGGAAAAACAGGGAGGACATTGGATGAAGGAAAGGAGGGTGAATTGCGGGAAATCAGAGGGGGAGATGAACCAAGAGAGACTGTGGACTCTGAGCAACAAACTGAGGGTTTTGGAGGGGAGGGGAGGTGGGGGGGAGGTCTGTTCCTTTGGAGAAATGCCTATTCATGCCTCCTGCCCATTTTTAATTGAATTATTTGTGGGTTTTTAGGTGTTGAGTTTTTAAGTATATTTTGGATAGTAGCCCTTATCAGATATGTCATTTTCAAATATCTTCTCCCATTCAGTAGGTTGCCTTTTAGTTTTATTGATTGTTTCCTTTGCTGTGCGGAAATATTTTATTTTGATGTAGTCCCAATAGTTCATATTTGTTTTTATTTATATAGTGCCCTTCTTTTAAGTTTTTACAGACTTCCTTTTAAAGTCTATTTTGTTTAAGTATTGCTACTCCAGCTTTCCTTTGACATCCAACTGCATGATAAATGTTTCTCCATACCCTCAATTTAAATCTGCAGGTATTTTTAGGTCTGAAATGAGTCTCTTGTAGGAAGCATGTAGATGGCTCTTGTTTTTTTATCTACTGCCACCCTATGACTTTTGATTAGAGCATTTAGTCCATTTACACTCAAGGTAATTATTGATAGATATGTGTTAATTGCTATTTTTTTTACTTGTTTTGTGATAGTTTTTCTCGGATCCTTTCTTCTCTTTCTTTCATGGCTTGCTAGTTTTCTTTCGTGATATGCTTGGATTCCTTTCTCTTTATTCTTTACATATTTATTAGTGGGCTTTTATTTGTGGTTACCATTAGGTTTGTAGATAACATCTTCTGCATATGGCAGTCTATATTAAGTTGATGGTCACTGAAGTTCAAACCCATTCTTTATTCCTCTCCATGTTTTATTTACATGGTGTCATATTTTACATCCTTTTATTTTATGGATCCCTTGACTGATTTTTTTTTTCAGAAATACTTATTTTTACTGCTTTTGTGTTTCCTACTTTTCATACTCTCATTTATGGTCTTTCCTTTCCACTCAGAGTTCCCTTTATTATTATTATTTTTTAAGATTTTATTTTGAAGGAGAGAGAGCACAAGCAGGGGAGCAGTAGGCAGAGCGAGAAGGAGAAACAGGCTCGCTACTGAGCAGGGAGCCAAATGTGGGGCTCAATCCCAGAACTCTGGGATCATGACCTGAGCAGAAGTCAGATGCTTAAACGACCTAGCCACCCAGCCGCCCTCTCTTTATTATTACTTGTAGGGCTACTTTAGTGGTCATGAACTCCTTTAGTTTTTGTCTGTGAAACTCTATCTCTCCTTCTATTCTGAATGATAGCCTTGATGCATAGAGTATTCTTGGTTATAGGTTTTTCTCTCTCAGTACTTTGAATATATCATGCCACCCACTTCTGGCTTGGAAAGTCTCTGCTGAAAAATTCAGATAGCCTTATGGGGACCTCCCTTTTATGCAACTGACTTCTTTTCCCTTGTTGCGTTTAAAATTTTTTATCATTGCTTTTTACCATTTTGATTACTATGTGTCCTGGTGTGGACCACCTTTGGTTGATTTTTGTGGGGGGCCTCTGTGCCTCTTGGATCTGGGTAGGTTTCCTTTCCCAGATTAGGGAACTTTTCAGCTATTATTTCTTCAAATAAAGTTTCCGCCCCCTTTTCTCTCTCTTCTCCTTCTGGGATCCCTATAATGCAGTGTTATTATGCTTGATGGAACTATGCTGAGTTCCCTAAGTCTATTCTCATGTTGCATAATTTTTCTCTCAGTTTTTCAGCTTTATTACTTTCCATTACTGTCTTCTAGTTCATTGATTCATTCCTCTGCTTATTCCAGCCAATTTATTCCAAGTTTATTTTTAATTTCACTTATTGTGTTCTACATTTCTGATTGTTTCTTTTTTATGTTTTCTAGCTCTTTGTTAAGGGTCTCACTGATGTCCTCCACTCTTCTCAAGTCCAGTGAGTACCTTTATGATCATTATTTTAAATTCTCTCTCAGGCATGTTACTTATATTCATTTCACTTAGGTCTCTTGCTGTGGTTTTGTCCTGTTCTTTCATTTGTGATATATTCCTCTGTCCCCTCATTTTTGTCTAGTTCTTTGTGTCTGTTTCTGTGTGTTTGGGAAGTCAGCTACATCTCTTGTTCTTGAAAGTAGTGGGCCAGCTGTGCACTTTTAACTAGGAAGTGCTGGTCCTCCTCCACAGGGGATACACAGCCTTAGCAGAGACCGGGGTTAGCCTGGTCATGCCACAAAGCAGTCACAGGTGAGAAATGCATTCTTAACTAGGTGCCCACATCTTCCACAGGTGGTTGGGAGATATAATGTTGGCGAGGTCTCTGTGGGTCTTCTCAGGGAAGGGATCTGAAGCACCAGGACTGAGGCAGGACTGGATGGAAGAGCAGGGCACAGTATAAGCAAGTTAGGTAGGGAGTGCTGGTGCCCAGTTGGTTTCCACAGGTGGCTGTGTGTTTATGATGAGGGGTAGGGGAGGAAAATGGTACCTGTCAGCTCCTTTGTTCCTGGAAAATCTCTCAGCAAACTTTGAGATTAGTAACTAACTTTCCTTCCTGTAAGTTCCAGGTGTCTTTCTAACTGCTGCTTCCAAGCGGCATTTTCACAGGCTGTTTGCTGTGCTGTCTCTTTAAGGGTAGGGCTCAGCTTCCTGTTACCCCTGGAACTCTGAGAGCTTCGGACAGCTGAAGTTTCAAGCTTTAAGTCCTGCTGATTGTAAGTACTCATGAAATTCAGTCCCTGATTCTCAGAGCCAAATGCTATGGGAATTCCTCTTACACTTAGAGGCTCCCCAGTGTGCTAGTCTATTTCTCACCCTTCTCTGTACCTGTGGCTAACCTCCCTCAAGAAGTTAAATTCATGAGGTTTAGGTTCCCACCAAGTCCTTTCCTCTCCTACCCTCTTCAGTGTGGCCTCTTCTCTACATTTAGTTGTGGAGTTTGGCCAGTCTTTGGGTCCTTTTCTGGGTTGTTTGTTTTGATGCGAGTAGTACCTAGTTGTATCTGTGAGATGAGGTGAACTTAGGGTCCTCCTACTCAGCCATCTTCCCTAGGAGTCCCCAAACAACTTTTTTTTTAAAGATTTTATTTATTCATTTAACAGAGAGAGAGAGCACAAGCAGGGGGAGAGGCAGAGGGAGAGGGAGAAGCAGGCTCCCCGCATAGCAGGGGAAGCCCAATATGGGACTTGATCCCAGGACTCCAGGACCATGACCTGAGCCGAAGGCAGTGGCTTAACCAGCTGAGCCACCCAGGTGCCCCCCAAGCAACTTTTAATTAAAAAAATTAAGCAACTTTTCCATAGGATTCAAGTATAGACCAGAGTTGAAGATTGAAATCAGATTTGTACCTCTGATAATATTAGAATTATGTACCTTTTTAGAGCTATTTTATCCAGGAAAATTTCAAACATACCAAAGGCAAAAAGATTAGTATAATAAATTCCATGTACCCATCACTTAACTTCAAAAAATATCCAGAGTTTTCCATAAAGATGAGGAGAAAAAAAGATTTTTCTAATCTTGTTTCATCATATTCCACTCCCTTCATCGTTGATTTGCTTTTTAGGTGCTAAAGTAGTTTAAAGCAAGCTCTAGAGATTATGTCAATCTCACCAAAAACAACAATATTGATTGTATTGACTTACATTGTTTATATCAATATGGACTACACCTACTGATACATACGAACCATATAAAAAATTCAAGATATTTTAAAACAATAAAATTATTAATACTCAAAAGGTTTTTTTTTAAAGAACACTCATTGATCACCATTAAAGGTTGCTAAAATACCAATTCATTACTCAGAAAACTGATAAAGGGAAAGACGCAAGCATTTATCCCTGCCTTTCCTTTACTAACCATATTTCAAGGTAACCAAATGGTTGATAAAGTTTAAACTACAGATTTCCAACTAATAAATTACTGATGAAAAAGAGAATTGGGAAATAATTTTAGAAGCCTCAGTGAAATATGAAAGATAAATTTTGTCTAAAGAAGCACTATGAGGACAGAGCTAGAATTCAGACTCATGGAAAATTGAATCCAGATCTTTAAAAAAAGCCACTGAAATGTGTTAGCCTTATTTAATGCCAACAAGCTAGGGGAGTGGAACATGGTCAGGAATTATGCTATCTGAGGGAAGAAAGTTGAGCATCACCAAATTGCAGAATTTTTTATTAAGAGGAGATTATCTTGTAATTTGAAGGTAGAAATTTAGAGTTGGAAGTTACCTTAGTGGTTGGCTAACTAATCTGGTGCCTTATATTGATGAGAAAACTAAGCCTGGCAAGGAAAAACAATCAGTCTACTTATTATCAGTACTGGAAGGCCACAGTAAGAAGTCTATTAAAAACCCAGAAATGAGGGAAATAAAAGTCAAATGATGTGACCTGGGCCAAATTGTAAATTCTAACAAATGTTAAGAAAGGATGATTCAAATCAGAATGAGATTTGGTCAGCCAAGCATAACAACAACAATAACAACAACAAAACTCATAATAAACAAACATGAGTAGTGCCCATCCAGACAACAGCCTAAAAGTTCAAGTGTACCAACAGCCAGACAGTCCTAAGATACAATTTTATTCTCCTTTATTCACTTAACTGCCCTTGCTCTAACGGCACTCACCAGACAATCTTCAGATTAGAATTTGGTTTCCATTGCAGGGAGAGAGTAATCATACTAATTTTCCCATCGACCCAGGTTCTCAATGTGGGCTAACAAACTGGCGCCCTGAATTTGTTTCTACACTTTTATCTCCTCATTATTGCTTAGAATGAATCTGCCCACAGATCTGGTTTCTAAGCCCACAATGCTATGAGCCTGAGACTTGTTCTTGGGAAATTCACCCAGGTAAGGCCAGCCATGCTGGGTGACCCCTTGGGAGACCACCTGGCAGCCTTCCCCTCACAATGCATGCCCCACTCTGATACTCAGGTGCCTGGGCAAGTGTAAGTCTTTTACTCCTAGGTATTTGTGGGCAGAACTAACATAACAGCATCAAGCTGGTATTCTTTCACTCTGTCATGCTCCCTACCATGGCTTTATGTTCCATATTTCCAGAGAGATGCAAAATGAATTATCTGTAGACCCATCAAGACTCCAGAAGAATGTAGACAAATTTTCAGGTGACAGATGAAAGGGCTAGGAGATGCTTTAAGTCAACATCAGACAGTACATGCAGTCTGAGTCTGCAACCATGAAACAGACCACTCTTGAAAAAACATTTCTCCTTGTCCCTTTTGCAGAGGATTATTGGGCTAAAGGAACCAGAACTATGACTCAGTGTGGCACTTCTAGCTCTTATAAAACTCCTTTCAAGGAAGTATAAAATGTTATAAATGACAATAAAAATAACACTGTGGAAATAAATGGCATAGGTACTTGGAATGTTGAATTCCATATTAAAAGATATAAAATGTAGATCACGGGGGAGATACGTCAAAAAAATTTGTGAGTATTGCCAGGAGAGGATGGATATGGGGAAGATGGGTATGTTATAAGGGAATCGGGAAGAATCCTTACTGCCTCAGCAATTCATAGGGTCCTCCAAAAATTAAGATTTCTCAGAGGTTTAGATAAAGGACCTGGCCCATCAGAGCTCTCTTCATACAATGGCTCAGTCCATGGGGGAGAGAGATATGTAAACAAATAGCACATAAGACATCAAATATACTCCATATATGAAAAGTTAACACTTATTGAAGATTCAGCAGTTACATCTTCAGAAATGAATTATCAGTCAATAAATTGCATTGTCCAATTTGTTCGTAAGTACTTTGGGAAAAAAATGTTGATGCTGGTCATCTATTAAATGTCAATCACTGTGCTAAATATTGATCATTACACCATTAATGCCTCGCCCCTACCCTATAAGACAGAGAATTTGTATCTACCTTTCATAGATAGTAAACTCGAGGCTCAAGAGGTGAAGTTACTTGTCCAATGTCACACAAGTGAGTAACTGAAATTTTAACCCTCATCTTTTCCACTATAGCATGTAGCCTGATGAATTTAATTAATTATATACCAATACATAGGCTGTTTTTTTGTGGGTTTCTGTTTTTGCTTTTTTTTGGGGGGGGAGCTGAAGGAAGGGAGAGGAATAGAGTCTTACACAGCCTCCACACCCAGTGTAGAGCGTGACATGGGGCTTGATCTCACAACCCTGAGATCATGACCTGAGCTAAAATCAAGAGTTGGATGCTTAATTTACTGAGCCACCCAGGTGCCTCTATATAGGCTGTTTTAAGTCTATAGTGGTTCTAAATAATTTAACAAGGCAGGGTGAGAAGGTATGGTATGCTGACACCACTTTGATCCGAACTCTTATGAAACCATCTCTTCTCCCTCTTTTCCATCCATTTTGAAATGTTTTCCTGGTTTTCGACCTGCTATCAAATACCTTAGTAAGAACCAGTACTCTTGGAACACTGAAAAAATAAAATAAAATTAATTGGAAAAAAAAAAAAAAAGAACCAGTACTCTTGTACTCTCATTCACCTGTCAGCACATGGCTGTCCTATTTCTCCAACTAGCTCAAGAATCTCTAAGGGCAAGGATCTTACTGTGTACTTCTCAGAGTCCTTCTTCAGCTCTGAAGAAAGTACACTCCATACGGAGATGTGGGATGACAATTTGCCTTCAGTTCCTTCTCCCTCTGGACGTTGCATTCTAAGTGGTGCAAAGACTCCTCGGGAATAGGCAGAGCAGAGTCAAGAGCCAGCCAAGGAAATGACTGAGTACATTGACCTGTGCAACAAATTTTTAATTTCATGTTTCCTGTTTCACTATATATTCATTGTCTTTCCTAGACTCCTTAAGGACTGAAACTTGGTTGCTTACCTCAGCTTCAGCAGGCAGCTTCCTCCCAATGCAGCTGAGAAGATGGAGCCCAGGCAATGTCAAGTTTCTAATCTTACCACCTTTCTACCTCAAAATACCTTTCAAAAAAAGTACCTTTTTTTCTTGAGACCTATCATCTACCTTACCTGATAAAAGATCTGCAGGCAGAGCCTTGAGAAACACATACCTTTAGGGATGAAGAGAGCAAGCATAGTTGGTGTTAAAATGTGAGTGCTGGAGTCAGGGTTTCTGGGTTCAATTCTTGGCCAGATCATTTTCTACCTATTTTACTTAGTACAAGTTATTTAGTCTTTTGTGCCTCAGTTTAATCACCTGTAAAATGGGGACGATAACAGTTTCTACCTCACAGAGTCATGAGAATGAGTTAATATCTACAAAGTGCTTAGGGCAGTGCCTGGCATACAGCAGGTGCTCAGTGCAAGGCAGAGGTCATCATTGTCTTCTATCATATCTATGACTTCCTTGTACTTTCCTCTCTCACCTCTTAGACCCTAGAATTTAACACCATTGCTTCTGCTCATCTGTTTTTAAATTTTTCCCATTGGTTTTCATGACACTCATGCTTCTTGCCACTCCCTCTCCTAACTGGAAACTCTCTACCTTGTTCCCAAAGGTGGAGTGTTAATTTCCTTGGGCTACCATAACTTATTACCACAGCTTTGGTGGCTTGAAACAACAAAAATATATTATTTCTCTGTTCTGGAGGCTAGAAGTCCGAAGTCAAGGTATTAGGAGGACTGTGATCCCTCCACAAGCTCTGGAGGTGACCTTTTCTCCTTGCTTCTCTCAGCCTCTCAGGGGTTCTGGCATTCCTTGGTATTTCTTGCCTTGTGACCACATCACTCAAATGTCTGTCTCCATGGTCTCATCACCTCCTATCTCCCTCTGCCTTTCTAATGACATGCGTGATGGCATTTAGGGGCCACCTGTAAGACAGGATAATCTCTTCATCTTAAGGTCTTTCATCACATCTATAAACTCTTTCCAAATAAGGTCACCTCCACAACCTCTGCATGGATGTATATTTTGGGGCTATTATCAGTCTACTGCAGGGGGTTGTTTCCCAAGGTTTTGACGTGGCTCTTCTCTTTCTATCCTCTCCACAAGCAATCTTCCAGATTCCATGTCTCCAGCTGTTGTCTTCATGTGGTCATCTCCCAAAGTCACTTTTCCTCTGTCTCCCAAATTTCAAGCCCATATGTCCTAACTTGGCCTGCATCTTCTCCTGAGAAATTTGATGAGTCCACAGAAATACAATAAATGTTTAATATTTTGATAAGAGGAAACAAGCTCAGATTTCTTTTAAGTGCCTCATATTTTCCTTAAAATCTTATCTAAAATGTGAATATTTTTCTCAATAAAATAAAATTCTTTGGTGCTCCTTCTTCCTGGCTCACTTCCAAGGTTCACTAGCTCTGGCTGCATTGCTCAGTAGAAGTACACCCATGTAAAAGCGATTTGCTTTCATCTAAATGTCACTCCCGTGATTCAGAAGAGATTTGTGCCACGGGAACATCTGCAGTTCTGTCGATGTTTTACAACTTGCAGCCATAGCGTCTCTGTGTTGCATCACTCTCCTTGTCATTTCTTAGATAAATTACTTTTCAAACAACTGAAAACCTATGTTTTGAATGTCCCTACCATGAGCAAAACATAAAACTCACCTATTCCTGATTAAGAAAAAAGTAATTTGTGCAAGGGGATATTTATTTCTAGTTTTCTCTTTTTTTCTCAGATTCAACTACAAAGTAGAGAATGAATCCAGCACTTCCTCTTCCCAAAACACTTATGAGAACAGAGATGAAAATTCTCCTGGCTGCTTCTCAGACTTAGAATTGCTTTCCCAAACTTCTGGAGCTTTTCTAATATCCTCTTTTTTTTGGTTCAAAATACATTTTACAAAATATTTATAAAATAGGCTGATACCTTCCCATATCCTAGGGAGGAAGAGAATTCAGACACATAGACTGCACACAGCCAAGGGTGTACCCCAATTATTATTAGCTCAGGTATAATCCCATCATAGGGGGCAGAATTTGTGCAACCCCAGTCAGATGAGCTCAGCTGGATCCACAGCAAACATTCTGAGGAGCTCTAAGTATCAGAAAGGGTGGGCAACTGAATGTGGGTGCATTCTAGGGAGCAGTCATAGAGGCTGAGATGTAACCCATATGAAACCTCTCTGGAGGCCTGAAGATGGAGGACTGTTTAGTCTTAGTAGACCTGATGAGAGGATTTGCTACAATCCAACCTTCCTCCATCACACCAGGTCCTTGAGTGTGTCATGTCGCCTTCTGTTTGGTCTCCCTGCATTGTAGCAGGCTATTTGATGGATTGGCATCAACATGTTAAACAAATCTAGCAGTACCAACACATCAAAACATATCGAAACTGCCAAGCCACTGTTATTTGTAATTTTTTGTGACAGTTGTCTATCTGAATCCACATGAACTTGGCATTCAAGCACTTTGAAAAAAGACCAAAATGCTAAGGATTAGATATAATATTACCCAGATTTAACTGTTGGCTCAATGTCTACATAAAGAATTTACAGAACCAGAAAAGATAGGAGCCTATAAGAATATATAACCAGCATTACTAAATTCAAATAAAGTGCTGGAGATAAATTACCAGGTTTCTCTCCCTCAAACCCACCTATAGATTCTACATACCCTTTTTGTAATTTATTTTTTTCCTGTGCCTGGGGCTGATTTAGAGTTTCCTTTCTCCCTCTCTACTACAGAATTCTACCAGAAGCACTTCATTTCAGGAAACAGTGACACAGTGAATTATTGTTCCCAGTTCATACCTTCTCTCTGCCATGTGGTCCATCAGTATTTCCCAGTAGGGAGGACATGTATGTTCCCTGCTCTGTTGATTTTGGACTTGGTCATCATGACTTGCTTCAGTTAATGGGATGTTACTGGACATAATGAAAGCAGAGACATGAAATGTGCTTGCATAGTTTTGCCTGAGTTACTTATTCTCTGCTCCCTCCCTATTTAAGCACTTCTGAGGGTCCTCTACAAGATCTACTCCTTTTGGATGGCCCCTTTTACATGGCTCCTTTCTGTTGGGCTCTAATATTACCCTTGCCTCTTTACAAATAGGTAAGCCCCTCTGAGGCAAAGATGGCGGAGGAATAGGGGACACTATTTCAACAGGTCCTCTGAATTGAGCTGGATATCTACCAGACCACTCTGAACACCCACGAAATTAGCCTGTGATGTAAGAAGATATACCTGGATCTCTACAAATGGAATATCTCACGGTTGATCTCAAGGTATGAAGTAGGGAGCCATGATTCTGTGGGCAGATATCAGAAGATAAATGGAAAGGGGAGGGAGAATCCAGGATCCTGCACCACCAGAGCCAAAAAGCCTCCTGTGCTGGGGACCTGGCACAGACTCACAGACTGGTAGCCCTGGGGAAAGGACTTTAGGGCAGCCCCCCAGATTGAAACTTGGAGCTGTGGGGGCACACATGTGAACTGGGGGTGGCCGGTGGTTTTAGAAGCACAAAGGCCAGAGACGTGCCCAGACCTGGAAGCAAGGGCTGGGAGTGCTGCTGTGGGGCACACAACCCAGGACACTGCAGTTTTTAGCAGCACAGTCAGAAATGGAGACAGTGTGGCCTGGAGAGCTCACTGAAGAACAGACTGCGATCTCTCTGCTCTGAGACAGGCTTAGATATGGTCACTCTGCTCTGACTCTTGGAAGAGATGTGGAAAGCCACCAGGGAAAGACCTCAGAGAACAAAAGCCAATTCCCTGCTTCCCCCACAGGGGGCAGGACAACTCTGCCCAAATAGGGTTGTCTGAGTAACAGCATAGCAGGCCCCTTCCCCAGAAGACAGGCTGGAAGAACAAGAGGCCAACAACCCTAAGGTCCCTGTAAAACAGTGCATCTTGCTGGGGTTGTGGTTAGTAATTTGGACTCTGTACATTCCGCCAACCACCCCTCAACAGAATGACTAAAGGAAGGAACCCCCAACATAGGAAAGACTCAGAGACTGTGACCTCCGCCACAGAGCTAATGGATATGGATATAAGCAAGATGTCAGAAATAGCCTTCAGAGTAACAGTTATGAAGACAATAGCTAGAATGGAGAAAACCATTAATGGCAACATAGATTCTCTAAGGGCAGAAGTGAGAGCTGATCTGGCAGAACTTACAAATGCTATCAATGAGTTCCAATCTACTCTAGATACTCTAACAGCTGGGGTAAACGAGGCAGAACTAATTAGTGATCTAGAAGACAAACTGACAGAAAAGAAGGAACAGGAGGAGGCCTGTAATAAACAGCTTAAAATCCATGAAAACAGAATTAGAGAAATAAATGACACCATGAAATGTTCCAATGTCAGA
>CM052897.1:17424128-17441212 GCA_028534135.1 Potos flavus
CCTGTTTGATAAACTCGAAATGGATAAAATACCTCAACGTGAGGCAGGAATCTATCAAAATCCTAGAGGAGAACATAGGCAGTAACCTCTTTGACATCAGCCACAGCAAATTCTTTCAGGACATGTCTCCAAAGGCAAAGGAAACAAAAGCGAAAATGAACTTTTGAGACTTCATCAAGATAAAAAGCTTCTGCACAGCAAAGGAAACAGTCAACCTTCTCTGCTTTTAAAATGAAGATGTTTATTCTTATAATCACCCCTCACGTGTCCTCCACATGCTCCCTCTCACCTACTCAAGCACTTTCCCCTACCATTCTTCCCTTTCTCACTGCATCTCCAGTGTCTCCTTGTGTACTGAGTTCCTCACATTGCAGATAAACATCCTTTACTTTCAAAAACATTCCTTGACCCAGCATCCCCTTCCAGCTACCATCGCTTTTCCCTACACCCTGCCTACCACAAAACTGCAGGTACAGTCAGCTGTAAGACCATTCTTTTCGTAGCCTATTTCAGTGGGATTTCTGCCCTTTCCACTCTATTCTGTGCCTCTTGTCAAAGTCACCAGCAATCTCCATCTTATCAAATCCCATAGTTATTTCTCTGTCTTTATTTTCCTTGATTCTCTCACAGTGTCTTTCACCTTAAAAACCTCTTTGCCTGTCCTTAGGACCCCACACTCAATTTCCTGTGCTTCACAAGGAATTTCTCCTAGGGCTGATGAATTTATACATAATTTATTGGATCCACTGAAGAATGATAATGTGGGGCCCTTAAAAAATTAAGAATTCCCAGACAGTAACAGTAAACCATTAAACCAAACATGGACCCTTTAAAGCATAGGAGCCCTCTGCACACACCTGTGAAAGTCATTTGCCCATGAAGCTGGCTCTGGTTCCTTCCTCAAGGTTAGAGGATCCCTAAACACCAACTCAAACCATTTTCTTCTATCTATGCTTTCCCCCTAACGCTCTCATTTGCTCTCTTGGCTTAATAACCCTATCTATGATGATGACATCTAAATTAAATCTTTAGTCCCAATCTTTGCTAAACTCCAGAATTTTTCTTTTTTTCTTTTTTCTTTTTTTTTGGAGAGAGGGAGAGAGGGAAAGAGGATGTGAGTAGGGGTGGGGGTGGGGCAGAGGGAGAGGGAGAGGGACAGAGAATCTTAAGCAGGCTCCATGACTAGCGCAGAGTCTGATGCAGGTCTTGATCTCACAACCCTGAGAAAGTGACCTGAGTTGAAATCAAGAATCGGATACTTAACCAACTGAGCCACCCAGGCACCCCTAAGCTCCAGACTTCTTTATCCAACTGCCACCTTGGCAGCATGTCTAGGAGATATCTCAAACTTGATAAGGCCCCCCCCAAAAAAAAAACAACTTCTGTGTTTCCCCATATCCTGCCCCTGCCTCAATGCTTTGATTTCAGTAAATGACAACATTCTCCCAGTTGCTCATGCCCAAACTTGAAAGTCATTCTTGATTCCTCTATTGTTTATATCAGATGCAATATGTCAAAAAAATTCCCATCAAAATATATATCCCTAATCTGATCAACTTTTTACTACTGCTTCCACTCTAGCTTAAAACTTGGCCCGTGAGAGAAGCACAATAAATATGTGCCAGTGAACCAAGAGGTAAATGGAGTTGTTGTGAAAATTATGAGGCAATTAATGTATAAAATTCTTATTGCAAGATGGTGCTCAATAAATGGTAATTGTGGATAATGTGATTAATAATAATAGTAACAAAAACAGTACAGCATCATTGTGGCAGATACTAGCTAGTTATTCACCAAACCTAGTTCTTTTTCCCCCCCAGGCACACAGCTAGACTGTATTCCCCAAGCTCTCTCTCTTGCAGTGTTTGTGTCCATGTGCCTGAGTCCCAACCAGTAGGATGAGGGCACAGGCGATGTGTGCCACCCTGGCTCACAGAACCTTCCTGCAGGAAATCACCCACTCTCTCTTCAGGATGTCAGTGGGTTGGTATACCCTAGGGTGACCTTGGAAATCACGTGTTGATGATGGCAGAGGCCATCTTCTTGGAGATGGGGCAGAATTTCATTTCCTCCCTGCAGGACAGCTGGACTTGAGCTGAGTGAGAGAGTTCTACTGAGTTCAGCCACAGGGATTTTGATGTTTATCTGCTACAGCCTCTCCAGTTACTTTAATTAACACAAACTCATCACTTCTCTGGCAGCAGACCTCCGGAGTGCGTGTAGTTTCAGAAGGAGAGAGCCCCACAAAGGACTGGCTTAGGAGTCCCAGCTGTAGGATGTTGGAAGGAGCCTCTGAAAGTATCCTTTCCTATGTGACCTCAGGAGTCAGGCCAAGAGTAAACTTAGGATTTTTGTCTTTTTGTTTGCTGGCACACAGTGAGCACTCAGTAAGTGTTTGTTAAATTAATAGATGGTGGGGAGAAAAGGTCCTAGGTACTTAGGACTGAACATTCTTTACTTCCTATGGGAACCTCAGGGAAACATTTGGATTATAGGATAATTACTTTAAATGACTTGTAGAAATCACATAATAAGTACTTTGTAGATGGCCAATGTGTCCCATTTTTATAAAATTACTGCTGCTTGAATATAAATTAAAGTGCAAATCAGGTCATTTTTGTGGCTTTTTCCTATCAACATACAAATTAACAAGGTTCTTACAGTAACATATTAGTTTATTATAGCTAAAAGAGTAGCTAAATTGGATTTACATTTATTTTTAATGACTTGCTTAGCTGAAAATATGTATTAATTCTGCAGCTAACCCTCATTATCACTTGGCATCATAGAGTGAAAGGCAAATGGTTACCTGGACACATGGGTCCATGTTCCCGACTATACCAGCTTGCCAGGGTTGCTCAGAAACTGGAACTGACCTCATGATCATGCATTCACTCTCCCTTTGGGGCTGGTGCCTATCCTTCAGCTGCCCTGCTCCATTCCAGCTCCTTTGCTCCCACTCTACCCTGTGACAACATCTACAGTGCGGTGATACAACTTTTCTGTTTTTATGTTTTCTTCCTAACTGAAAGAAGGGCAAGGCAGCACAAGGTATTACTCTTCTATAATTCCCAAAGCTTAAGTCAGAGCTTGGCATTTAATAGGTGCTTATTCAATGCTGAATGAATGAATGAATGAATGGAAAATATTGAAAAAGTTCATCCAATAACCATTTGGCTGCTGAGATTAGGAAAACAACATTCTCAATGCATCATAAATTCTGTTGAGTTATTAATGTCAATCCCACATAAACGCAAAGACATGTCAGCTAAGCTTGCAGCTCAAAATTTACTTAGCTGGCCATCATGCACTGAGCAGCCCTGTGTACAGAATGGTAAATAATTAACAGTCTGCTCTCAGGGCACTCAGTATTCAGGAGGAGAAAGACATGTAAAAACGTACACTAACAAACCAAGAGGTGTTTAATGCTATAACCGAAATGCATACAAAGTGCATTGGGGCACAACACTGGGAACAGCTAATTGCTTCTAGCAGTCTCAAAAAAGAAAAAAAGAAAGAAAGAAAGAAAGAAAAGCACATCATAGAGAAGCAGACTTTCAAGCTATATATTGAAAGGTGCTAAAAAGTTTGGCGTGGAGAGGGGTTTCTCACAAACAACACCCCATTTATTTTGTACAGAGTTTGATTAAAGAAATTTTTATCTCTTGAAGAATATGGCTTAGAAAGTCTCATGGGCATAACGGATTAGGTAGCACCTCTTTGTCTTGTCTAGTCCTTTCAATAAAACAGACATGATAAATGACCTTCTTTCTTTTAGCAACAGCTCATCAAAATTTCAGGTGATATAAAAACTCAGTAATCACCAAGTGATGGATGGAGATAGACCACTAGGAACTGCCCTAGTAAAATGATTCACAGGGAATAATTAATAGCCCCATATATGGGGACAGTAATATTAAGAGGCATATATGCCACCTATTAAATGAGGTTTTTTGTCATCTCCTAGTACTGGGTAGGAGAGATGCAGAAGAGTAAGAGGACCCATTCTCCAGATAAATAAGGACATATCCCAATAATACCTGAAAAACACCACTGTGGAGAAGGAGACTTCTTTAGAACCAACAAACCTACATCTTTAACCTATAGAATGTTGTAAAATTTTATGTTTGGAAATCTAAAGTAATTTCAAGAACAAATAAAAAATAGTTCTTGCCTTGAATTAATGCATACAGAAGCCTGGATATTGATTTCCTGGACTATGGATCACACTGCCACACTACAAAAGTTTATTTATTGTCCTGCAGTATCTAAAGGAAGAGCTTGCAAACCCTAATTAAAATTTAAATGAAAGTAATCATCAGATAAAAATGACCCACAGGCTAAGGGATTAAAATAAATTATGCCATGATGGTATTTGAAGAAAATAGATCAGGATGGTTTTCTAAAAAAAAAAAAAAAAAATCCTACAAATCTATGGAATGACAAACTGTCATGTTTCAAGGACTATGCTGTAAAAAAAAGTTAATGAAAACTGAAAAGAAATCCTCACTGTATTCATTTAGTTTTTCAATAGATAGCCAAGGCTGTTTAACTGAATTCCACCAGCTGAAAAACATGGTAAGGATGTCTAAAGAAATTGAAACAATTATTTTGTGAACTTTTAAAAACAGGAGTCATAGGATGCTCTCGAGTTATATATAAGATACATTTAAAATGAGATTGGCTGCATAACTGCATAAAATATTACAGGACAATGTCAAAAGTGCTGACTCTGTCCCTCAGCTTAGGATCTTCTTAGCTCCTTTCTGGCAATCCTTCCTACATAGTGACAACTGCCTTGGGTTCCAGCAACTGCTCTCTCCCATCACTGCTTCAGGCCTCTGTATCCCTTTATGAAATTCTTCTCAAATTACCCTGATCTGAACATGCTCTTTGTTTTCTACTACTGTGAAGTGGGATTCTGGCATCAGATTGCTTGTGTTATTTGAGAAATGCAGGCAAAACGTCCTTGCCAGGAGAAAAGGGAAGGCCAATGACCCAGGCCAAGAGTGACATCAGTTACTCAAGGTGTCACCAGTGGCGGCATGAGATGAAATACAGGTGGAAGGGAAGGTGCTAGGAGGTTAAGAGGTCAAAGCACTTTATTACTATGGTGATGGTAGTGATTATAAATATTATCAAGTCTCGTAGCCCTAGAAGGTGTACAAATGGAAAATGAGAAATTGAAATCTATGAATATACAAATGAGAGCATGCATGGATAAGACAGAAAGTTCTCATAGCTATTCATCTCCTACAGTACAGCAATCCCTCATCTTCTAGAGTCACAGGGTAAACATGGCTGAGGAACAAGCCTAGGGCCAGATTATAAAGGTTGTACAGCTGTAGTGCTAATTGCACAATTGGCTCCACCAGATGTGTGATATTAAGGTAAGGTCTTGGTGGGCAGAGTGTGTGACCCTGATAAAAGGGCAGACATAGACAAAGTCAAAAACTCTGAACCCACAAAATCCTTCTGCACATGGGGATAGATATTTCCTCCTTAAGAAAATCAGCCTCTCCCTGCAGAATAACCTGTTGATGGTTCATCCTCTCCCAGAACCCATTTCTACCACCTCTCATTACCTCTAGGTCTATACCTAACCCGGAGAGAGGAGTATCAGACAGCCTACAATTCTACACTTATAGAACCTCGCCAGTCTGCATTGTCAGGAACCAGGGGAGGATTTGTGAGTTTCTAAGGGCATTGGTCTGGTTTAATTCAGCAACAGTATACACTCACCCAAGATTTAGGATTTCATGTTTTTGTCTGAGCACCAGAGAGTGGCATCAGTGATTTGACAAATCATCAAATTAAATCCTGGACTCAAAGCTGCCCTAAGTTTATGATGTCACTTTGAATCTCCCTGCCATCCTGTACAGTAAGGGTCAGAGAGCTATGGCCTATGGGCCAAATCTGGACTGCTGTCTGTTTTGATATGGCCCACAAACTAAGAATAGTTTTTAGTTGTTTTAATGTTAAAATATAAGCATACAAACCACCACCACCACCACCAGAACAACAAAAATTATCAGTCTTTGGCAAAAACAGTTTTTAAATTTTGTGTCTTGAGAAAATATTTACCACCGGGCCCTCTATAGAAGTTGAAGGAGCTGATTTCTACTGTAGGGGAAAGAGTCTAAAACCTTGGAGAGATGGGATACTAAAGTGGCTCTGTTATGAGCAATCACCAATCCCTAACCACAACTCCCACACTTCACCAAGATTGGGAAGGGAGGTACCCTTGAGAAGCTCATGGTGGCTGTCTTCTGAAGATGAAGATGGAAGGTGGCAGGGAGAATGCTGAAATGAAATCAAATTCTTTGATCTCAATGGAGATAAAGAGATCCAAGAATGGTAGAACCCAGCTGGTGGCACTTGACTGTCAGTGAAAAGATGGATGCAGGAACGAGTGGTAATTAGAGCCTTGATCCACAAGAATCAAGATTGGAAGAAATGAAAGAAAATCAGATTGACCTATGAAGGTGCTACTTGACACACATGAGAGGAAAAATCCTAGGTCTGATGGGCCGAGATCTAATACAGTCACTACAGTAGGGCTTCTCAGCATCTTACCAAGTTTCACTAACCCACAGCTTCCCAACAAAGGGAGACGCTGAGTCCTTTTGAGGACAACCCTACAATGCTGCCTCAGGCATCCCTCAGGCTTTCTCTGGAGGATCCTGTGGCTGTTTCTAAGGTGACTATCCACTAGAGAAAGGAAAATACTCACAAAAATATTATTTAAAAAAAATACTCCACAAACTAGATACTAGATCTGAATTTACACTGCTCTCTGAAATACTGATTTGGTGCACCATTGAAAATAGGGCAGCTTGTGGAGATACGTGGTAAGAATCTGGGCTTGAGTCTACCTCACAGTAGGTCCGATAGACCAGAGACTTATCCCAGGGCTATTTCCCCAGTCCCACAATATATAGCAGAAACAGATATATTTATCAATTGGCAAAAGCCTCACACTGATTCACTGACTCATTGAGTGAGGGCCACATAGAAACTCCTAGAACTACTCCATCCGAAAGAATAAACTAAAATCACACACATAGGGGAATTGCAGAGATTGGTGCTACTACCCAAGACTGGAAGAATTAAAGGGTGGTGATTCCCATCTTATCTTTATTTAACTCAGAAAAAGCCAGATGGTTTGTGGAGACTATTGGGAGACAATCACAAACTGAACCAAGTGGCGTTGCCAATCACAACTGTGGCTCCAGCAGTATTTTTATTGTAGAAATCAACAGACTGTGACATACGGTATGCAGCTACTAACCAGGAAAATGCTATTTCCTTCCATCCCCATAGTAAAGAAAGTCAGAATTAATTTGCTTTCAGTTATTGGGAAAAACAGTATACCTTTACTGTGGCAGCAGATCTCTCTGTCGTATCATTCTCTGGAACGGTTCTGCCAGTACAACTCCTCACGGACTTGCAACATGACTTATCCATTTGCTGTGTTCTCTTATCCAACATTGCCTATGTCCAGGGAATGTATTTTGAGACAAAAGAAGTGCAGCATTGCACTCTCATCCATGGATCTACTGATCTCACCATGTTTCCCACGTAAATAGCATTTTACATGATTTATCTTCTCCTCCACCAAAATATACTGGTCCAGAAACAAGGAAGAGAGGTAAGTATTCTTACCCTAACTCTCACCCTAATACCTAAAAAATCCACTTACAGAATTTTTGCTTTTCATCCTCACAACCTTGCCCACCTGACCTGGGAAGTCTTAGTGCCTTAGTGCCTGGTGACATGTTTCTAATCAGGAAACACAGCCAGAGTCTCACTGAGTTGGAAGGTGAGGTGGCTCTGGGTCACTTGAGTTGGCTGTATCATGTATCACTAAGCAGGCAAGAGAAGGACTTACTGACTAATCCCAATTAGCAGATAGCAACTGGGCTGCTAATACAACATGGAGGACTATGGAACCAGGGAACACTGAAGCAAGCCAATAAAGAATGGACTGTCAGAACTGAAATTCTGCAGGAATAAAGGTTCGGGTCACCCTCTTCCTGCCCTATCTAGCTGAGAAGCTGGAGGAAGTAAAGGGCAGAGTGATATGGGGAAAGACAACTCATGCAACAGAATCCAGCACTGCAGCAGCTGTGCTTTGCATTGTTCCTTTATTCCCTTGCTTCTGGTTTGAGGAGAGAGCATCACTGAAGTGACATTATTCAACAATGAACCATAGCTGATGGGACTTGCTGAGACCCCTGTGAAGGCCACAAGAACATTACACTTAGACAAAAGAGAAATGGATATGCAGAGGGGCCAAAGGTGTGAACTGTGCCGAGGATCACCCACTGTCCCTCCAGATCCTCTTGCCACACTCTCCATCCTGTCCTATGCACTAAGAGGCTGACTTGGATGGGTTATATCAATGGGCTCTTCTGCCCTGTGGCTTCTGGTTGGCTTCTGCCAATGGGAGCCACCAGTAGAAGACAGGAAAGCTAAAGGAGAGTGATGTCAGCTTAATAATGGCCCTGTGTTAATTGCTGCCATCTGGAGGCCAATTATACAGATAGTCTCTAGACTTAAGCAGACTCAAACATACATCCTCATTTCCAGCAACAACTGGTGTGTCCCCTTACACAAGTCTGCCAGAGGCTTCTATCTACCTCCACCCCCTCAGGCCTAGGGGAGGTAAATAGAGCTGCAGTTACTAGCCCTAGAGTGTTATACTGTTCCTGTGGTTTCCTTACACCCTGCCCACACCTCTGCAAATGGTCCCTTTATTACATTCTTCTCAAATTATCCTGATTTGAGTGTTCCATCTGTTTCATGCAGAGCCCCAGATTTATATAGCATCAACAGGGTAAAATAAAATGCAGCTTTTGTGAGGCATTATTTTGTTTTTCTGAACACACACACACAAGAAATATGAGATCAGCTCAAGTAAAGTTCTTGAGGCAAACGCAGAGCTTATTTTGAAAGGTACGTGTGTGTGTGTGTGTGTGTGTGTGTGAGAGAGAGAGAGAGGAGGGGGGGGAAAGAGAATGGGAGTGAAGGAGGGGAGTGGGAGGAAAGTTGAAAAGGGAGTTTCCGCTCATAAACCTAACCCTAAAGGAAGAGGAAGTTGTAGTGACAAGGGGGAAAGAGATCTAGGCCATTTTGGCCAGTTAGAATATCATATCCTTTCGGCCACTGTGATTGACTCAGTGGTGAACATATAATGGTATTAGAGTGATATTTGGGACTTTTGGGGCAGTGACCCAGAACAAGGCATCCACAGGGCTGGAGCCACTCTCAGCCACCTTGCAGCCAAGACTAGACAGCCTGCCTGAGAAGGAAGCCAATCCAGAGGAAAACTGAATCCCTGGACCAAATCATGCCTGAAGCTAGATAGTCCTTAGGACTTCTCTTTTGCTCAAGGCACTTTGAGTTGGGCACTCTGTCACCTACGAAAGAAAAAGTTCTTACTGTCAGTGACAAACCAAGGACATGGTAGAATAAGCCCACCCTGGGTGCAGGCACTAAAAGGGTAGATTATTAAGAACTTAAGAACAATAATAGAACCCACTATTGGCCAGTCTGCTTTTTATTATTACCATTCACTGGTAATTTTAAACCTTATCAAAATATTCCTTCTCTGAAGTTCTAAATAATTATGGCAGTTACTGTAAAATTTAATAACATACCATACCTATATGTTTTAAATTAGCTTACTTTATTATCTTTAAATAAACTTAGTGTTTAATTGGCAATGAATTCAGAGAACTCTCAATTCTACAGTTGACCTCCAGACTTAAGCCAGCTCAAGTACACACCTTCACTTCAAAAATAAATTCATTATGGGACCTAGAAAGTGGGCCCAACTCAGCCCAGGGGAATTAGGAGGCACTTCCCAGAAAAGCCAACAGTTGAGTATTGAAAGTCAATGCCTTCATATCAAGTTTAAATAAGTCTAAGAGATTCCTAACTGGTCACCCTTTTCCTGTTCTACCCACCTGACAATTTATTTTCATTACATCAGCCAGATCCTTTTAAGACATACCTCTGCCCAAAAAATGCACAATAGCTTCCAACTTCATTCAGACTAAAGATCAAAATACACTGATCAAAAAGCCCTACATGGTTTGTGCAGCCCATTCCCTGCCTACCCCTCTGACTCTGGCAAGGATTCCTTCCTCTTCTTTGTGTCCCCGCAAGCATGCTCCTGCCTCAGAGCCTTTGTATTTACATTTCTCATTGCTGTGAACCCTTCCAGCTTCTCTTCATCTCTTGTGCTCACAGCTTTCTTCCTTGCTTAAGGCATCTAATAAGCACCTTATCTATTAGGCTTTCCTTTCCCTGCAAAAATTAGCAGCACTGCCCTGCCCCATGCCCACATTCATGATCCCGCTTATCCTCTTTATTATCACCACCCGATATACTATGTATTTACTTATTTGTTAGTCATCGGTCTCTTCCACTAGAATGTAAGCTCCCAAAAAGCTGTCCTACAAAGCTTAGAACAGTGTCTGTTATAGAGTAGGCTCTTAATATTTAAGAATAAATGAACAAACCTGGAGAATGGCTTTTTGGGCACTGAAGAACCTGCTTAGACAAAAGACAAACATGAAAAAGTGTGCTCCATTCAGGGAATTTAAATTTAGAGAGGTGGGGGACAATAGAAGGGTAGGCAAGTAGGAACCTGATCACAACAGCTTTGTGTATGCATGTTCTCCCAGATGCCTGAAATCCTTTCGGGGAAGAAACAAATAAAACGGGGCTGGTGGGAGGAGCAGAGAGATTGAGGCAGAGCTTTCACTGGACCAAGGCAAGCACACAAAGCAGAATGTTGATAGTTCCTCAACATTCAGAATAACACGTATTAGGCACATTTTGAATCAAATAAAATTCTTCACAATCCCTGGTGAAGTAATAAACCTCGAATCAATAACTATGCACTACTCAAGCTTTAGCATCAGGATTTCCTCCTAATTATAATGCCCAGTGGAAAGATGGTCAAGATGCAAGCTCAGCATTCAGCTCCAAACAAGTTTATGTGCAAATCCATCATCCCTCCAGCCAAAGTTGCACTAATGGTACTTCTTTAAATAAAGCTTTTTAAAGGCCCTGGTGGCATGGAAAATACAACCTGAGAATCCACATTAAACTGTTCCTTTGTGCCTGGAAAATTAGCCAAGGAGCTACCACCAAGGAGGTGAATGAACTTTGTGCAACCACAAATACAAAGATATTTAACACCAAATAGTTATTGATCACCTATTATGTGCCAGGCAATTTTTTGTCCTTTTCATTAATCTATCATCATCTAGTCCCCACTAAACATCACACATAGTGCTAGATGCCCAGGGTTAAGAAAGGATGAGACATCGTCCTGTCCTTAAGAAGCCTCTGGAACATGGCAGATCTCTAAACACTAAACTATTGTGCAATAGGTTAGGCACTGCTATAGAGATGCAGAAAAACTGCATTTTCAAAGTTAATGCTCTAAAAATATTTTAAATTTTCAAGTCTGCAAATCTTCTGTGATTTATGTATAGGATTATACATTTTTTAAATTTATTTTTTCAGTGTTCCAAGATTCATTGTTTATGCACCACACCCAGTGCTCCATCCAATATGTTCCCTCCTTAATACCCACCACCAGGCTCACCCATCCCCCCACCCTCCCCTCCAAAACCTTCAGTTTCTTTCTCACAGTCCACAGTCTCTCATGGTTCATCTCTCCCTCCAATTTCCCCCAATTCACTCTTCCTTTCCTTCTCTTAAAGTCCTCCATGTTATTCCTTATGCTCCACAAGTGAAACAATATGATAATTGCCTTTCTCTGCTTGACTTATTTCACTCAGCATGATCTCCTCCAATCCCATCCATGTTGATACAAAAGTTGGGTACTCATCCTTTCTGATGGCTGCATAATATTCCATTGCATATATGGACCATAACTTCTTGATCCATTCGTCTGTTAAAGGGCATCTTGGCTCTTTCCACAGTTTGGTGATTGTGGCCATTGCTGCTATGAACATTGGGGTACATATGGCCCTTCTTTTCACTACATCTGTATCTTTGGGGTAAATAGCCAATAGTGCAATTGCAGGGTCACAGGGTAGCTCTATTTTTAATTTTTTTGAGGAATCTCCACACTGTTTTCCAAAGTGGCTACATCAACTTGCATTCCCAGGATTATACTTTTTATTTTTTTAAAATATTTTTTATTTGAAAGAAAGAGAGAATGCGAGCATGAGGGAAGGGCAGAGACAGAGGGAGGAGACTCCCCGCTGAGCAGAGAGCCCCATGCAGGACTCGATCGATCGATGGATCTCAGGACCCCGGGATCACGACCTGAGCTGAAGGTAGAAGATTAACCGACTGAGCCACCCGGGTGCCCAGGATTATACATTTTTTTATGGGCCTGAGATGCTAGAAGAGTTTAGTGTATTAGGATGGATTAGATTGGCACAGAAACAACCCCCAAAATCTCAGTGATTTAAAACAACAAAGATTTACTTCTTGGTCAAGTTACATGTCCTGTTAGGACTGTTCATATCATCACTAAAGAAACTCAAGTTGAGAAGAGCTACTGTCAAGAATCAAAATTCACTGGGGTGCCTGGGTGGCTCAGTCAGTTAAGCATCTGCCTTCGGCTCAAGTAGCAATCCTGGGGTCCTGGTACCAAGTGCATTGGGGCTCTCTGCTCAACAGGGAGTCTGCTTCTCCCTCTGCCTCTTCCCCTCCCCTCCACTCGTGTGCACACTCTCTCTCTCTCAAATAAAATCTTAAAAAAATTAGAATACATCAAAGCATGCATTGACTCTTGAATCTTCTGCTCAGAAGTGACATCTGTCACTACCACTTGCATTTAGCCGGCTCTGACAAGTCATATGGCCACATCTGAGTTCAGTTGAGTAAAGAAGAACAACTGTATGATACTGTATCCCAAAAGAGAGAGGGAATCAGGTAATTGTGAACAGCCTGGAAGGCTACCTTAAAGATGTAAAAGAAGTGGAAGTATAGGAAAGTGCTCTTCCTGAATATGCTTACTATGTTACTTTGTACCCTAAGGCTTGTCTTTCCTTAAACGTCCTTGTTCTTTTTCTCTGGGAGATGAAAATCCAGATGCACAATGACTCCTTTTGTGAAATTCCTACCTCTATTTGGCAACTGTGTGACTCTTGCTTCTAATACATGTTTGAGTCACTGCTGTTGGGAGTAATTAGAAAATGAGGAAACGGGGGTGGAAAATAGAGAGAGGAAGCAGGACAGATGGCAGAGGAGAAGTGGTTTTTGCGATGAAATTATTGGCAAGAAACAGGAAGCTAAGGGAAAATAGACCCCAAATCCTGAAACTCCACTTGTATCTCTAAGAAGAGGGGAAGCTAAATCACATTTTCTGTGCCTGGTTCTCCATTTCAAATAAGACAAAAGCCTTTTTATGTGTAAATTAATGTACACAGAGGAAATTAAAAGGGATCTTCTTTGAACTATGGAGGAGCATAAAGTTTCTAAGAAGCAAAGAATAAGTGGAAATTAATTATATAATCCACACCCATGTAAATACAGAAAATGTCAATTTTCTATATTTAGTATGAGGTTTATAACTTTATTTTAGCCAATATAAATTATATATATGGTTTCCAGAGGTATAGTTTAAAAAAAATTGCTCTTCCCAACCCATGAAGTCCTCAATCTCAAATACTTTTACCTCTGATGATAGAATTTATGTTTTCATACATATATCCCTGCCAAGAAATTAAGGAGTGGTTACATTTAATTTTCTTTGCTGGTTCTAATAGTTTGATTTCAAATAGAGGCCTTTAATATTTAATCTGTTTCATTTTATCTTCTCCCGCTGACCTATTTAGTAAGAGAATCTTTCATAAGAGAAGAACTGACATAGATTTTATAATTTCGGTTTAAGGAGGTTGTAGTTCTGTTACAAACTCTGAGAGCTTCAGAGATCATCTAATGTCTTTCTTTCATCCCACATCTACCACTTCTCAAACAGAGCTGATGTAAAGCACTCAACCTTTTATTTCACTGGGTAATCCAGTGATGCCATCGTTTTGACAGCTAAACCCTAAAAATCTCGATGTGGTACCACACCTGTCAGTTTCACAGGGAGGCAGGATGGCCTGGAGTTAGTTTATGAGTGAGGGCCTTAGAGTTGGTATCCCTCAGCATGTGCATTAATTAGTGAGAATTAATTACATTCTCTATGCCCTTTTTTCCTCATTTAATGGCTATAGTAAGGATTAAATAAGATCATGAATGTAAAGCATTTAGCACCACATGTAGAAAATAATGAGTGCCCCATAAATATTAGTTACTATTATTACCACTTAGCATTGTCATTCTGTAACGAGGAGCTACTCTACCCATAAGAACTTCTGGTTCTGCTTTGTCCATTGTACATTTGAGATTGTCCATTTAAGGTTTTCTGAACTTCATGTTTTTATTTTTTTTAATACCTGCAAACTTCTTAGCAATAAAGAGGGGTTTTTAAAAATGTGATAATGTCCGTGGCCCCTGGCAGTGACCTCCAAATGTACCTGGATGTCCTCTCAGGCATTTCAAGAATGACTAAGCCTCCATATGCCCAATAAAGCCTGCTCCACTGCCATAGACACCACATCACACCACACCACTGCTTCTACTGAAACAAAAGCACCATCACTTTAAATCTTGATGAACCCAACTAACTAAAGAAACCTAAGTTCACATGAGAATCATATTCTGCTCATCTCTCCCTCAGCCTTACCCCTACCTCCGATCAGTCAGAAAGTCCTGCCAAGTTTCCCTCTTAAATATTTTAAGATGCTCTGCTATCCTAAAAGATAAAGCTCATACTGCTTACCATGACAAGCACAATCTAGCCATCTAGTCACTGCTTTAGATCCTGACACTCTCTGCCTCATAACAGATTCTCCTACAATATGAAATGGCCTTGTTTCCCATATTCACCTTGCTATTTCCAATCTCATGCCTTTGTTCATGATGGAATACCTTTCCTTCACCACGGTCTTCATATAACTGGCAAACTTTTTTCTACTCACTCTTTTTTTTCCCCCAAATACTTTTATTTTATTTTTTAAGTGTTCCAAGATTCATTGTTCATGTACCACACCCACTCTTTATGATGCAATATAGACATCATCTTCCACAATTTCTCTCCCACCCACCTTGCCAAGCTAAAACAGTAGCCCCTCTTCTGTGTTTTCTGAATACCTTCTACCCATCTCTATCATTGTCCCCACTCTGTTTTACAATTGATTTTTCCATTTTCCCTGACCAGCTATGACAGCAGGCCATATACTTTATTCACTTTCTTATCTTCAGAAGTAGTGCTTAGTATAGAGCCATGAACAGATATTCAACAAATATTTCCTGAAAAAGGAATGTTTACCTTCGTTTTACCTCAACATATCAGTGTAAACTTGAAAAAGTTTCCTAAATTCTATAGTAATCATTTTCCTCATTTATAAAATAGAGAACTGGCTAAGACCTCTGCCTACCATAAGGTACCATGATTCTACAGTGCGTGCTTTTCTAAACCCAGTATTTGCAATTAGAGGCAGAAACGAAAACTGTGGCTGATTATATTCAAAACCATTTAGCAAAGTACTCAAGATCTATAATCCAACAACACTCCTTCAACTTCATCTGCCACCTGCTCCTTTTCCTAACCCATTGTTCCAGCCACGCCATCAATTTCAATGTTCTTTAAATGCACTGTAGAATTTTCCATGCCTCTGGCTTTGTCCATTAAGTTTTCTCAGCATGGAACATTGTCCAGCCTCTCCTTGCCCAGGGAGATCCCACTCTCTCCTCTACCCTTGGCTGTAATGCAAGCTTTTCTGTGAAATTTCTTCCTTGATTAGATTTGACCATAGCACTTGTTCCTTTTCCCATAATATTATAAAACTTAACACAGCTACATCCTTGACTTCACTGTAAGTTACCTGAAACATGAAGTAGGCCTTTTCATCACTATGGTGTTCAAAAAACAGAGCTGTCCTCACAGTAGCTGTTAAATAAATGCTTTTGGTTGCTATGTAAATATATACCTAATGTTACTATAAGATAAGAAGGTCTACTCAAAAGACAAATTGGCAATGCCTGACCAAGGATTTTTAATTGAACATCTTCCTTCCTGAGATTTTAGCCATAGAAAATAATGTAAAAGCTACATATGCAAAAAATATTCTGGGAAAATTATTTAAAACAATGAAAAACTGAAAATAGGAAACTCTCTAAGCGTGATAGAGTACATCATTTCAAGAAAGTATCATAGAACCATTAAAAGTGGCAATTTGAGGAGTATTTAGAAATGTGGGAAAAAATGTAAATAAGAGAGTTAGAACACAAAATTAAATATGTGGCATAGTCATAACTACAAAATCTTATGAAAAAAGATTTGAAGGATATCCAGATACTACAAATTGGCCATTCTGCCCCAATTACATGATTATGGGGAAATTTTTCTTTCTTTCTTTTCTTTCTTTCTTTTTTTTTTTTTTTATAAATCTCCTCCAATGTTAGCATAAAGTGGTTTTGGTAAATAATGATAATAATAAAAAGCTTAAGGACAGAAAGTAGAAGTTAATGAAGATAAAAAAAAAACGAAGGAGAAAAAAGCATATGCTGAATCAAGCTGACATTACTAAAACGCAGAAGCTATGCATACAGATATAACAAATAAAGCGATCAGAGTCGCGTTTGAAATAAGAAATGGAATACTGCAGCTACAAAAACAAAGAAAGAACTCAATTCCTGATAAGAAAGCAGAAACTGATACACTCGTGGTCCAAATGGGGTTCAGATTAAGACATAAGAACTTGGGAATTTGGGTCATAGAGTATAAGAGGAGGGAAGAGAAAATGGGCTTGGGACCACATGAGGTAAGAGTTAGTATTAAGTCTCCCTAAACAAAGCCCAGGAACTCAAAATGTCACCCAGTCCATGAAAAAAGTGCTAGATAAACGCTACCCACTCACTCAAGAAATTACCGAGAAATCTTGCTGATTGAACAATGCCATGAGAGAGGAAAAAAGAAAAGCCACCTATGAGAAATCCAAACCCGAAGCTTGTTCAGGTACAGGTACAGAATTCAA
>CM052897.1:17441712-17456802 GCA_028534135.1 Potos flavus
AACCCTCTTCCACTGTTGGTGGGAATGCAAGTTGGTGCAGCCACTTTGGAAAACAGTGTGGAGATTCCTCAAGAAATTAAAAATAGAGTTACCCTATGACCCTGCAATTGCACTTCTGGGTATTTACCCCAAGGATGCAGATGCAGTACAAAGAAGGGCCACATGTACGCCAATGTTCATAGCAGCAATGGCCACAATCGCCAAACTGTGGAAAGAGCCAAGATGCCCTTCAACAGATGAATGGATCAAGAAGATATGGTCCATATATATAATGGAATATTATGCCTCCATCAGAAAGGATGAATACCCAACTTTTATTTGAACATGGACTGGACTGGAAGAGATTATGTTGAGTGAATAAGTCAAGCAGAGAGAGTCAATTATCATATGGTCTCACTTACGTGTGGAGCATAAGGAAAAACATGGAGGACATTGTGAGACGGAAGGGAGGGGTGAACTGGAGGAAATCGGAGGGGCGAAGAACCATGAGAGACTGTGAACTCAGAGCAACGGACTGAGGGTTTTGGAGGGGAGGGGGATGGGGAGATGGGCGAGCCTGGTGGTAGGTATTGAGGAGGGCACATATTGCATGGAGCACTGGGTGTGGTACATAAACAATGAATCTTGTAACACTGAAAAAATAAAAGTATTTGGAAAAAATAAATAATAAATAAATAAATAAATAAAATTGTTTCTTTCGCCTTGCAATAAATAAATAAATAAAAACATGAGGTATATAAACAAACAAACAAAAAAGAAAGCATGAAGCATAGAATAGTCAACCCTGTCTATACACAAGTTTTAAAATGAAGGAAGACAGAATAGCAAAGGAGAAAATTCAAACTAGTGACTAAAAAATGTTTACAGTTAAAAGAAGACATGGGTCTCTAATACTTCTTAACTTGACCACAGCTATCACAACTTAAAACTGCACTCCTTCAAAGAAAAGAGGAAGTGGCTAAAGCAAATAAAGACAATTGACAACAAAGAAAGCATGAGTAGAGTGACAGATTTCTCATCAGCTACAAAAGATGCAGGAAGCAATGAAAAAAATATCTTCCAAGAACGTCTAGAAAATTATCTTCTAAGAATTGAGGAAAGATAACTCGCTTTAGAATTCTATACTCAGCAACACTATGATTCATGAATGAAGCAAAAGAGATTTTCAAACAAACATGAAAGATTTTACCATGCATAGAGCCAAAAAAGATGCTCCTTGTTAAGAACCAAGTAGAATCCAGAAGAAATAAGTGAAATGCAGAAACCAATAATAAGCAAATAAACTGGTTATTATGCTGGTAAAGCTACATAAAACTAGTGAGTATAAAAACAAGAATAGTTAATATAAGAGGACCAGAAAACAGGTGTATGTAAAATACTAAACCAAAGTATTACATAAAAGTGTGGGAAGATTTAGTATTTAGATCCTTGTGCTATTGGGAAAGAGGACAGAAATATTATCTTTAGCCCTTGACTAATATACATGTTAAACCTCTGTGGATACTACCATTAACACTAGACTTTAATAAGTCAAGGAAAAATGCTATAATTTCTACATAAGGTAAAGGTAAGTAAAAGACTATAGTCTTGAAAGTTTGAAAGGAAAGACTATAGACTTTACTAACAGGAAAAAACAAGTTGTTTAAATGCCCAAACCGAAAGGAAGCAAGAAAGGAAAAAAAAAAAAAAAAAAAGGATACAGAAAAAGAATAGAAAGCACATAGTAAAAGTGAAGACAAAGAAAGCTGAGGTTCCAGATTAAAGGAAACTAAAGAGATAAGACAACTAAATACACTGCCTGAGCCCAGAGAGGAAAAACTTTGCTGTAAGGACATTATTAAGGCAATTGGGTTAATTTGACTATGGACTGTACATTAGATAACAGAAATCAAACCACTGTCATATTTCTTGAATTTGATCATTATAAGGAGGCTTTTTAAGAGAATATCCTTCTTCTTAGAAGATATTTAGGATTACAGGGTCATATAACTGCAGCTGATTCCCAAATGGTTCAGGAATAGTTATATGAAAATATGAATAGACAGTGATAAAATAAATGTGGAAAAATATTAACAATGAGTGAATCTAAATAAAGAATATTAAAGAATACATGGCACAATTCTTGCAACCTTTCTATAAGTTTGAAATTTTTCAAAATAAAAAGTTTTAAAAGTCAACAGGATGAAGGAGAGAAATCATATGCACACTGGGGGAAAATGGGAAATTTCTTAATCTGATGATTAATCTGCAACACACATCACACTGGTGAACTACTGAAAGTTTTTCTTTGAGATAGAGTACAAGGAACATACATATGCTATCACCAGTTTAATACCGAACAGATGAAATTAGCCAGGACAGTAAGACCAGAAAGATAAAATTTTGAAAGGAAACAAACATGACTGTCATTATCTATAGATGATATAATTATGTTCATAGAAAATCCAAGAATCTACAAATAAATGTAGCAATATTGCTGAATATAAAGTCAGTAATTTGAGCATTAAATGTATCTCTAATACCAGTAATAAAAAGAAAATTAAGTTTAAGAAAATATCATTGTATGAGCATCAAAATAACAAACATCTACGACTAAACCTAAAAATAATATTGTACATTATGTATAAAGAAAACTGAAAAACATAACTAAAAAAACTAAGTAGTCTTAAACTAATAAAGAGCTATACTGTGTTCACAGATTGAAAGTTTCAATAAGTTTAAAATATCAGTTCTCTCCAAATTGGTCTCCAAATATAAAACAATCTTAGTCAAAATCCTAACAGGTTTTATATGACAAGATTATCCTAGAATTGATATGTAAACTCAATAGGCAGAATAGGAGACCTTCTTGAAAAAGATAAACAAGAATCTTATGTTGTTTGGGATGGAGACATTGACTATCTTTAATCTTCAGTAAGTATACATATAAAACACTTCTGTGTACCTCAATTAACAGTAGACTTTAATAGGTCAAGGAAGTATACTGTAATTTCTACAGTTAAGAAAAATGAAGGATTTTATAGGTTTCAAATGAACAAGGAAAAAAACATAGAAGAACTTGCCAAATCTTTGATATCAAAAGTTATTTTTAAACTACAGAAAATAAGAAAGAATAGTATTAGTGCAGTGGTTGATAAATAGACCAATGCACCAGAAGCAAGAGCTCAGAAGAAGATGCATGTGAATAAAGATATTTAAATTATGGCAAAGATAATGATTGAGAAAGGAAATATTTTAAATAAGTATGTTTAGATCTAAATATGAGGGTAAAATCAGTAAATTTTCTAGTAATCTTATAAGAAAATATCTTAACTTGGGGTAAGGAAAAAATTTCATCAACAGGACATACAATGTACTAACAATAAAGAAAAAGACCGCTAAATTAGACAACATTGAAATTAAGAAATTCTGTATATAAAGACATTATTAGGAGAGCTTTGAAAAGTCAAGCTACAGACTGGGAGATGTTTTCGACACATATCCCAGACAAATGGCTTGCATCCAGAAAATAAAAAGAATTTCATATTAGAAAGAAGAAGATAATAATTAAGTAGAAAAATGGGCAAGAGACTTGAACAGGCAACTCACCAAAGAGGAAATTCAAATGGTCATGAAACATATGAGGGGTGCTCAACTTCATTAGTCATCACGGAAATGCAAAACAAACCCTCACTAAGATACCCTTACACACACACCACATGTATTATTAAATTGCTTCCAGAAAGGTTATCCCAAGTTATACTTCCTAAAGGAGTGCCATTTCACCTTATGCTCACTAAGTTTGAGTATTACCAACTATGATTAATTTGCCAACTTAATGAGCCAGAGTGATAACAATCTAACTTGCATTTTTGGAATTTTATAGATTTTACCATTTTTACATATATATTGACTAGACCATGTATATTTTTCTTTCGAGACTTATCTGTACTGCTTCTACTATAGGCTATCCATTGTGGCCAATACTGTTAGTTCCCTCTTTCTTAACTAAGAAATGCAGATTTTAGTCAAAGCAGCAATGTACCCCTTTCAAAATATTGCTCCTAAAGACTCCCCTGAAGGTAAGAGCAGTATGTGACCCAATTTTGGCCATGAAATAATCAGGTGCTTACTACTGGAGATTCTAGGAAAATGATTTGTTTCCTAATGAAAAAGGACAATCTTTGCTGCCCTCTGTCCTTCCCCATCTTCCCTTTGTCTGGAATCAGAACTTCATGTCTAGAGGACAATTTTGTGAAGAGCATGACAGCCACATACACACTTAGTGTATCACATGTATCACATAATACATGATAGAAGAAGACTAGATCCTTGATGCCTTCCTAGAGACTTCTGAACTAGCCTTGAATTACCCACCTACTGGCTTTCTTTAATGTGAGAAAAATAAAGCCCCATTAGATCGAATCTCCACAGTAGGGTTTATCACATATATGTGAATACAACCTAATACTATAGATGAATTAAAAAAGGATAGGTATGTTATTTTTTAAATTTACTACTCTTTTCATTAATTAATGTTGCAAATGAATTTTAGCAAGTTTATAAGCAAGAAAACACCAATTTCAAAAGAAAGATATGGTAGATACAGGTGGATGAAAAGTTCTTAAGAGAAAATTAAGCAGTTGAGTACTGAAAACTGTAGAAATGTAAGCAATTTTCTGATAAACTATAAATGAGCAAAATTAACCCAAAAAGGAGTAAAAACTAGATAACCAATAAGAAAGTAAGAAATGTAAGGAAGGAAGTTTCCTCACTGACCTCCCACATTTTCTGACCTTGCCCTCCACCTTCTTCTCCCCCCTCTTCAGTCACACTAGACTTGTTGCCATCCCTCCCACATGCCAGGTTGCTCCCACCTGAGGGTCCCTGCTAGGGTCTTCCCTCTCCTGGATGTGTTCCTTTAGGTATCTATGCTTTATCAAACAGCTAGAGTAATTTTTTAAAAGCAAGTCATATCAGATCACTTCTCTATTTAAGCCCTTGCAATAGTTCCCATGTCATTAGGAGTAAAAACCCAAGTACTCGCAATAGTTTATGAGAGCTGGACCACTTCTGCTTCTAGCCCATTCTCTTTCAGATCTCATTTCCTGCTCTCTCCTCCTCACCCACTCTGCTCCACCCACACTATCCTTCTTAATGTTCCTTCAGTATGTATGCTACGCATGCTCCCATTAACAACCTTCACATTTGCTAATCCTTCTTCCTGGAACATGCACATCCACACATCTGGTTGGCTTACTCCCTGGCCCCCTCAGGTCTCTGCTCAAATGTGTACATAGCAGTGAGGCCTTCCCTTGCAGTGTCACTTCAAATATCCCTTGTGGTTGTTATCCTCTGCTTCTTTTATTACACACCACCTGATGCATTATAGAGTTACTCTTTTAAGAAATTTCAACTTTTTAATGAAATTTTAAAAATATATAGGAGAAAATATAGCTAAATATCTGTCTGCATTGTGGATGTGGAAAGGATTTCTAAACACAAAAGCTGGAAAGATTCACAAGGAAAAACATCAATAGATTTGATCTAGAAAAACTTTCCTGAAATTGCCTAGTTCAAGAAAAGTAAAATGCAAGCAAACTAGAATTATCTGAAAAAAATATCTGTGACCACAGAAATATAGTTCACATGGAAATAGCATTAAAAATTTATGAAGTAGTAAATCACCTAAAGACAGAAATACAAAAGGACAGTTAGGGATAGATATTTAACATAAAGGGAGAGAAAATTGGTCACAAATTTCTAAAATATTCTATTTCTAATAATAAAATTAAAAATTTAATCAGATTTAATTTTACGTGGTTTTCAAAAATGACAGTGTTGAAAGAATATAGTGATATGGGCAATCTCATCAACTGAAGGTGAAGCTATAAATTAATGGACTCTTGCTGGAAGCATTTTGGTAGTTTGTATCAAGAGTTTAAAAAATACTTATATCCTATGATCCAGTGTTGAGACTTTCAGGTATATATCTATGGTAATCATATATGCAGACTAACATTCAAAGATAATGTCACTGCAGCATATATATAAAAGCTAAAAATTAGAAACATATATCCCACAATGAGAATGGTTAATCATGTTGTATACATATGATGGACTATTAATGCCCTATTAAAATAATTTATAGGAATTTAACAATCCGGGAAAATGTATATTATAATATTATGGTAGTTGAAAAACATAGGATGCCATATAGATTACACAGAGTAAACTTTTGAGTATTTGAAAATACCTGTATCATAAAAAATGTCAAAGGAAATAGAACAAATATCAGTAATTTCTGCGTTTATATTATAAGATTAGGACTTTTTTCCTTTTTAAAATATATTTCTATATTTCCTGAATTTTTATCAATGATCAGGAAAAAATTGGAACAAATGAATCTTAAAGGACAATAAAATGCATGTTTTAAAATATAGTGCTCATGATCCAAGTTCTGCCAGTTTAATTATGAGTTACAGCGAATGTTAATCATTCTATTGAGTATTTCAGATAAAATTTATGCTTATCATTTAGATATAAGAAATAATAGACTCTCATTTTGTAATGCCAGAAAAATCACCTAAGGCAAAATCAATAGCTCCAAAACAGAAAAACAAAAGAAAGTGATATTAAACCTAACACCAGTACTATGAGAAATCCTACCAGAAAATGCTCCCCATTATCATGATCTCTTATCAAAATAGAAAGAATAGGAGAAGAGTGATTCTCTTTAGTGGTTAAGATAGTACATGTACAGAGAAGAACCATGCCCATCTAGGTCAGTCTTTTAACTGTCTCAGCCAACTGTTGCGTTTGCTATTACTTACTGCCATCTCCAAATTCCTTTCTTTAATCACACACACTGTCCCTTTTCTAAGAATCATGGCAGAACAGTGTAGAAACTCTGATGAGAATATGTTTAGAGTTATTTTTATTAACAGTATTTAAATAAGTATCCTCAAATTATTAAATATTTAATCTAGAAACACAAACATTCTAAAAACTTAGCCTCAATGGTAACTTACAGGAAGCTCGCCAAGTTCCCGCTGCCCTCAGATACTTCCAACTCATTTCAACCAATACTACTTACTAAGAAAGGGCCATGTGCTTAATGGGTCAGAGCCACAGGTCCTGGATATTCAAGGTACCATAGGAGTTTTGTGATGACAATTAACAGGACAATTAAGACGATCCTTATTTTTGGCAATTTGCCAATATTACAAGGTATGTACCCAATGATCCAGCAAAAATAATTCTAAAAATGTTCCTGCATATGCAAATGCACATCCCAAGTAACATGTACAAGGAAACTAATTCATAGATACAGAGTTTGAAATAGAAACCTAAATATCCATCAATAAGGTACTAAAGTGAATGTATGGATTGGGATACATTCATAAAGTGGATTACTTTGAAGTTGTAAAAGAGATAAAAAGAAGGTCCTTGTGTATTCATTTACATCAGATGTTTACTGAAACACAGCAGTAAGTAAAAAAAATCTCAGAGTAGAACAAGTATGTAGCATATGGTATCATTTATCTTTTAGGAGGCATAAAACTGCAACACTGATTGCCTAGGGTTGAAGAAATTGGTAGCTGGGGAACAGAGGCAGGAAGGAAACTTTTCTGTACACTTACCTGTATCTTTAAAATTTTTAACAGGTTATACAGGTGTTACCATCTATAAAAATAAAACACTTGAAAAATACACACAAGATAATTTACCTTTATGTTCCTGTTTCTCCAATATCCACAATAAACAACTACTGCTAACAGCCCAAGGTCTTTTTTTATTCTACTAAAACATGTGTCTATTTTAATAGGCAAATGTTCTCCAACTCAGAACAATGACAACCATAAAAATATTTTTCTAGCCAAAGGTCAGGATTCTTCTATTTTCCTTATCAGTTAATTCATACATTCATTGATTTAACTATGATTGGCTGAGTATCCTCCATGAGCTAACTAACACCTGTGCTAGGGTTACAATGTGGCAAAGACACAGGTCTTTTTTTTTTTTTTTTTTTTTAAGATTTCCTTCCTTCCTTCCTCCTTCCCTCCCTCCCTCCTTCTCTTCTTTTCTTCCTTCTAGAGAGAAAGAGAGAGTGTGTGTGTGCGTACAAAAGCCTAGGGGTTAGTGGGGAGAAGGGCAGACAGAGAGGGAGAGAGAGTATGTCAAGCAGACTCCCCACTGAGTACAGAGCTAGAAGCAGGGCTTGATCTCATGACCCTGAGATCATGACCTGAGCAGAAATCAAGAGTGAGAAGCTTCATTGACTGAGCCACCCAGGCACCCTGGGAGCAATGGACCAGGGGAAGTGAGACCACAGAGGACCAAGTTTGTGCATTGACATGTTAGCCCAAAAGCATCAAAGGGACAGAAATGTTTTCAAGCTTTTGGGATTCCCACAGTTTCCAAATGTGATTGTACATGATTATCACCAAAGAGTTTGATTTTCAGGTTACACTCCAGACATACTGAATGAGGACTTTAGAGCATGAGGACTTGAAAGTAAGTTTTTAAGACGTTTGGCTGGTGATTTTGATGGTAAACCAAGTATGAGAACAATTGGTATCTAGGATCTCCTGACAGAAATACAAAATACTTTGTTGATGACTGAGAAAGAGACACAGAGAGGTCTTGGCTCCTCCCTCTCAATGTAAATGTTGAGTAAGCAGAAAGCTGGCTTCACTGGGATTTTCCCAACACTTAAGACAAAGAAAATGGAAAGCAGGAACAATAAGATAAATCAAGGCCAGTCCCCCAAAGGGGAACATTTACAAGTCTCCTCTTACAAGGAGAAAAAAAAGCACTGAGATTTCAGTTGACAGAGACACAAAAATTTTTTCTTTTTTTTTTTTAAGTCAGTCAAGACACCAAAGCACGCAGCACACTTTAACATTATTTTATCAAAGAAACAGAGTTAGAGTTACAGCATCATATTGGGCATTTGGATGCACACAGCATGTACAACCTCAATTGGCCTGAAACTGCAAGGTATTTTCACCATCTGAGGCAGAATGAGAAGCAGCAATTTGCTACTGTATGTGCTTTACTGAGGACTGGCAAGAGCTTCACATTCACAACTCTAATGCATTAAAGTAAACACTCTTCTCTATTTTGGGCTTGTCTTCCTTTTTAAAATTCATTTTGGCCACACTTTGAGGATTTTGCAAGATAATTACATAGCAATTCTGACATGAAACAAAAGAAAAGGGGAAAAAATAGGGAAAACCGAACCACCCCATAAAGATATAGTTCTAAACATTTAATGGTCTTAAATCTAGGTGAGTCACATACTAAATAAATACCACCCACAATTCCATCTGACCTGCATAATGTTTTCTTCCAAAAAGCTAAGCATATGTTTATTAAATTTATTCGCTCATTGCATGGATATTTATTGAGCACCCACTCTGCAGCAGGTACTGTGATAAGTGTGATTAGCGGTGATCTAGACAGTACTTTTTCCTGCCTCTACTTTGTATATTGGTGAAAATAGGCACCACACAAAACACAGAAAGGACATGAGCTTAAGTCCCATGAAATAAGGGCACAGGATGCTAAGGGAACATACAATGTGGGGACCTAATCCAGCCTAGAGGTCATGGGGAGCTTCCCCTATAGACTTTGTTAAAGATATGATCAGGAAAATAAGTAGGACTTAGAGAGGGATGGGGAGGGGCAGAGGGAGGAAATGCATGTGTGAATAGATTGGGAGGCATGGCAGAGAGGGAATGAGGGTATATTCCAGGTAGAGGGAAGAGCATAAGAAAATGAGCAGAAATGAGATAGAACATACTGTGCCTGAGGAACTGAGAACATTCTTATGGCCAAGCATAGAAGACAAAAGGAGAGTATCAAGAAAGGAGGTGGAAAGATTGGCAGGGGATAGATAAACATGGTATCTAATTCATCCAGAATATTCCCATGAATCAGGCAGAAATACATATTTTGCCCCAGTTTACAACTAGCTCTAGAATATAAAATTTAAATGGCTTGGCCAAGGTTACCAAATCAAAGCCAAGTCAGAAGTCTGCTGCAGTAAATCCTCTTGTCTAATGGTTCTATCAGATGTTCATATCAGGACATTGTCTTAGCTCCAAATTATATAAAGCTAATCATAACTTTAAAAAAAGAATCAAAATGCATGCTATCCATACTTCCATTTGAACAATGATAGAATTTAGAAGCTTTGTAATTTTTATTTTCTACAGAAAGACTGTATATTAAAGAATAACTTCTGATGTCTTAATAGATATAAACAGAAAATTTTTTATTGATGCTAATAACACCAAATTGTTGAGTGATATTATTTTTTTCAAAGTGCTTCCATTGGGAGAAACTGAATAAACTGTATGTGGGTTTTCTCTGTATTATTTCTTATGATTTTATGTGAATCTACAATTAATCTGAATAATAATTTCAATTGAAAAGTCAAATTACTGGTTTAGCCAAAACTAACAATAAGATGACAAGAGAAAAGTATGACCCTTATTATTGTGATCTTCAATTTTTCAGTGTTTAGAGGATTAATTTGCTCAAGGACTTGGGACTATATAAAGTTAACACTAAACAAAGAATATCTAGGTGCAAGATGCCTTACTAATTAATTTGCAATCTCATTTATGCCTCACAATAACTGTAAGGTCAATATATTAACTAATTCAGATTAAATATTAGAAAACAAACACAGGGGTAGTTAAATAATTTTTATAAGCTCAGGACTGGTGAGGGGCAATGCCAGGATTCAAATTCATGTCTGTGTGACCCCGAAACCTAGTTTCTAAGTTACAACCCAACTCCTAGCTTCTTTCTTTCCACAGGTCATTCACTCACTTGAGGCATCCATGTCTTCTATTCAGTGAAGAATTTGAACCAGATGGTGTCAGATTTCATTTCCAATTCTAAATATCTAGTAACTTACATTGAAATGGTAAAGTAAATGTTATATATGCTATCCAAAAAACAACTCTATAATAAAATATTACTTTTTCCCTATCCCCCCCTTTCTTTAGTCTCGATGGCTGTTAGAGGGAATTATACAGTGTGCTTTTTTTTTTTTCCCCAAATACTTTTATTTACAGTGTGCTTTTTAAAATTCTTTGAAAGTTCATCATATAGACATGTATCATATATACATATATGTATCATATAGACAATAAAAAGATTCTATAGCAAGTATCTTAAGCCACGAAAAAGGAAGAAAATTTATTGGCTCATGTTACTGAGATGTGTAAGGACAGGCTAATTTCAGTCACAGATGGATACTCGAAAAGCCCCTGGCAAGAGACAAAGGTGGGAGAGAGACTTCCTTAAGCTGAAAAGGAAACAGAGACCTTGACTCCAAGCTATCTCTACCCTTTAAGTCCCAGAGTAATTACCATATGCCAACCAGTCCTCTGCCCAGATGAACTTTTCTTTTAGGTATCATCTCAAATGTCTAAGATTCCCTTAAACTCACATCCCCCTCTGGGTCCTACTCTCTCTGGCCCCTTTACAGCTTCTTAAGAGAAATCAATGCACTCACCATCTCCATCTGTTTTTCCCTCCTTCTGTTCATTCCTTAATCCCTCCAATCTTCCCCTCACCCCCAAATCCCACCAAAACCACTTGTGCTTAGGGCATGAGGACTTCCATCTTGCCAATATGATGCACCTTCTGTGCTTTCAGCTTAATCTTCCAGTAGGACTTGACATGATAGACAACTACCTCCCTCAAACTTCTCTTCTTGGATTCAGCAATAAAATATTCTCCTGGTTTTCCCCTTTCCTCTCAGGCTGTTCCTTTTCAATCCTTCAGCTGTTGTGTAAGGAGATCAGATCCCTGAGGCTGCCATATGGATAGACCTCAAAGATAGAGTTGCCTGAGGAGCCCCAGCCACTGGAGTCTTTCCAGCCAGACAATCTGTGTGGGATGGAAAAGCTTTCAGGGGACCCCAGACCCCAGCTGCTGCTTGAAACCACGACTAAGAGCTACCTAGATGAGCTCACTCAATCCCAGAATTATGAGGAACAAAAACAGATTGCTATTGTTTTAAGAAGTTTTATTTTTAATAATCTCTTTTTCCTCTATCCACCAAACTGGATTTCACCAAAGTTTGTCCAGGGCCCTTTTCTTCCCCATTCCCATAGTATTAAACATATGACTATATGGACCCTCCCAAATTTAACTCTTATCTTGATTGTTCTACTGGCTGGCTATCTCTACCTCCATGTGGATGCCTCATAGGCTTTTCAAGCATAATAAACCCCAACCTTAATTTTTCATCCCTCTTTCTCTATCCTCACTCTCTCCAAAAAGCCAGCTTCTCTTCCACTTTTCTCAATAAAGGGTTCGCTCCATGTTCCACCCATTAGATAGGCCAGAAACATCCTTCTGTCTTATCATCCCACACAGTCTACTGGCAAGTCTCATTAACTCAACTCCCAAAATATATCTTGAGCCTATTCACTTCTCTCCAAGTCCACTTCCCCCATCGAGTCAAAACCACCATCCTCCTTCCTATATACCCAACTCTTAATGGATCTCCTCACATAGAGTCTCATCTCTTTCTAATACATTATTGACAATAGAGAGAGGAATTGCTGTGAAATGAAATTCAGAGCATGTTATTCTCCTGCCAGAAACCCATAAATGGCTTCCCAATCCATATAGGAGAAAATACAAAACCCAGTTGCACTTCCAAGTACTTCCCCCCACAGAACTGCAACTTTTCATCCTTCCTATCTCTTTACTAAGTATTGCATTTCTTTCCCCTTGGTACTACTCCCATTCCACTATACTGTTTTGGTTTTTTTTCTTCACAGCCCTTAGCACCAGCTGAAATTATCATTCTGATTTATTTAACATCTAATTCCCGCCTCCAGAATATAAGCTCTGTGAAGGCAGGCACCTTATCTTGTTCACTTCTATAACCCTAATGCCCAGAACAGTGCCTTATGTACAGTGGACACCCAAGAGGTAACTGCTGAATGAATGAATGAATGAATGCAGCATTAACATCTTTGATGTGCCCTGTCTTGTCTCTGACTTTAAGTGGAAGAAACAGAAATAAAGTAGAAAGTTTACTAGCTTAAATTCTATCCAAAGTGTCTAATAACCAATATTCTTTCCTTCTGACCACTTTTTCAATATGAACATTACATATTTCAGATGAAACTCTTAATTCTTACCACCACTCTCAGATTATTCCATGCCACTCTAACAGCATGGTTGAATTATTCATCCTAAAATAACTATTTAAGCTCTTCCTTTCTTCTTGTTCAAAATTTTAATCAAGTTAAAAATAATTTGTTATCTTGGAGGGATGGCAATCATTCCTAACAGTAACAAAATCTCCTTTTATCTCTCTGCCTTCTACGTTACAGGGTATTTTTTGACACTGGTAAGGCCTTCAATTTTGTTGAACACTTTGATGAGGATTCGGATATATAAGTCTGGGACCAGAAGTTGAGGAGAATTAAACTGCTATATAAAAAGAAACTGAAGTTCTTAGTAACAGAGGTGTGAAGGATATTTTCTTAATATAGATAAGAAATATTTTTATAGAGTTACAATATCATAATGATGGGAAATTTTACTAATCCAGGCACCTCTTTAGACAACCTGCTAATTCTTGACTGGCCTTGACAATTTGTTTTCTCAGAAACATGATTTGATGAGGAGGAGGAAAATGATAGTGGTAGTGACCATTATAATAATAATTATTATTTTAAGTAGGCTCCACTCATGACCCTGAGATCAAGACCTGAGCCAAGATCAAGAGTCAGATATCGAACTGACTGAGCCACCCAGCCACCTCAGAGATCATTAAAATTACTAAGCGATGACCATGTACCAAGTACCGTCCTAAGCAGATGGAGTGCACTACTTCTGTCTTCCTTACAACTTGCCTAGAGTCACCCAGACAGGAAGTGACAGAGTAGGATTTGAATCCGTATTTTGGCCCTGCTCTTAATCACTATGCTAAGAGAAGAGCAACAGCTCCTTTACCATAATTCTAACAAAGAATCACTGGCTGGTGGTGCTGGTGAAATAGGAACTTTGGGGAAAAAGAAAATGTATCATGTAGGAGTTTGTTCACAAAAGAAGAGAAAGCCTGAATTAAGACACGAACTTAGGATTTTAATAAAAGTGCTCATCAACCTTAGAAGTAAAGTAAGCATGGTAAGCATGATGTTATGCTCAGGATCTCCTAAATAGGAACCCACCTCCCTCAAAAGGAACCAGAGACTCTAAGAATGACATTCACATAACACAGATGTGCTTGAGTGTGCATGCATGCACAAACAGCTCTGAAGAGCAGGCATAACAGCAAACTTCTAGAGAAAATAACATGAAGAGAACTTTCTGAGGACGTCAGGTTTTAAGACAAGCATGTAGAAGGTGGAAGGGGAAACAAGTAACAAAGAATGAAATAGACAAAAAGCACTGACCTGTAAGAATGTCAGTAAAGTTTAACTAAAGCCAGGAATGAGATGGAGCCTGTGAAAAATGCCGAAGATGACAAAAAGGTTAGACTGCAAAAACAAAGACATTCAGAGCCAGAAAATGAGTAAGAATATTATGTCTTTGGCTTTGGGTCGGAGGCGGGGGGGAGGGACACTGCAGTATGAGCATATGTCAGAAGCTGTACAGTATATTTGGCTGAGATATATGATAGTGTCAGGTCCAGCAGTCTGGTTGACTCAGCTACCAGGAAGATTCTAGACACCCACAAGGAGGCAACACACCTTTCTTAAAACACACTAACAAAAATGTCATTGAAGATACACCATTATCCAACTTCAATTATTGTCTTCTACAAAGAGGAAACAGAAAAAAGTAGACAAAAAAAAAAGATAAAAGTAGACTAAATATTGCTTAAAAGTCATTGACTAAGATAGGAAAATGATAATGAGAAACCCCTAAACTATTTCTTTTTTTTCCCCACTTTTATTTCATTTTTTCAGTGTTACAAGATTCATTGTTCATGTACCACACCCAGTGCTCCATGCAATACGTGCCCTCCTCAATACCCACCACCAGGCTCGCCCAACCCCCTACCCCTCTCCCCTCCAAAATCTTCAGTTTGTTGCTCAGAGTCCACAGTCTCTCATGGTT
>CM052897.1:17457302-17478106 GCA_028534135.1 Potos flavus
CGCCTCAGGGCCTTTGCACTTGCTATTCCCTCTGCCTGGACTACCTTTCTCCCTGGATCTGCTTATGGTTTGCTCTCTCACTTTATTCAGCACTCTCCTCACTTATACCGCCTCAGCCTTCCCTGACCATTCTATTTGTATAGTTTCAACCTCCTATCCATTATTCCCTATCCTCTTACACAGCTACATCTTTCTTCATAGCATTTACTACTTCTGAAGAGATACTTCCACCTGTTTGTCGTTTGCCTCTGAAATGGAATATAAGCTCCATGGCAATATGTATTTTGCTCTTTTACCACTTTATCTACCATACCTAAAACATACCAGGCACTGTATGTATATTTGTTGAATGAATGAATAAATAAATGAATATGTGCATGAGTAGGGATACCTAGCTCAGTAACAGTTTTTATGGAAAAAGTCATGATGATATCAAATAATGGCAAGATTAGTATGAGCAAATAAAGTTAGGTGGGAGCATTTCTTAAAAGTCATTTTAGAACTTATTAGTATAACAGTAATATCTCAGGGATACATTAGAATTTCTCAAAGCATATTTACTTTCATGATATCTACATTTGGGCTGCTCTCCCCAAATTTCTGTTCCAGTGGCTAGACAAATGGAGATGGTCATTTCACTGGGTTTTGTCAAACAGTATTGTATGTATACCTAAAGGATTCTAGCAGGGTCTGGAGACCTAACTCAAAAATGACATGATGTGGTAGATTTGAAGGTAGTTTTATAGTATATTGAGTGGAGGCTAACCAAAGACAAATACAGGAAATAACATTTCATAGCCCAACATACCCCCTTGGCCAATCCATAGTTGAGTAAAGCTGACCTGTCTTACAACAAATGTCACTTCAATGATCTTTTCAGGAGTTCTGATACTGCCAGTCTTGAAAAGGGATATGCATGGCCTGGAAATGGAGTGACAACTTGTGAGGGCTGCCTTCACGTACCTGAGAGGCTGTGACTCAGAAAAAGGGATATGGTTTTATTTTGCTCCCAAAACCAGCCACTAGAACAACTCAACAGGAACAAGTAAAAAGAAGAGCACTGAACAAGGAGCCACCCAACCTTTGTCCATCTCTTCTCTGACACTTCCTACTAACAAGCATCACCTGAACAAGTTGTTTACCCTTTCTGGTTCTCAGTTCCCCAACTGTAAGTGGCATAATGCCTGTTTTTTTCTGAACCAACCTAGTAGTACAAACTGTTTCAAACTGGGGAGGTTCAAATGGAAACTGACAACACAGGTTATCAATGTGGCTAAGGTCATATATCCTTGAGATTCATTTACCCTATCCTAGAGTACCAGAAGTGGTATGTAAAAGTACTATGGGATCCAAGTTCGGATGAAAAGAAGCAGTGTAGTTATGTGCAAAGCATTACTTACTCAGACTTCAGAGAAGACCACTACATACTGTAGACTACTGCACATTTTACAATAATTCACTAGTTTTCTCAGAGTTTAAGCTCACAGACACAGAATAATTGTTTCTTGACACCCTAAATTAACCAGTGGACAGCATCCAAATCCACTCAATCTATACAAATGAAACAAAGTTCTGCCTAAAGAAGTCTCTAAAATGTTTATTTGTCTTAAATCCACAGTAAGCAAATTTCAAACAAGCAGCGGGTCCTGGATATTTACCTTATTTCAATGAACGGAAGATGTCTCTGATTTTAAGATGCTCATTACATGTACTGAGAATTAAAAACAACAATGACAACAAACTACCACCAACTAAACTATAAAATGATGCTTTCTTATCATTCATAATTTTTATTCTATCTCTATTGAAAGGCTCTTTTAAACTTACTAAGACTGGTATTTTATCATATATCATTCTTGTACATAATTAAAAATAAATACATTGGTTAAGTTATCCCTAATCTTCGTTCATTTGCACAGTGTGAATGCCCAGTTTTGACTAGGTGTTTTCAGTCTCAGTGCTTTACACACAAAATCATTCTCTGTGTCATTGAGCGGGATCTCATGTTGTCTCAAATTTTCTCATGGGAGTCACTGACACCAATTCTGCAAGTTCTGGTACAAACCCACAGATAAAGGCAAGGACATCACAACTGCAGACTAGCCAACAGCACATATAACATGCATCTTAATCCCAGAAAGATAAGGAGAGGGATCTTGGAATCAGTAAACTATAGTATATAATTCCTGAGAGAATCAATTTTGAACAATCTTCTGATAATGCAATAGGCTTATCTTCCCAAGTACCTTATCAGTGGTGTTCTGTCTTCCACTCCTCAAGGCTGGATTTGGAACCTACCTGTCGTGTCCCTTCTCTTTCATCTACTCTAACTATATTCTTTACAATCTTCACTTCACACTGCCTGATGGACATGCACCTTACTCCTTAGTCCCATAGCCACATCCTCTTCCAGGCCTCCACCCATTTCACACACACTTTAGGATCTCATCTTGCAGTCTCTTTGCAATGCAATGTATTAGAATCAATGACCTTGTATTTATTAATTCTTTGTTTAAGAAAAAGGGAGCCAGTGGAGATGCCCAAACACCAAACTCCCTTGAAGGCCCCCATAATATGACCTCACTCAAAACTATTTCCCACCTTCCTCATCACAAATGTGGCCTAATGCTTAGGCTATTGTAACTTTTATGCCCACCATATGTATTCCCAATATTTCTTTGCCCAAGCTACTGCACACTTACCCAGTTCTAATCCCTTTCTCTTGGCAAAGTCTTCCTTGATTTTTTCAGGCCCTGCAAACTTCCCCTTTTCCTGTATTCCTGTTACACTAATGGTATTTCTTGGTTTTAGACTGATCATGTACTCTATTCCTCTTCCTTATGAGACTGTCAGCTTAGAATCATCAAAAACTTAACAAATCTTGGGGCTCAGTCATCTGTCAAGTTGGCAGCCAACTCATTTTTAGTCCATGCCCCTTCCAACCATTTGCTATTACATCCCTCATTTTCACCACCACCAACTCAGCCAGATGGCACCACTCTATCTTGTATTCCATACTTAATAATCACAGGGATCAGCTAATCAGACATGCCCCCTACCCTGACCACCAAAAGGACAGATATGTTCCTGTGCAATATTGAGTACCCAAGCCTCACTCATGTTGAACAGAATCAGTTGATCTAATAGAAAGGAAGCGGTAGTTACAAAAGGCATGGAGACTTTCTGAGAAGTGGAATTGCTTCAATATGTCTATGATGCTTCTATCAGACAATCACATGCTGACTTGGAAATCTAAAGATAAAAAATCTGTTAAAGCCATACTTTTATGTGACTTAACCATTAAAACTCTTGGGGGCCCTGACTTTTGGGCATTAGAAAACAATTTTTATTCCTAACACTTCTCCTAAAAATGTTTAGAATTCAGAGATGTAATATGGTACAGACTCTGGAGCCAGGCTGCCTCTGTTGGAATCCCAGATTCACTGCTTAGTAGCTCAGTGACCTTGGCCAAATGACTTTAAATCCCTGTGTCTGGCTTTCCTCATCTGTAAAATGGAAATGACAACAATAGTGCTTATCTCATAGGGTTGATATAAGGATTAAACAAAAATTTCTTAGAACACACCTGGCACAGAATAGGTGGTCAATGAATATTAGCTACCATTATTATCATAATTTTGTTATTATCTTTTACTACTAAAAGAATAGCTGGCAGACCTGATCTAAACACAAGGCAAAGCCTGCTCCTCTGACATCCTCTCCCCATCCCAACCACAAATAGTACTTTTCTCTGGCCTCCTCTTACCAGCCCTTTTCACTTTCAATGCAAATTCCTTCTCTAGGGATATCAACCCAGCTCCCCTCCTGAGTTCCACACCTATTGTCTCTTAAAGGTCTTCTGACATCTTCACTTAAACATTCCACAAGAACTTCACATATAACATCTCTATCCTGGCTCTCCATGACCAACAGGATAAATCTCAATCCCTCAGCCAACCTTCTTGTATGCATCTCACATGGCTCCATTACAGTGTTGTATTTTATCAATGATCTAGACCTTGGCTCATGCTGTTCCCTTCACCTGGGATCTCTTTCTCTTTTTCTCCATTTTATCATAAAAACTTTCTCGGGAGAATTTCCTGTGCCTTGCTGGAATACCTTCTTTCCTCTAGATTCTCAGTGTTCTATTCCAAATATTCTACTAACATAGCCATTTTCATGTGGTATGTTAGTTAACGGCTTCTCACTTTCTTGTTAAAAGTTTAAGGTGCGCCTGGGTGGCTCAGTGGGTTAAAGCCTCTGCCTTCGGCTCAGGTCATGATCTCAGGGTCCTGGGATCAAGCCCTGCATCAGGCTCTCTGCTCAGCAGGGAGCCTGCTTCCCCCTCTCTCTCTGCCTGCCATTCTGCCTACTTGTGATCTCTCCCTCTTTGTCAAATAAATAAAATCTTAAAAAAAAAAAAAAGTTTAAGAAAAGACTTCATATTTAAATTCACTTTTGCACCCCTAATGCCTAATACAATACTTGACACAAAATGTTTTTCAAATTGATTAATAGGCTTCTGAACACAGACAAGCCTTTACTAGGTGTTTTAAGTACTTAACACAAATTTACATTTCTATATGTGAGGACTCCAAAAACTTAATGACAGATGGAATACTAAGGGAAGTAAGGGAGAGGTATTTTGCAAAAATTATCAACTCCAATAAATACTGGTTTAGCAGACAGAATATTATGTTTTATATTTTTTCTGGCATTGTCATATTTTTCACTGGATGAATGGGCCCTCAGGCAGTGGTCCTGCTGTCACTAATTGAAACGTGTTTTCCTGATTTCAGCTTGGATTATTTTGTTGATTAATGTAGCACCTTGCTTAATTAAATAATACAAGTGTCAGGTTACATAAGGGCACCAAACTTCCACCTCACAATTTAAGGGGCCATGGTGGAAGGTGCCACTCAGCATTAAATAATACTAAATAGCTGAAGATACTGGCAGCATTAGCTGCAATAGAAAAATTCAAATTACCAAGTGCCTGAGAGCTGCCTGGAGCCATACGGGATGTGTCTCATTTTACATTTGGATGTTCTTTGGGTACACTGCAGAGAAAAATTACAATAACAAGCCCAAAATTTCCACATGGAGATAAAGCAGCACAAATAAGCCAATAAATCAAATCCCTATTCTGCAGTAAAACAGTCAACTACGTTGGCATTACAAATCACGCAACTAATGCAGATATTACGTGTATCTCTCCAAAATCTTTTTAGCAATTTTTGTTTTCAGTATTTCATAACATCAAAGCAATGATGCCAGGGACAAGAAAAATACTGAGTAGAGAATAAATTGCAGAGCTTCAAATCCCAGCCCTTCCATCCTCTGTGACTTTTCCTTATTCCCTGTCATCTCTGTAAGCCTCACCTATGTTTGATTAAGGAAAATAAGTTCCTCCTTAAGTATTGGGCCCAAACTATCTTATTCAATAACTCAAAATGAATTTAAAAATATATACATAAAAGGTATATGCCAGTGGGGTGCCTAGGTGGCTCAGTCTGTCATGATCTCATTCAAGGGATCCAGCTGGGCGTGGGGTTCCGTGCTTGGTGAAGAATCTGCTTCAGATTCTTTCTCCCTCTCCCTCCCGCTCTGCTCCTCCCTGCACATGCTCTCTCTCTCTAAAATAAATAAATAAAATCTTAAAAAAAAAAAAAAAAAAGATATATGTCAGGCACACTGCAAGAATTTAAGGAAGTAAAATGAGTAAAACAGGTCTTTCCATGAAAGAGTTTACAGGCTAGTAGACAGCCAGGCCTGTCCTGCTGCTTGGGTGCAGTGAATCCCACCCACATGTCTCATGTGGGTACTCGCTGTAAGGTAGGTCTTCACACATCTGTGCCTATTAGACCATAAGGCCCATGGAAATGGAGGCCACATGTTCATGCATTGCCTCCATGATGGTCTAGTTCTTCTCTACATCTCTGATCTCAACTTCCTCTCCTTCATTCCACCCTAACCACACCAGCTTCCATGCTGTTCCTCCGTCTGCCAAGGGAACGCATGCCTCAGGCCCTTTACATTTGTTGTTCCCTTTGACATGACTGCCCTTCCTCTGCCTATCTGCACTGCTTGTTACCTGTGCAAACCAGTTTTTGCTCAAATGTCCCCCTCCTGGTATAGACCTTCCTTGACCACTTTTTTGAAACTGCAAGTTCTGTACCAAAGCATTTTCTACCACCCTGTCACGCTTTATTTTTCCTCCATAATCAACATTACTAACATAACTCAAATTTTACTCATTTTGCTCACTGTCTCACTCCCTCACCAAAAGGCAAGATTTCTGAAGAAAGAAATGCTTATGTATATACTACTGAATACAGCATATACACCTAAAATAGGCACTGGTGCACACATAAGGGATTAATATGCAATGAATAAACCATAGGAACTCTAAAAAAATAGTAAAATACAATCTATGCTCTCAAAGAAATGAAAATTTCTGGAGATTGAAGGGCAAAACTGGTAGAGAACATCTTGTTTGGTCACTAACCATCTATTTCTCCTTCTTAACAGCATCACATTTTTCTTTTAAGGGTTATCTGTCTCCCACTATATGTAGTCTTTGGGATGGTAAATCCAGGCACCTGGCCTTTTCCTAGGGCAATCAAAAAGACAAATCCTTTAACTCATTGCCCTGGTGTGGCTGGGCTGAGCTCATTATATGGTCTCTTCCTATTTGCATCCTGAGAAACTGCCACAACAGTGGATGAAGTGGTTGGAGTTCATTCGTCTCAGCAGTGGCTTGCTGATCAGACTGTTCCAGCTATGAGACCATTCACCACATTCTTCATTCCTCATCCACGTGATACTGCATTGTTCCCATTCATTTCCAGCCCTAGTTCTCCAGGCTCTGGTGAATTCAGTGGGCTATGCACAGCTTACCCCCAAATTTTCTTTCTTTACTCAAGTTAGCCAAATCCATTTTTAATGCTTCTAGCTAAAGAGCCCCAACTGATACAACAGGAAAAAGAAAATAATTCACAGTGGTATGTATTTAATGACAAATAACTCTCCTCATTTGGCTCAGAGAAGGTTTTAAGTCCCATGGGCTTCATGTAAGAGATGTGACCAGACCTAGTCTTTGAAGAACAGACAGAATCTGGATGTTAGAGAAGGGTGAGACTCTCAGGCAAGGGAAACAAAACCATGATTTAAAGAACTCTTACATGCCAGGCACTCTGCTAAGCACCTGACTCAAGAACCCACAACCAGCAAGAAAGTGGTGGAACTTGGAGGTAATATCCAAGTGTGGTTTCAAGGGGATATAATATTAAGTGATTAACAGAAAATCTGCTTAATTAGAGAAGAGCTGAAAAGAGTTGAGATTAAGTATGAGGTAGTAAATGGTAGAACATCTCAGTTTAAATCTTCAGATTATAACTACTCATCTCCGAATAGGATTCAGGAATGAAAGTGAGGTTAGAAACAAATTTGCTAAGAAACACAAATTTGAAAAAAATTGTGTTTCTTACCACATTTGTTTATGGAATAGTAAATGAATTATTTAAAATAGTAAACAAATGTAATTATGCATATTACTAACAATATGTTCCAATTGTTCATTATTCTTTTCATACAATGTTTTCCTTGAACTGCAACGAAACCCAATGACTATCATCAGGTGCTGGAATGAAGGTGCTAAATGTTAGTTTTTCATTTCTCAATAAGTTAAAAAGAGACTGGGCACCACAAGCTACATATTCCATTTTCATTACACTGTCTAGTTCTTCAGTACTTTTCTGGAAACCATGTATACCTTCCCCCATCTGGGCTTAGTTCCAGTGTTCACAAATAAATGGAGAAAATAAACCACAGAGTATTTTTTTAAGATTTTATTTGAGAGAGGGGCTCCTGGGTGGCTCAGTGGGTTAAAGCCTCTGCCTTCAGCTCAGGTCATGATCTTGGGGTCTTGGGATCAAGCCCCGCATCGAGCTCTCTGCTCAGCGGGGAGCCTGCTTCCCCCTCTCTCTCTGCCTGCCTCTCTGCCTACTTGTGATCTCTCTCTGTCAAATAAATAAATAAAATCTTTACAAAAAAAAAAAAAGATTTTATTTGAGAGAGAGAGCAAGAGCATGAGCAGGGGAGAAGGAGAAGCAGACTCCCCTCTGAGCAGGGAGTTGGATGTGGGGCTTGATCCCAGGACCCCAAGATCATGAATGACCTGAGCTGAAGGCAGATGCTTAAATGACTGAGCCACTCAGGTGCCTCAGCTATAGACTATTTTGAAAAAAAATGTTTTTACTTGGTTAGAAGGGTCAGTCTCAGGCAATCAGTCTGTTAAAAGTCTAAAAATCAGTTGCTTACACACAAGTTTAAATATTTATTGAGCTTAAGTGTTAAAATCATTAGCAGGAAATGAACAATATATTAAAAGCAATGAGATAGATCTGAGAAAGAAAGCAATGATTGAAATCTTGTTTCCTTTACCTTCTCTTTATTTAAGATGGTATCTTTAAGACCATGTAGCCCAAAATGGTCCAATAAATTCATTTCTGTTGTGATAAGATAAAACTAACTCAGCACATCTTGAGAGGCAAATGGTTTTGACTTGGCAGGTGCCTACCTGAAATCATTGATCAGTAGATCTGAACACACACACGCAAGCAATAAACACAGCAAGGAGAAGAACTATTAGCTGAATATTCCTGACTAAAGCGAATGTTCCAACATCAGCAACATAAAATAATGTATACCTAAGTGGACACTTTACACATGTTTCTGAGAAATCAGAATGACTCCTAGGTGATGAGTGAACGTGGGCAAATGTCATCAGTTCTATGTGAAGTAGAAGAGGGGTTATTTAAAGAGATATTCGTCACTGTTAGTTCTCCCTAATAGGTGTTTCAAAGAAACTACTGGCCTTGTTTCTTTGCCAACTGACCCAACACCTACCCCAACCCACCCTTTAGCAAAGACAGTTTTGGTCATAGATTTTATAGAAAGGATTCCTGCACTGAACAACAACAAAAAAGTATGGACCTTAGTGAGCCTGCTGGACATCCTGAAATATAAGGGTACATAATTCTCCTGCAAAGGTCATCTGTGTTCTTTCGTGATAAGTGGCATCTTGAAAACTTACACAGAGGAGCAGGGGAGGAGGAGTCTCCCTTTCTTCATCAGCCTTCACTCAGAGGCTGTGCAGCAGAAGGGCTAAGCACAAGGACTGCAGAGACTGATGGGTCTCCTGACTCTGACACCAGAACTGAGTATTGGACTGATAACTTACAAATCATATCATTTGTAATATGGGAATAAAGATGGTGACTGCTAGATTTTAACTTCCAATAAATTAACTACCAATATTTTTGTTAAAATTCAGGTGTGCAGCCTTCAGAAAAGAAGACTCATTTTATAAATTATTTAGTTCCATTCCATCACTCCACTAATAAGTTGTAGCCCAGAGAAGTGAGGGGACTTGCTCAAGGGGTCACAACTAAGTAGCTTAGTGACAGGCAGCCATGTAAAACCCATGTTTGCCTACACCTAGGCCACTAAGCATTCCACGAAGCCAGGACCACAGATTTATTTCACTAACTACATTTTATTTAAGTTTATTAAACATATCCTTTGGTCAAACTTGCCCATACCCTTTTCGCGTGCCAGTTCTTTATTACCACACTCAGGAACCCAGTGTTCTCAGATTGCTTTCTTCTTCCCCAGTCCCATCAAAACCAGCTCATCACTTTTCCCATGAGTAGAAACAATTGATTCTGGTACATATCACATAGCAGGCACACAAATATTCATTGAATCACTCAAAATTGAGTGACCTTATTTATGAAGCTACCTGTTCAAAAACAAAAACTCAAAAGGAAATGATCTGGAATTATAGCAAATCTCCATCAGAAAACTGATGGAAGAAACATTTTCTTTTTGGAGGGGGCCCTCTCTGGGTACCTCGGAAATGCATTATTCACAAGCATCAATAAATTCAGAAGGCCTTAGCAAGGAACCTGGCGTCAGGAAAATAGCTAAATATCAACTATGGGATGTTTGCAACGACGTCAAAGAAAAGTCAACCAGTACAGCGTGGCAATGTTTTAAATGTCAGTGTTTTCTACTAAAGTACTTTTATCAATAGCCACAGGATCTTTTTACAGTTTTAAATATCAGTTTAAAATGGTATATTTAGTCAAGTTACAATGCAATAGAAAAGGCATTGTAACAACACAAGTTGTAAACACATTAAAATTTTAAAATGTACTATATATATATGTTGAGCTCTTCATGAGAGGGAAATATAAAAGCCTTTCTGTCACTGAAACAGCCAGAAATGAAACAATTTTAAAAATCTTTTTTAAAAAAAATCCAGACTTTTGTGCATAAGCCATCAATGAATACAAGTCGAATTAACTATGTCTTAAGATAAATATGCTTAACTATGTCTTAAGATAAATATGCTGGAGTAGTGAAATAAAATGTGAGAAACATGATCTCAGCAGCCAGGTCACAACTGATGGCAGGAGCAGAGCACTGTCTGAAACCCTTGTTCAAGCAAGGAAGATGGAAAAAAGAGCCCTGGAAGAGAGGCTGGAGAGCCCACGTGATGTTCATTATGGCCCAAGAAGAGGGCCCATAAGTGTCATCTGCTGTCAAGGCTGAGGGCAGATGGTCCTGGGTGGCAATACCTACTATGGTGTCATCCCAAGTAAAGGAAAAAGCATGTTGAGATTAGGTAGGAGAATCTGTTTGGTCCTACTCAAAGAATACTTTGAAACACTCATGTAGAAAAATATAACAGGCTCCTAAAAAAAGTTTAATTTCCAAAGCATCATAAAAACACCATTCATTTTCTTGAACAAATGTAGAACCATCCCCTAATCAATCCCCTGGTTTTCCATCTCAGACTTCTTACCATTGCCATCTGAAAAAAAAGAAGTAGAAAATGGTGGTTTCCTCCCATCATCTGGGGCCTCTTACATATTCTGTACTTTAAACAGCAACTCTGTAATGCTTCAGAAACATGGCTGACAAGTGGAAGCAGCAGCCACCAGTCCAGCAATAAAAACCACCTTACAGTTGGAGAGCATTCTACAGTTTATAAAAGCTCTCATGTCTATATTTTTACTTAAGCCCCAATACGAAGATATGCAATAGGTAAAATTACTACTGCTCTTAATAGACAAGAACTGTATGGACTTGTCCAAAGTTACACAAATATTGAGTAGAAGAGCCAAGACTAAGTATTTAATATTTATTTAATATTGTTAATTCTAACATGGTGCAGCATGTTAGACAAACTGTCAACACATGACCTGTGAAAACTATACAAAATATGGAGTGACAGGTAATTGTGCATAGACAGTGCATCACAGAAAGCTATGGCACCCATTTCACAAAGGACTAGGTCTTGGCATTCATTATGCCAAAGAAAGAACTGCATACAAAGTTTTTTGTGTAGCTCACTATACTTAAAGTTGGTTCTTCCTGCAGTGTTGCAATCAAGCATAACTCAATATGCATGACTTTAATATTGAGTGAATTACCTTGTACTGATTTCTTCTCTGAATTCCACCCAGGAGTAATAAAAATATCTTCATAAAGCAAAATACTGGTTTTTACTTACATTCTAAAAATTCTAACGACAGAATTCCTACTAGTCATTTCTACTGTGTTAAGGGAGAACAAAGTCAATTTTTAACTTTTCCACTAAGACTGGGATAATCTAACAACTAAATTAAAAATCTTGATATGAAAGTAGAAAGGGACTACCTTCTGTAGAGCAGCTACTGCATGCTATACTCTGTGTGTTGGCCATTATACACATACATGTGCATATGTGCACTTTTATCTGCATATATAAAGAACTACCCAAGCACTACTGATGATATAGATACATAAGTCTCTAGGAATCCTCATAATTATTTTATGGGGTACAGATTATTAAATTTATTGGATTGATGAGGAAATTGAGGCCTGAAGTAATTCACCTAATAAGCAGCAGTTAGTTATTTGGTGCTATTGTTTTTTAAGTAGGCTCCATGCCCAGTGTGGAGCCCAACATGGGGCTTAAACTCACAACCCTGAGATTAAGACCTGCGCTGTGATCCAAAGTCAGATGCCTAACTGACGGAGCCACGCAGGTGCACCAACAGCAACAGAGTTAGTTTTAAGCCAAGGTCTATAACACCAGAGAACCTGATTTTAACCCCTACATTACAACATATATTGACTCAGTTTTTCCATATAGTAATGTACTGAAAGAAATCAAGATATGTTTTTCGCACATGGATCTCTATCAGCACTCTAATAAGGGTACTTTGTCCTAACTAAAGAAGAACGAAGTTTAACTTAAGGATTTAGTAATATATTTTAGGTTAGAGAGAAGAAAGTTATTTGTATATGTATTTCTGCCTCCACTTTTTGCCCCTATTCTTACCTGGTTCCTGCTTAACTCTTGGCAATGGGATATGGGTCTTTCCATTCCTTTACAATCAATCATGTACAAAAATTACAAAGAATAAGGTGGTGCTGTGTGGGCTGTTATTTTTCCTAAATTAAAATAGCACAAAACCAAAAACTTGAAAAAACATGGACTCATAAATATAAATACTAGTAATTTTCAACATTTTTTTCCTAAAGTCTCCTACACACACAGGAAAAAATCACTTAAAAGACTTTTACAGTTTTTAGGAAAGTGAAGGGTTACTAAAGGTGGGAAAGCAATAGCAGACCTGCAGTGCCATAACCTTCTTTGCATGAACCACTGCCACGAGGCAAATGGGAATAAGATTATCAGTAATTAAACACAGTGTCTAAAGGTGAGAAGACAAATGATCCCATAAGTGCTCTCTCCGAATGGAGAATATATTGGGGAAGAGGGGAGTGTGTTAAGTATTAAACATATGCAAGTTTCATACAAAATACTAAAAGGAACACCAATAAGGAAATGGTCTCAGGTTAGACTAGACATCCTAACTGGCCAAGACAAATGAGACTGTAGACCGTACTCTGAATATAAATGCTCAGCACCCCCTAGTGGCTGGTGCACATGCATAATTTTTTTTTTTTTTTTTAAGTGAAGAACATATACTAAATCTTGTTTCTGTAAATAAGACTAGATACAACCTACGTCTTTCTACCTGAAATTGTTTCAGGGGAATACACCTCTTAGCCATATACCACAAGAAACCTTCAGTTTGTCTAAGACATATATGTTAAAAATAGGGTAAATAATGAAGGCAAGATATATAGGATAAAGGGACTTCACGTAAGCTTTCCCCTAGAGAACTGACCAGCTCTGGAACTTCTGCTAAAATCCTTTGCATCTTAAATGGCTGGACTTCATACATAGAAACCAGAATCTAAACCATAAAGCAATCAATGCTAAGAACATTTTCTTCATTACCTAAATAATCTTACAGAATGAGATGTGTCTAATTATATCATCAAAATTGACATTTAATTTTCCTCCAAACCAATCATTTGTGAATTCGATTCATTCAATTAGTATTTATTGAGCTCCTACTATGTGCCATGCATTATTCTAGGCATAGGAATAGACAAAGCACAAAAATAAATCCCTACTTTCATTAAGTTTACATCTTAGAGAGAAACAATACATTTAATTAAAATATATAGTTTCTTGGATTATAAACATGCTATGGGGGAAAAAAATCAAGGCAGAGGAGGTATAAACTGTTATGGTGGAGGGGTTTCTTTTTGTTTTGTTTTGTTTTGTTTACAAGTTTAGATAAGAAGACCAGAGAGAAGTCAATAAAAAAGAGGTTTTTGAATAAAGACCTGAAGAAAGTGAGAAAGTGAGCCATGCATATAATGATGGAAAAACTGCCTGGGCAGAAGGGAAACAGCAAGTATAAAGGTCTTAAGCAAGAACATAATCGGGTGGGTTCAAGGATCATCAAAAGGGCCAGTGTGGCTGAAATGGGATACATGAGGAGGTGAAAAGTAGATAAGTTAAATACAGAACAGTAAAGAAAGCCACATTGTGTAAGGGTCACCATAAGGACTGTGGCTTTTATTCTGACTGAGGCAGAAAACTATCATAGGAAGTGATATGATCTGACTTCAACATTTTACAAAAACATTTTACAAAGTTACTCTGGCTGCTGGATTGAGAACAGACTTTGAAAGTGAGAATGAGAAGGGAGCAGGACATAAGAAGACCTGTGAAACGTCTTTAACATTAAGAGATAATGGTGGCTTGCACAAGGATGGTCACAGTAGGGTGGTGAAAATTGGCCAGATTCTGATTAAATTTAGATTATTTTGAAGGTTAGACCCAATAGATGTGGGATATGAAAGACTGCAGTAAAGGATGATGCCAAAGGTTTCAGCCTTAGGAACACAGAACAATGCTGCCATTAACTGAGATGGGGAAGACTGCAGGAGGAATTCGTTTGGAAAAAATATCGGGATCTCAGTTTAAGCCATGTTAAGTTTGGAATCTCTATGAAATCCCATACTTGGAAATGGCAGTAACCAGGAATATTACTGAAAGATTTATACATTGCATTTACAATCAAAAACAGTGCAAGGTAAGGAAACAGAGCATTGCAGTTGGGAGGAGGAAAACATCCCTACCATTTCTCACACACAGCACGAGTTCAGCACCACGGACAGTGCCTGACACATTGGTAGGGGCAAATACACAAAGAAAAAGACAGAAAGGTATTCATCATAGTACATCCATGAGTTAGATTAGTGGAACTTAATGTATCAATATTAATGGATCATCTTGGTCATCTGTAGTCATTTTATTAGTTGCATCCATCAAATCATATCATACTGAAGGACTTCTGTGAATCTTTTTCAATGGCCAATCACCATTTTCCATATCTTTCTTTCTCAACTGCATCTTCGGACATACTTTTTCTGTCTTTCAACACATACTTCAGAAAAATATGCTTATACATTTTCCAAAGTTGTCCTCTTCAGTCATCTTTCACATTCCAATTCAAATTTTCAGTCTCTATGACATTATCTTTCACTTCTAAATACTACTCTTTTTCAAGTAATCTATGTTCATTTATATAAAATATCACATCAACCTCAGCAGAGCATGGTGCAACTAATTTGCCCATCATTGGTGCTTGGCTAGGGTCTAGATGATGACATTTTTCTGCCTAATGATTTGACTGGTCCAAATTCCTCAGTGATATATATTTCCAAGATGGTTAATGTTGGTAACAAGTTCCATGATAAATTTTGTGCAATTTAAGCACTAATTTTAATAATATCTAACATATTATAAACAATAACACATAAGTGTTGCAGGGAAACATCTGAAAATGTGCAGTCAAGAGGTTGTAAATAATCAAAAATCGAGAATCACATCATTCCCTCTTAAAAGCTGAAAACACAGATAGGCATACTTTGGATCATTTACCAAAATAGCATTAAATTATGTGGAAATATGTTCATGTCCATAATTAAGGGTTTCAAATTTTTCACACCAGGCTGGAAATCCAATTATAGAAGTCTAATTCCATCTAACTTGGTCCTTCATATGTGAAGCCTGGACATTATCCTAGTCTTTACCCTATCTCAGCCATGTATTATTTACCCTAAAAGTCCATTCTGTTCCCTAGATTTTGTATCCAGTTAATTATATGTGGCAGCATGGAGCCATTTTGGAAGCCCAATGGGTTTAAATTCCACCTTAGCGTATCTACCTATGACCTTGGCCACATCATTGCATATCTCTTAGCCTCAGCTTATGAATCAAAAATTAAAAAGATTATATAGCAGTTAGAAGATTAAATAAGAATTATATACATAAAGAGTCTAGCATAGCAAGGCCCATAACAGGCCCTCAATAAATACTAGTTCTCCAGATAATCCAGTAATACCATATGTCTGTTTTCCTAAATGGCTGACTATTAAGTTGATTGAAATACTTTTACTTGTAAACCAATAATAGCTACTATCTGATTCCTTAAGTAAAAGATTTTAAGATCCTGTGTATGAAAATGTTGACAACTGGGACATATTCTTTCCTATGTCACTACTGATACCAGTGAAATTATTTTTAATTCAAGTAAAAAGATAATTTATGATGGGAAACATGATAAATCTCACCATTTTATGACAAATAGATTCAATTTCATAAAGCTTTTCAGCAAAAATCTGTGGATGAGTTGCAGAGAAATATTTTACCCCCTTCTAGATATTAAAAATATTTTTTGAAAAGAGACAATTAAGTTAAAAGTAAAACCACAATATCTGAGTTTAATATTCATAAGATACTTCCTTTTTTTCCTGACTCCACTTAATGTGTCAATACTAGAATTGAAATATCTGTCATAGGAGTTTCTATGACAACTTAGTTTTCTGGTCTCTGAAGCCACTTCCTCTGTGGTAAGTAAACATTCATTGTTTTGTGTACTTCATTGATAAGATCTTTCCCACAGGCTGCCAATGTTGCTTTATGCATCACATACTTGGATGTTTTGGACAACTAATTCATTCCCATCTGTGACAACTTGGCATTATCCGGAGTTGTATTTCTGTAGAATACCAGACTCTTTCTAAATCAGTTAATATGGCATTGTATTCTGAGACCAGAAGTCATTTTGTGCCCATCTAAGAAAATGCATTCTTTAGAAAAATCTGTAAATCTACAAATTTAAGCTAAATAAAAAGAACGTTTGGTTGGAGGGTTTTTGGAAATCCGTGTTGCTGTCTTTTTATGTTTATTTTTTATATTCCTAATGGAATTTCCTAATCTTGGAAAAGAATTTGTTTTAAAAACTTTTCATTCAGCAAGCATTTATTAAGTCCTTTCTCTGCAGTACAGAGTCCTTTTTAAAGTGAGGAGTTGGAGGCCTGGAGGAGCAAGTGACATGACTAATATACAGCAGAGCCAAGTCCAACACCAAATTTTCCTGCTCCTTACCCAGGGCTCTTTTGAAAGTGCACAGTCTCCTACACAGCCTCAAAAGCTCTCAATTGTGAAAAACAAGCTCAGAAATCCTTGGTTTGATTTTTATGTTGACATTATTTTTTCAATTCCTCATCTGCCCACTCACACACCCCAAACTTCTCAATATTAACAAGGGCTGTCTTTTAATGGCACTCTTCGTAAATAAGTTTTATAGCATTTTTATTCTCATAGTATAACTGGTTGGTTACTGTACCAAAAAATCCAATTATCTTTACTATATGTGAACTATTCTAATATAGTACATGTTTACGTAAACTTTAATTGCCTACCATTTCATCAAATCCACTCTGTGGGTGTATAATAGCTCATTCTCCAAATGGATTTTGTTGCTACCTGCAGAGACATCTTAAACTACAAAACATAGCTTTATCAGATTGATAAAATGCTTAGAGATTGTACAGTTTGTAATTCCAAGTGGCTTCCATTCCAAGGGAAAAAGACTAAGAACTTAATGAGAAAAGGAAATTTCTTGATTTATACAAATAAACTGGTTTTAAAAATTGTTTAATATAAAGTTGTTTTAAAATACCTGGCTCATGATTTAAGTCAAGGATGACACTACAAAGGCTTTAATTTTCCAGAGTTCTACCCTACATGTGGAAGTAAAAGGTAGCAGCAATATATTTCCCAACTGTCTTGTGAGCAACAAGAAATGAGGGAGAATGGGAGGCATGAAAAAGAGGAGATAAGTGTTTTAACAAAAAAGGGTGACCCTCTACTTTTAAGTGATATGACATATTTTACCAATTCTTTCTCATGATAATCTACTTATAGAGGACTTCCTGAATTGGTATAGAATTGGAGCTGCCTTGCCTAAGAATTTACCATGTGTATAAGTAAATTAATTTTTAAGTAGAAGGCATAATTTGGCTGCCAATTTCCTATTAAGGCACAGTAAAAATAAAAAAGTATTTCTATGCCTTTTAATAAACTTAATGTTTACATAGTGCAAGAAGTAGGTGGCAAAGATGACACTGAACCTAGATATAATTGCAGCATAAAATTACTTCTGTGCATTATCCAGAAATATAATTAAAAAACACGTACTTGAATGAAAAAGCTGAAGTTGAATTTTTTCAAGTAGATTTGTTGTTTTCAAGCAAAAAAATACATCAAGAGAAGGAAAATACAAAACAAAGCATAATGTAAATGGTAAGATCTGAAAGAAAATAACAAATAGAAATATTTCAAGCTTTAGCCACAAAGGTAGTATGGGTAAGAACCCCAAGGATAAGCGGTACACATCTAATACAATGTGTAATGGTTCCCACTGGAAGTTTGTGTTCTTCTACCACCTGCCCCTCCATTCCTCTCTCCATCAAGTAATAAGCTGATCAAGATTTAAGACTTTATCTTAAAAAAAAAAAAAAAATTCCCCCCTGCCACCCAGTAGCTGGGATAACACCCAGTTAACACTCTCTTATCCGTACTCTTTGCTCATTTTTTGTACTCCCTTGGAAAAATGTTTCCCTGTCCTGCTCTCTCTGTGTGCATGTGTGTGCATGGGGTTAGGAGAGGGTGCTCCTTCTCCCAGACTCTCTCTCACACACTTGCTGCCAGGTCCAGAGGTTGCTGTCTCACTTGAGAAGATCTGAGAAGGGCGACTGTCAAGTCTCAAAGTAAATGCTATCACTTGAACACTAGTAGCGTGGACTTTTCCTTCCAATGGAAGTGGTTAGATCCAACACTCAGGCTGGGAATTTGGAGGAAGAAATGGAGAAACACCTTTGACTTGCCAACTGGTTCACAGCAATCCTGCTTCGTGCAATTCTCCATGTGATCCAGCCTGCCTGCCTGTTTAGCACGGGGGTGAGCAGAAGACTCTGCTGCTAACAGTCACTTCATTTGCTTTGCCTACATTTGGTTAAGCTGCTCAAAAGATCCATATCCCCAGCTTTTTTGTTTGCTTGCTTGTTTGTACTTTCCATGCAGTTTAATAGGAATCTATTTGGTGAGTGTGGTCAGGATGAGAATTATGGGGCCAAACACCAAAGAACCTTAAAAGTTTTTCCATCGAGAAAAGCACGGGTCCCCAGTTAGGGTGTGGGGCAAATAAACACTTGCATCCAATGCTGGTAAACATGTCAATTAAAAGACTATCTGGGGAGAAGCAGTTTGAGAATACCCATTAGAATTCAAAATATGTATAACCGTTAAGTGATTAATTCCATTTCTACCTATTAATCCTACAGAAACATCAGCCTATTTACTCCAGGATATAGGTACGACAATGTTCCCTAAGTTGCTATTTATAACAGTGAAACCCTAGAAATAGCCTTGTGTTTATCAATAGTGAAAAACTTACCTAAATTATGGCACACTGTATCTATGATCTGGAGCACCACACTGCTGTTAAAAAGAATGAGGTTGACCTACACATCCTGACATGTAACCTGCTCCAAGACAAATTAACTGAAAAAACAAACTGAATACATATATAGATTCATTTTTATTTTTTAATTTCATATATATGATTCCATCTCTATTTTTATGATTATCTGAAAGCATATTGCCAAAAGCAATATAAAGGTAGTAGGGGGATAAATTGAGTCATTTCATTTTTATTCTTCTAGTCCATACTGATTTTTAATTATAAAAATAAAACATTTTAAAGTACTATACTAGGCATACCTGTTTAAAAACTGCTGTCTACCTGTCTACCAAATAGCAGAAAGGCAAAATCTTTCTCAGTGTCCCAGTCACTGATGCCTAGACTGTCCCAAATAAAGCTCACATTTGTTTTATTAGTTCTTGGAAATTAGTCCCTAAGCTTTGATCACCCGTTTGATATGAAGGTACCATATGGCAACTTACTAGATAGGACTACACTGAATAAACCATTTCTATAATAAAACAGCTGACAATTACCTTCAAGGCATCAACAGATAAATTTGGGAGCCAATCAGAAATACAGGTATGTCCCTTCAGTTCTGACAAATATAAGCACTTTTATTTGAAAGTGTGCTGGCTAAGGCATAGTCAGAGCATTTAGGTAAATGAGTTCCAAGACTATTCAAAAACAGTGCTGACCGGTAAAAAGTAGGATATGAAAAATGATGCCCAGTTGAGCACAATGCAGATAAGTGGGCCTTGCATCATTAATAAAGAAGTCAACCAGAACAACCAGGGTCAGAATGACAAAGCAGAAGGAAGAGAAGGATCCATTTCTTTATTATTTTCCTTTTTAGCACACACACAAAAGATTTAAGAGTACAATCCTCACTGCAAATCAGGGATGAATAGGCCCTTGGGAAACACCATGGATTTAAATCCAATGGTGGAGGTAGTCCAGAATCTCTACTGCTAGCTAAAATTTTGCCTATATACCAGTTCCATTTTGAGGGGGAGAAAAATAATTGACATAGCAGTAGGGAAAGAACTGTACAAGTACTACTGACAGCTCTAACATGCTCAATTTCTTTTATCATGGGGAGTTAGAGATAAGCTTGCTGACTTACATTTCTCAGTTTTGAGAAGTGTTTGGTTTTCCTTGAGGCAGTAATGCCACAAATGTATTTCAATACAGTAAAAGAATTGTTCTGTAATCATGCCCTGTCATTGCTCTGTCAAATCTCATGCTACATAATAATCAGGGTAGGGAAAGGGGGCATTGGTTTTGAGAAAAATGATCTTCTTGCTGGGGTGGAAACAAAACCAGGAGACCTATAAGTTAGCTGTTTGAAAGGATTTCTTTGGTAATAAAAGGAAGGAGTAAGATAGATTGAAGAAAGAATGGGTTCCATCAGTGTAGCAGGTTAAGGTCAGGTGGGAAGGTTTCTCTTCTGCTCTAAACATCTACAAATGCTAAAATGTAGCTATATAACCACACGAATTTTAAATGCCAAGCTAAGTAGGAAGGAAGAGAGGAGGTATATAGAGG
>CM052897.1:17478606-17517241 GCA_028534135.1 Potos flavus
CATGAACAATGAATCTTAGAACACTGAAAAAATAAAATAAAATAAAATAAAAAAAAAAAGACCTTGTAGACAAAAAATGAAAAACTATCTACGCTTAGAAAAGAGTGCTTGGTACCTATGTTGTTGCTTTCAAAACCTGTTCTCAAGCTCTTTAAATCAACCTTTATATCATAAAAATATGGACCAGATAGGCTATAACCATTAATCACCACCAAGAATTTTAAAATACACATTTCCTCCAAAATAATTCAGAATTCTACTAGCACTGATGCTCATTCTTAACTATCCCATGCCATAAAATTCAAGATACTAAAATATTTTTATACCATGATGAATTTTACTTTAAATCATAAGGATGCATATCCATCCCTAAATCTGTATTTACTGAAACACGGCTTTCAAAGAAATTATAGTATTTAAGCTCTCCAACATTAAATACTTCTCTCCCCTTTTCTATAAATACTAATAGTACCTACCTGACAGTTAACATTGGGAAACTGTCACACTACAGAAAAAATAAACATTCTTATCTATTCTGAGATTTCTATAATTATACTTAACTTACATTTGAGAATGCTGAATCACATACGTGCAGAGTAGTAAATTTTGACATTTCTTCTCCACTTACGTTATTTAATTCATTCTAAAGCACTAAAACCTCATTTGAAGACCTATCAGACAACTGAATTCACTGAATGTTGTCTTTATATTATTCAGGTCATTTAAAACAGACCAAAAAATACACTATTAGCCTAAATTTGAGAATGAGATAATTAGGTTGGAAAAGTCCCTCCTAGAATACGTGATCTTGCCTAGAATTTCTCAGTCTTGGCACTACTGAGATTTGGGATGGATAATTTGTTGTTGGCAGCTGTTCTGTGTGCTACAGGTATGCTTAGCAGTAGCTCTGGTCTCTATCCACCAAATGCCAATAACGTCCCCCAAATCATGATAATCAAAAATGTCTCCAGACATTGCTAAATGTCCCCTGTGGAACAAAATTGCCCATAGTTGAGAACTACCAGTCTGCAAATTTGGAAGTTGAATCAGTTTCAGCATTTTACTCAAGGCCACAATGCTAAAGTAAGGCATCACTGGGAATAAAGCCAAATTATCTGAATCTTAGGTTAATATTCTTCCAGTAATGCCTGTTTCTCCCATTAGATACTACCATATTAGGTAATTAGATGGTCATTCAGCATATAATGATGAAGCTGATTAATAATAAACAATTTTGTACAACTTTAAAAAAAATCAATTAACTCTATCTACATTACATGAAAACTATACTTTCTATAGTATGAAAGTCAATGGCAACTTGAGCAGATAAAAATATGGAACCCAACAACTGAATAACAGTGTTTCCTTCTGTCCCTCATGGCTACAAAGTTTATCCACCACTTTAGTAAGGAGATGTAGTAATTTCATTATAGCAAAATCTTCATTTCACATATATTATAATTTGTTAGCTATATGGCTAAGTGAGCTCTTCAGTAAACCTGCTGTCAGCTTCATTATAATATTGCTTTGTTTCTTCTCAAGCATTTTGTTTCCAAAATCTCAAATCATACCCAAACTAAAAAGACCTAAACCAGACTCTAACTATGCTCTGCCTAAACAGGGATTATATCGCTTGGTTCTGTCTATTTGGAACCAGTTAAATTACCCAGATACAACAATTAACTAATGGAATATAAACTGTGTATCTTCCTGTTTGGACCTTACCAAGTAAGCATGTTCTACAAGTATATCCCAGAGTCAGATAATCAAGTAATTTTTACCTTTTTAACTTATCTTTTGAAAGGTCTCTATGGTATACACTTATGGAACTGTATAAATGCCCAATCATGTGCATTGATTGAATTTTGTATTTTCCCAGATCCCTACAAAATAACAACCCAAAGGCAAATTATAAAGGATTTAATTTTCATATCTCTGCCTTCAAGAAAATTCCTCCTAAGTCATTCCCCCACCAAATAAATACCTAATATTTTTTTCTCTAAAATTAAATGTTCTTTCTCTACATAAAAAAATAAAATTGACTCAACAACTGAGTTTAAAGGGCTAAGAACTCTGAAGGCATACCAAGTAAAGAAGATACAAATCCTCAATTCTCAGAAGCTTACAATTGAAAAGCTTAGAAAAAAAATAAGTAGTATTGTTAGAAAGTGTATAACCATAAGCACATAAACTGCCTTGCAATGTTCACAGAAGATGAAGTATAATAATAACAGTTTAATCTGAAAGATTCCAACTCACTCATTTTTACTAATAGCTTTATTTGTCAATGAACCTCCTTCTTCTTTATACCCAATTCATCCCCAAATCATGGTGATTTTACCATTTATGTATGTATTAAAATCCATTCACTTCTAACTTTATGGCCACTAACCTAGTCTGGTCTAGTCTCTAGACTACCTCATTTCTCAACTGAATTACTCCCCTAGCCTGCTAAGTGAGCTACCCATATCCATTACTTGCCTCCTCCTTAAATAGTTCATAACCTTTCCCAACACGGGACTTTTGCAGATGCTATTCCCTCCATCTGAGCTATTCTTAACCTACTCTAAACTTAATAATGCCTCCTCATCTTTCAGATCTTCAAGTAAATACCATTTTGCCAGAGAGGTTTTCCCTACTACCACAAAGTATGATTCCCCAGTTATTCTCACTCATGTAATTTTCTTCTTACTATTCATAGCAATGACCATAATTTATTACATATTCAGTCACATGTTTATTTCATATGTCTATCATACTGAATTCTAGGTTCTTTTTTTTTTTTAAGATTTTATTTATTTATTTGACAGAGAGAGAGAGATCACAAGTAGGCAGAGAGGCAGGCAGAGAGAGAGGGGGAAGCAGGCTCCCAGCTGAGCGGAGAGTCGGATGCGGGGCTTGATCCCAGGACCCTGAGATCATGACCTGAGCCGAAGGCAGAGGCTTTAACCCACTGAGCCACCCAGGCGTCCCCCTGAATTCTAGGTTCTTTAAGGACAGAGATTATATCATATTACTCAGTATTGTATGCCCACTGTTTAGCAGTTTGCCTGGCATACAGTAGATGCTCAGTAAATATTTTAAATAAAAAAATATTATGCCATGTGGGTGGTGCTATGACAGTTACGTGTTTTAAATGCTTTGGGAAGATAATTAAAGAACACTGAATTAAACATATTTTAAAAATTAACTTCATTCTCTTCTAAATCTTACCAAACTTTCCTCTTAAAATTCATGGATCCCATCTGCCAATGTGAAAAATGCATTTCTAGATACAAATTGCATAAATAGTTAAGTATTCTTGCTTATTTATTGCAACATTTAAATATGCTACATTTTTCAATTGTTTAGTTTTATGGTCATAAATACTCAATCTTGTCCTCAAATGACTCTTCCATTGGTTGGCAAAAAATAGACACTCGAATTTACATGCACACTCATATATGTAATGTTATCAGCTAAAGTCTTACTATAATGCCTAAAATAGTCTTATTTTAAATTTAGTAAGTCTAAATTGTAGTCTAGACAAAATAGGATTACTATTTATACTCCTTTTATTTCCACTTTCAATGTATATGAAAACAAGCTTATAAAAACTTGTAACAAACTTAATCCAAGTAAATAAATGGCAGTATAGTAAGTGAAATACCATGGGTTTTGCTAAATATCAAATATGCTATATGCTCAATGTTCAAGTTATCTATTAATGACTATTTCAGATCTCTAGCTAAATTGTGGGCACTAATTATTTACATAGAATAGTTATATTTGCCTTTCACCAACCAATGTCAAATATCAGAAACTTCACCATTTAAAATCCAAGTTCCGGGATTAACAAAGTCAATGATTGTATCATTACAACAAATACTGGTCATAACAACTCTGAAAGCTCAAAGTAATTTGCTGAGGACCATGGAGAGACTTAAACCCAGGCCTGTCAGATTCCAGAGCTCTACACAATGGCCAAATTGCAAATGGGCCACTTTTTATATGATCTGTTCAGACTACATCCCTATGTTTTCCACAATACTGAGGGAAATTATAATCATTTAATATATTATATTTATATATCATAAATATTTACTTATGTTAATATTTATATATATTGTATTTATATTATTCTCTCTCATCCAGCCTCTCAGGCAGTCCTCTTGAATGCACTCTTTTGTCTCAGATAAATAATCTGAGCACCTACTTGATCTATGAAAAGACTCTCACAATCCTGCCCCACCAATTTATTGTCCTGTCCCTAGGGTCCCCCCTCCCTCTTCGTTCTCACGGAAACTCTACTCAGTTTTTCACATGTTCCGGTTTGGGATGTAGAGGAGATTCCAGAACAACATGGCACCCAAATTTAAGCTAGTGGACACATATCAAGGTTAATTAGGGTTCTTCTCACTTGGTTTAGACTAAAGGATGAGCACACTCTTTCCACCCCCACATGCTCAACTGGATCCCAACTCCAATCTCATGCATAAGATGGTACAGACAGTAACTAATTCTGACACTTAACATCTGCCTCTCATTTCTGAATGGGTAACTGGTATGGGCAAACCTATTACACTAGTCTTGGTCTTTGGGATCTCTGGCAAAAGTGAGATAGAGCCTGCTTTAATATCTTGTTGCATTTATAGCAATAAAAATATATGAAAAACTAGGGGCGCCGGGTGCCTCAGCCATTAAGCAGCTGCCTTCAGCTCAGGTCATGATCCCAGGGTCCTAGGATCGAGCCCCACATCAGGCTCCTTGCTCAGCGGGAAGCCTGCTTCTCCCTCTCCCACTTCCCCTGCTTGTGTTCTCTCTCTCTCTGTTCACTGGGTCTCTCTGTCAAACGAATAAATAAAATCTTTAAAATACATATATATTATATATATAATATATATATATATATACATGAAAAACTAGTAAAAATGTAATTTTTAAATAAAAATAGGAGATCCTATCATTCATACTTTGATAAATTATAAAATTGATCCTGCCCCTCTTGCTTTTTTCCATCCTTAGCTAACTGTTCCTGGGCATTTTTTCATGTGAACTTGCAGTCTCTCAATTAGAAGAAAAAAAAAAACACAGGAATATTGATGTAAATGGGCATGATGAGGCTTATTGAGCTGATGAAAATATTCTAAAACTGGTTTATGGTGATGATTCCACAATTTGAAAAATTTACTAAAAATTACTGAATTCTATACAGTTGACCCTTAAATAGCACAGGTTTGGGCTGTGTGAGTTCACTTGTCTGCAGAATTTTTTCAATAAATATATTAGAAAGTGGAGATTTGTGATAATTTTAAAAACCTTAGATGAACTGCACACCCTAGAAATACAAAAAATTAAAAATTATTTTAAGAATACAGTACATAATAAATACACAAAATATGTGTTAATCAATGATTTATGTTAATGATAAGACTTCCAATCAACATTAGGCTACTAGTAGTTGAGTTTCTGAGAAGCTGAAAACTATACCCAGATTTTTGACTGTGCAGGGAGGGCATCAATGCTCCTAACCCCCACATTGTTCAAGGGTCAGCCATACTTGAAATGGATGAATTATATGCTATGTACAATATACCTCAATAAAGTGTTTAAGTATGTCTTTCTATATTACATAAGCAGTCACAAAAAAATTCCTGGGAAATACTATACAGTTTTCTAGAACTAAAGATATTTCTATTTGGTAGAAGAATTAGCACAGACAATCCAATCTGTCAGAATTATATTCAAGTATATAGCCAAGTACTAATAGGAACAAAAGGGGAAATTAGAGCTAGAGGCCGACCTGACATTCTGTATTGGTACAAAAACTGATCTAGTTTTTAGAACTGATCTAGAGCAAAGATTCAATGATCCAGGCAAGGAGCTAATACTGAGAGGGAGGATGTTCCCATCTGCTGTCAGTGGGGGAGGATGATAGGAAGTCACCGGGATCAGTTACAAGATGCAGGTCTTTGTCCTGATTCTGTTTGGGATTTACTGACCTGATTAATTCATTTTATCTGAGTCTCAGTTTTTGTTATCTATAAAATGAACCCTCAAATGACATATAAAGATAAGAACGATCCTTGCCTATCTCTCATAACTATTGTAAAGACAGAACAGGACAGAGTGTGTGAAGTATGCTGAAAAATGTATCGTTGCATCAAGATGCTAACACCGCAAACAGGCTTAATGGGAAAACAAAAGATTTGCCTTTGCTTTGAAGGATTTAGGATGGTAGCACAACACTAGCCTGAAAATATCTTACCCTGACAGAAAATCCATATGAGTAAGAGAGAGCATGTGTGTATGAACAACCACCAGATAACTCAACTTTTTAAAGGCTAGAGTCCAAAGGACCACAAATAGAAAAGTGGCCTTATTGGACTCAAAGAAATTCCTAGAAATCTTAAGACGTCTTGAAAGACATTATATATAGTCTCTTTCTAGTAACAACAATGACTACTTTAGAGCTATTCCAAAATAATTTATATATGTATATATAAATATATATAAATGGAAATAATTGTATTTAATTCATACAGCACAATAGGTCTTAATATGGATGATAGAAAAAGCTCTGCATACCACCAGCAGCTCCTCCTCCTTCACCACCACCTGGACCCATCACAACAGTTATCAACACCACTACCGACAATTCCAATACCATCAACATCAACATTCCCAACAACCCCATCACCACCAGCAACACACATAGACATAACCCTTGGCTATAAATTCCTAATATACTTAGCAAGCATAGAAAATTTAACAGGAAAAAAAAAAAGAAGGTACCTATACCAAGTAGGGGGAGATGCAGCATATCTTTGCATGGTGTTTCCCTTCTTCCTTGATTCCCTATGGGGCTTGTTGGTGCCACCAATGACCCTCCTTCTCCATGGGGGCAGGGTACTGCTGGAATTGGGAGAGAAACCTAAATCTCACCAGATTTCTGCTCTTTTCTTCTCAGGTTTAGTTTACTACTCTGGAAGAACTTATGCTAACAACATTACTTTTTCTTTTCAAGTGGTAGTAAAAACATCTCCTGGTTCTTGAGCCCAGCTATGCCTGTGCAAGGCCATATTCCTGAAGTAAGAAAGTGAGGAAGAGTCAGAGAAACAAAGTCAACCCCTCAGCACCCCTGAGCAATAGCCCCTCCTCTGATCTTGCAGTCACCCAGAAAGCCCAGATGTGCATGGTTATGTTCACCTCAACTCATTCTAAAATGGATTTGACCGTTTAAGAAATACAGGTATTCAAGATTTCAAAATAAACATTTTTTGATAAAAAATTCAAACAAGATAAATGCACATATAATAAGATTATTAAGGAACAGGAAAAACAAGGGTAAATAAAGATTTTCAACTCAAATTTAGTAAAACACTAAACAATAATTGTGTCTTTTCAATATTCTATACTGGTTTTTGGTTTTTTTTTTACTACCTATCTTGTTAGTTATTAAAAGGGAGATAAAATACTGAACGTGATCTATGAAGATTACACAAAATGTAGGCCTACTCACTGAATAAATACTTACTGTATGCCTACTATGTGGCTGCCATGTGCCTGCTATGTGCTATTCCAAGCACTGGGGAATACCAGTGAACAAGACACACAAAATTGTTCGAAGTGAGCATATGGGAAGAAAAATTAAGCTCCAAAACAGAAAATATGAACAGGTGGAAGGTGGTGCAGTTGTACGTAGGGTAATTGAGCAAGACTTCACAGAGAATTTGGGTGCCTGGGTGGCTCAGTGGGTTAAAGCCTCTGCCTTAGGCTCAGGTTATGATCTCGGGGTCCTGGGATCGAGCCCCGCATCGGGCTCTCTGCTCGGCAGGGGGCCTGCTTCCTCCTCTCTCTGCCTGCCTCTCTGCCTACTTGTGATCTCTCTCTCTTTCTGTGTCAAATAAATAAATAAAATCTTTAAAAAAAAAAAAAAAGACTTCACAGAGAATTTGAGCAAAGATTTGAGGGTAGAGATTGGTTAAGAAGAGAAACAGAAGAGCGTTCCCAGGCACAGGGAATAACAATGCAAAGACTTGAGAATGTAAAGTACCTGGTGACATGCTGCAGGGCCAGCAAGGAGGCTACTGTGGCTAAGCACAGTGAGCCAGCTCAGTATGGGAGAAAATAGGATAAGATACAGTGGGGAAATCATTTAGGTCCAGGGAAGATCAAAACAGGATTTTGAGCAGAGGACTGGCATGACATGACTTCTGTTTTAACCAGATAACTCTGGGCATCTGTGCTGAGAACACAGGGTAACAGTCAAGGTCAAAGCAGGGAGGCTGCTGTGATGATCCAGTCATGAGAGGACTGTGACTTTGACCAAGGTGGTGGTGATGAAAACTGTTGTAATGACATATTTTGAACCTATTCTCTTTACCTAAGAAAGGGACTAAACTTCAACCTATCTTTGAGATTTTGTTTTGGGTAAAGCATGTATCAAGCTAGCAATTATTCTGATCATACAATAGGGAGTAATTTGTGGCCTTCAAATACTTGTTCATAAAAAATAAAAAATAAAAAATAAAAAATAAAAACAAAAGACAAAAACTTAAGTATCCTCTCCCAAAGTTTTGATTCCCCCCATGAAGTTTAAAGTTGACATCATCATAAACTTATATAGAATTACAAAAACGTAATTTATGTCCTAAGTAAACAGTGAAATTTTATCTTTATTTATTTTTAAAGATTTTATGTATTTATTTGACAGAGAGAAAGACATCACAAGTAGGCAGAGAGGCAGGAGGGGGGTGGGGGGGGAAAGCAGGCTCCCTGCTGAGCAGAGAGCCTGATACGGGGCTCGATCCCAGGACCCTGAGATCATGACCTGAGCCGAAGGCAGAGGCTTAACCCACTGAGCCACCCAGGCACCCCAACAGTGAAATTTTAATACATAACTTCTATTTCCCACCATGATCGCTAATTTAATCAACTTTTCTTGGCCACAAGGTATCCAGATTTTTGGTCCAACATTATTCTGGAACAAGTGTTTCTGGATTAGATTAACGTTTGAATGAGTAAAGCAGTTTGTCCTCCCTAAAGCCTGGGACTCATCCAGTCAACTGAAGACCTGAATAGAACAAAAAGGCTAAGAAGGAACTCTTTTATTCACTGCCCTCAGTTGGGACATTGGTCTCTTCCTGCCCTTGAACTAGAACTGAAACATTGGCTCTTCTTGGGTCTCAAGCCTGCTGGCTTTTAGAATGAAATTTATACCATTGTCTCTGCTGGGTGTCCAGCTTGCCAAGTGCAGAACTTGGGACTTCCCTGCTTCCATAATCATATAAAGTCAATTCCTTATAATTTCTTAATCTCTTTTTCATTTATCCTTTTTCTCTCTGCCCTGTCCACAACTAGGGGTGTGTGTGTGTGTGTGTGTGTGTGTGTGTGTGTGTGTTTATGTATGTTATTTAGTTCTGTTTCTCTAGAGAACCCTAATATAAGCACCATCATCCACTTTATAAATAAATTCAAGTTCCTCCCTTCTGGTTGGGAAATTTATATGATGAGTTTTTCTCTTTCGCTCTTATATTCAGTCTACCTCCTTACAGAAGTTTATCCCAAGATAGCATATGTTTATGTTAGTAAGTCTGTTATTGCTCACACTACCATACTACTTTGTAAGAAAATATTTCAAATTGCTGCTCTGTTCAGTGCCCAGGTGGATTCTATACTCATGCACAACACATTACAGCAAGATTTAGGACAGATAAGAGAGATGCCTTTCTTCGCTAAAATGGGGAAAGAGTAACTGTAAAAGGGTGGGGAGAAACAAGACTGAGCCACAGTCCAGATTCTGAAAATGGATGCCCTTGGAACTTTCCATACTTTTCTGAGTGTTCAGGTACACCCCCAGGAATACTTGTTTGAAGTCCCCGGAGTAGACCACCCATTTGTCTGAGTACTAAAGAATTTTTTTTTTCTTAAGATTTTATTTATTTATTTGAGAGAAAGAGCGAGTGGACAAGTTAGGGGAGGGGCAGAGAGTGAAGGAGGAGACTCCTCTGAAAAGCAGGGAGCTGGATACAAGGCTTGATCCCAGGACCCTGGGACATGACCTGAGCTGAATGCAGACACCTAACTAATTGAGCCACCCTGGCGCCCCAATAAAGAACATTCTATGTATAATCCCGACCTAGCTGCTTGGTTCCCCCCATGCAACCCTTGGAAATAAGGAGGGCAACTTTCTATCCAGGCAAAAGTCTTTGTTAGCAACTCAGCTCATTCTAAAGGACGCTAAACCCCAGTTTTAATTTCACACTCTGCTAGGGCACTGTCTCTCTCCGTAATTGGCCATGCAGAATTGCTGCACACTAGGCCTATGTAGGAGGGAGTAACACCACCTTTAAGTTCAATGTCAAAGAATTCTCAAAACCTCAGCTGAAAAAAACAATATACCGGGAAGACTGAAAGACAAGTAGTTCATCTACTCTTCACAACTCTGGGCTAAACCACATCATCAGAGAATGGAGTACCTGAACAGAACCTTGCAGTTGCTTTTACAAAATCTGCTTTGAAGCAACGCTATTAAAACAAATGTGTTTTAGGAGAATCAGCCTTACAAGACTTGATGATTTTCAAAACAAAACACAGTGTACTCTTTATGGGGACTCTTGGGAGAAATTCTTGTCTGATGTTGGTGCCAAGAATAGTTATAATCACTCTGAGCAACTGGCTTCTCTTTACTTCGTCAAGAACTTCCTCTTCCTGCTGGCTGACAGAAAGCTTAAAGCCAAAGTTGTGGCCTCTGTATCCCACAGTTAGATCATTCTGACCTGCAATTTAATTGCATACCCGGTTCCATTTTGTTCCCACCATTTCTTCCTTCCTTTTGAACTTTTACTATGTCAAATATCATCTATTCCTATCAGCAGCCTAAAATTCCAATAGGAGATAATAAGCCCATAATACCTATATATGTACGTATGTACTAGAGTTTTGTCTCATGCTCCTTCCACATCCTTCTACATTCATGTACAGAGACACTTCCCTTTAAAAGGCTGCCTTTTTTAATGTTTGGAGTCATGAATATGTCATAGACTGTCGCATAAAACCAAGATACCAGGAACACAGGGTACAATCATTAGAGTCTCTAAAAGTATTTCAAACTAAACAGGGTACATCAATGTTTAATCAACAAAACAACAATAAAAAACAATGTTTCTATGTTTTGATTAACAATCATTTTTTGAACTCCTACTTTGTGTCAGACACCAAGCCAGATGTAAAGAAATTTAAAAAATAAGAACAGTTCATGTTTCAGAAAGACGACTACAGTCTGGGGAGGAAAAGAGAGGAATTACATATGTATACGTGTATATGTGTCGCTTGTACGTATATATGCACACACACACATAGTGCATCATTAACACAATGGCATAAGTCTACCTCCATATAAAGTTATAAAAACAGAAGCCAATTAATAGAAGAAAGATTTTACATTGACTGCTGTGCTTTAAGAGACTCCTTTTTATCCGTTACTCTGGCTATAATAACTAGAGTTAATTTTGTGATTTATGATAACAAAACAGATGAATTTAAGAAAGAATGAACCTACACAATTCATTGAGGATGGTGCACGGTTGACTGTATATACAGTTAACTGGAGAAAAATATGTGTCGAACTATAGTCCTTGATCAGTTATGGCCAAGAGAACAGTTTTCACTCTTATACGGCTTTGGTCTCTAACTTGTCTTATACTGTGGAAATTTACCCCATCCACAGTGATTGGAACAACCTTGGGCATGGTTTTCATCCTAAATTTTGAAAGGGAAATCTGAATTCTTATGAACAGCCTAAAATCCTTCAAAAGGCAAGGTCTGAAAAAAAGGGTACCTGGCTTCGATCCATAAAAATCTTCATGAATGTATTTTGTTTCATAATAGAACACACCACATGATTTACAGAAATATACTTATTATTGGAACAGACAGCACTGCACCACTCAAAGATAATGTGCAAAGATAAGGGAACTAGCCTTGACTCAACTCTCTGGAATATTTTATAACCTTTTTGCTATTAAAGAAAAGTACCTAGGCTTTAAAGAGAACTCTTAGCTAAAAGCACTTGGATAAAATGTTAGGCAATTTATAATTTTCAGCCACACTTAATTCATTTCCCCCCACACTCCTAAGATCCATGATCTTTGGGTCCCTTTCTGTGTCCCCCCCATTTTCCTCTGACCCATGTCAATGCAAATGGGCTGCCAATTTCTTACATTATCAAAGCCCTGATTACTGTTTGCTGAAAATTCTCAGGCTGTGAAATTGGTTAAAGTTAACTTGAAGTATAGTCTCTTTATCAATTTTATTGCCCAGGAAAGGAGACACCATTTATATACTTCCAATTAACCCTATTTAACACAGCCTCTTAGAGTAAGGCAATCCTAGGAACTCTATTGAATCATTTCACACATTCCTGTGTGGCTTACAAGTATACAGATCCATGGAAGAACCCTGCAAGAATTCACCATGGCCCACTCACCATACTGGCTGTGTTGACTGCTTGTGCTACAGTGGCCCTGCTCAGCTATCCTTTCCTCATCTCCCTTTGAAATATTGCAAATTTCCTTAGCAGCAGTTATCTTATCCATGCTTGCCCATTTTATTTCCTAGGATTATCTTCCTGCATCCTTTTAGCTCCAATTTGGAAACAAATCCATAATCCTGCCACCTCTCGATCACATCCAATGCCACCACCCTGGTCCATCATTACTTCTCCTAGCTTTCTGGACTAGCCTCCTAACTGATCTATTTAAATCCTGACTCCCTATGATCTGTTCTCCATGCAGCAATAAACGAGATGCTTTCAAGGCTACCAGACAAATCATTACACCCCTGTACTCAAAACACTGCCCTGACTTCCCATCTCATGCTAACATCTAATTAATGCCTACCATGACCTCTGGCTCCCAGCTCCTCCTTTGTCACTCTGCTCCAGCTCTCCTGGCCTCTTTGCTATTCTTTAATCATGCCAAGCACAGTCTCTTCTCAGGGCCTTTGCACCAGCCATTCCCTCTGCTTGGACACTCCTTCCCATATATTCTCTGGCTTACACCCTACCCAACCCCCCTTGGGTCTCTATTCAACTATCACTCTGCTGAAAGGTGTGTCCTGATGAGCATGCTCCACACCACTCTCCCTTTCCCCTTCATTCTGCTTCATTTAATTTACCAGTGCCTGTCATATCGGCTTATTTATCAGCTTCTTTGTCGGTCTCCTTCCACTTGAATGTAATCTAATTAGAAGCAGAAAGCATATCTATCTTATATGCTGCTCCATCCTAGAAGCCTGGTACAAAGCCTGGCCTATAGGTGAATGTAGTAAATAATTGCTGAATCAATGAATCTTACATAGGATCCCTGTCATTCTTAATGCCACAGCCCTAGTTTAAGAGAAAACAGTCTCACTGGGCTTAGTGTTGTAACCTCCACACTAGTATTCCTGATTGTATACCCCTGCTCTTCTCATTTATCTTCCATATAGCTACCAATGTGATGTAATCTACAATCTGACCTTGTCTCTTCTGCTCAAAAATCTGGTCCAGTGCCTAGTGAATAAGGAAAACTTCTTCTGCATGTTATATAAAGTCTTTTGAGATGTGGTACCTGCACACCGGCTAAGTGTCGTCTCCTTCCACAGTCTCAGACTAAAATTACTTGTAACTCACTCATGTCCCAGTGACTTTGTATTTGATGATTTCTGTCTGGTGCAGCCTCCCCTGCTCTGTCCACCTGGAAGCAACTCATTTAAATGGCCCAGTTCAGATGCCACTTCCTCAGTGAAGCCTTCCCTGATTGTCCCAGGATAGCCTTAAGCACTCCTACTCCAGGATTCAATTCCACCCTTCATATAATTTCAAGAAGTACATTATTATAATTTATTTTCAGGCCAGTCTGTTAGTGAACAACAAACCCTTTGATGAAAGGGACATCTCATTAGCATATTCCTAATGTTTGACCTATAGTAAGTACTTGTTAAATGCCTCTTGAATTAATTTATTAATGGGTAAATAAATTAATACAAGACAATGTTACAGAACACTATGCAAAAGGATGTGAGCAATTGGTGTTCTCAATCTGGGAGTGAGAAAAACATGTATTAAATTCAATTAGAGATTCAAGGCAAATATGTGTTTTTAGTTAGAACAACAGTTCAAAAGATGGGGTTTTAAAGTAGAGGTAAAAGAAAAGTGAGTCAATCACATCCATCGATGCAAATTTTCAGTATTTTTTCCCTAGGTTATTTTTCATTCTATGGTGCCTAAAGAACACTCCTATTCCCTTCTCATCCTTCAATATCTCTGGAAAATATGAAGACTAGACAAGAACCTATCATGAAAGTATAGCAAATAATTTAAATAAAAAACTACTATCAAGATATATGAAGAATACTATAAAAACACTACTTAGATCCATAAAGGATTTGAATAAATAGAAACATATACTCTGGGCACAGGTTGATTCAATTTCATAAATTCTTGGTAAATTAAGCTATAAATTTAACCCTTCCCCCAAAACATGATTTTTTTTCAGTACTAGACAACTTCTGAAGTTTATATAGAAAAACAAGCATGTAAGAAGATCCAGGAAACTTCTGGAACAAAGAATAATAAAAGGAGACTAGCTACACCAGATATTAAAACTAGAGAGAGCAAAATAGAGAAATTAACAATGTAGAGCTAATCAAGAAACTAACAATTAACAAAACAGAGCAAACTCCCCAAACAGTTCAAATTGCTGAAGGGGATTTAATAGATGATGCCACCCTTTCATGCCCCCTCCACCCTGGTCTAAGTAAACATCAACTTTCACAAGAATTAACCTATCACAGGCAAAGAAAAAGACATGAAGATATGTAGTTCAAAAAATGTTTGGGGGCGACTAGGTAGTTATTGGGAAGAAATAAAATTGAATTTCTATTTCATTATTAAACTAAAATATGTATGAATAAAAATAAAATCATTAAAATACAAAAAAGACATTGTTGAATTAGTTTTATGACACCAACATGTGTTAGGCTTTTTCATTATTATACAAAACCCACAAACAACAGAAGTAACATGACAACTTTCATTACATAAAACTTAATTTCTTATCCCCAAAATATCAATATCCAACAATATCAAAAGACAGATGACAAAGTAGGGGGGAAAATCATAAGGAAATGTTAATTTCTTTAATATATAAGGAGCTCCTAAAAATCAAGAAGACCAAAACTCAAAAGTGAGCTCGCAAAAACCATCAACAGACTGTTCACAGAAGAGGAAAACGTGGGTAAACACGTGAAAAGATGCTCAACTAAACTATGAGACACTAATTTTCACCTAGCAGATTAGCAAAGATCAAAATGTTTGCTAGTGGGTTTAGGAATAAGGAAACAGGCATTCTCATTCAGTGCTGGTGGGAATATAAATTGGCATACTCCCGTCACTAGCAATTTGATAAGAGCTCATTTAAACCCACATACACTGTGACCCAGGCATTCTGCTTTTAGAAATCTTTCCTACGAACTAACCACCACATAACAACTCCTCCCTAACCATCCTGCCCCCCATCTACACCAATCCCATCTCCTTGCTTATTCTCTCCTGGAAACTATAAACAACACTGTAGCAGTAGCTTGCTTAGACCACACACCACCTAAGGAGAAACCATCCCTAACCCCCCTGTCCCAGTCAAAGGAATTTACTCTTATTTACTGCTATCTTGCTCCTTTTTCCCCCCACCTCCACCTCACTTCTGTCTTTTCCTGACAGAAAGTCACTTATTATGTCTAGTGGTCCTTCTTCATGGACCCCTGTGGTCATTCACTCCTTCAATTTCCCTCTTCATAGGTCACTGTGATACAGCCTTGCAATTTGAGTGAACTGAATCAGCATTTAAGAGACTGAGAGCAAAAACTGAGATCTTTCTAAAAAACTTCATCATAATATCATTCATCCAAACATGGAGAAGAAAGTATGATCATTCAAAGAGTCTGCTCAGCAGGTAAATATGTACACACAAATTCCTAATACCAGAGCGACAGATAATGAGTTAACAATTGTTGGGCAACATAACCATCTTACAGACACTGTGCTAAGTGCTTTCCATGTACTATTGCATTTAACACAATAATTCTATGAGGTAGGGATTGTTAGTTACCCTGAGTTTTACAATTGAGGACAATGATATACAAGGAGATTATGCAACCTATCCAAGGTCCAAAGGTGAGTAAGTGGCAGAGCCAGGATGAGAACCAGATTGTTTGCCCCAGAGCCCAGTCTCTCCACTACCAGGAGAAATTCTCCGTTAAATTCTAATTATTTTTTTTTAAGATTTTTTTAAATTTACTTATTTGACATAGAGGAGAGAGATCACAAGTAGGCAGAGAGGCAGGCAGAGAGAGGGGGAAGAAGGCTCCCCGCTGAGCAGAGAGCCCAACGCAGGGCTCAATCCCAGGACCCTGAGATCATGATCTGAGCCAAAGGCAGAGGCTTTAACCCACTGAGCCACCCAGGCACCCCTAAATTCTAATTATTGTAGAAGAAAGGTAGAAAGTACTGATCAAAATCTTGCTTGGAATATAATAGAACACTGATACTGAATTAAAGATCATACAATATAGGGTAGGAATTTTTAAAAATTCATAAACATTGCTTTTTGTTTCAAGGCATTTCTATTAATTAACTCACCCGGATGTTCTAAATTAGGCAGGACCTATTTTTACAAATGTTGCTCGTTGATGTACAGGTATCTCACTGGCTTTATCTTTCTTCCTTCCCTCCCGAATTGAAATTCCTTGCTAAATTTCCTGTATGTTCACTTTCTAGTTCACTCTCATCTCTTCCTAAGGAGCTATGCTCACTGGTGGTGTCCACCATTTCCCTGCCCCCCTCCCAGGGCCAGAGTTCCCTAAGCTCAAACTCCCAGTCTCCCAGAAGAGCACTCCAATCCTCCCCTCAGACTCAGGTGAGAGGCAAGTCTGTTTCTATCCTATATTCTTCATCTAAATTCTGACAGTTCTATCCTTGAGAAAAATACTCATGTGCTCTGATGTTCATCTTACTTTTCCTTCAAGTCCATTCCAGAGCTAAATGCCTGATTATAGCTTTTGTTCACAGTAGTCCAATTATTTCAACAGCTGCACTTACCTAGGGGAAAAAAATCCTCAAGATTGCAGTTTATATAGCCTAGTTAGAAAGTAAATATAAAAACAGTAAGCTAAAAACAATGCATGGAGCCAAATTAAATATTACAAACAAGTTCAATAAATGGAAACCCCAAATATGAAGATAACAGTAGCATAGACATTCTTCATTTTCACCATTGTGCATATCACTATCTGACAAGCTTTGTATCTGCTAATGTGTTTGTCTATTGGCTCCTCCCCTTTCTACCAGAATGTTAGCTCCATGCAAGATATAGATGGTTTTGTTCACTGTTTCTCTAGCGCCCAGAACTATGCCTGAATAAGCACTTGTTTAGTGAGTGAGCTTCTTTTCTACCTCATCATCTCTCACTCAAAATCTATTTGCTTTCATGCTCTGGCCAAGGTATCTAGAGATTATCCTTACAACTCCATCATCTTCTTAGGTTACATTCAGGGTAGAGACGCATCTGACCAGATCCAATTCTCAGAGGCACAAAACTTAACTTACCACTCTCTAAACATATGGTCCCTGATTCTTTTAGAAAAAAGGAAAGTGGGAAGAGGCATAGCAGAAATCATACCTTGGGGATGAATGGAATTGATTACAGATAGTTTAATAAGCTATTCTTTCACCTACATGAATGCAGCTTCTCCATTCATAACTCCACTGATTAATAAAATGATTGTATTCTTTGTAAATAGCACAAAGCTAATTGCCAAAGAAAAAGAAACAAGTTGTGAGTAATGAAGCACCGAAGGACCATGGGGTTCTTTACACTCTGGACGGTATTTTTACAGGCACTTCAGTGACCTCCATCCTAAATTCTCTCTGGGTCTAAACTGATTGATTCAGATTAGATTTCCTGGCTTCATTTCCTTGTGATGACTTTGAATGTCAAAGTGTACCCTCAAGGGTAAACGGGCTGGGTGAGAAGCAAACGTCTTATGTGGTTATGTACTGAGCAACTGCTCTCTTTCCCTGCTGAATACAGACTTTTGATTTAATTAAACCTGAGGAGAGATTCCTTTTTGGCTTTATCCAGGCCCTATTAATTATCTCCCATCTTTCAGGAAATAATAAGCTGCCGCTTAGCTCTTCTGATACCATCCCCATCTCCCCCACCCAAATGTCCCTGGTCTTTCCCTGCATTTGCCATTTCATCACCACCACCACCACCCAAGCCATTTTGCTGACCATCAGATCTCTAGGTTCTTGCTCAAGCCAGCTCCTTGGTCTGGAATGCCCCTTCTGCCCCCTGACTTATCTGCGTATCTGCAGCCTAGCAGAATCTCTGCCTTATAACCAGCTCATTTACACGTGAAACAAATCTTTATTAGTTTGTGGCTTTTCTTAAATCTTTCATTCCCCAGGACCTAATACAATGCTTTGCTTAGAGAAGGCACTTAATTCTTGTTGTTTACTTTATTGAAACTCATATGGAGACAAACATTTTCTGGGGGTTTTACATAAAATTTCTAATGGATTACATTAGGATGACTGCCGATCTCTTTATCCTTCGCAGTCTAACTCATATAGTCATATTATTTTGAAGAATTAAGCTCTCCACATAGAGCAGTAGCTGCCAATACCAGCACCATAGGTTTTATATGGTGATTCCCAATCTGCTTGTTCAGTGATTACTGGGTATCTGCTAGCTACTGGTGTCTGCAGTACACTAAACTAGGCCTTGGGGTACAGAGATGAAAACAGAGTCCCTGCCCTCAAGGAACAAAATGTCTATTTGGGAAAGAGAACCAGTAGACAAATCATCACAATACAGTCTATAAAGTCCTATGAGATCTTTGTACTGAGGGATGTTAAGACAGGCACTGTCGACCTAGCTCAGCTCCGTACAACAGGGGTCAGTAAAGAGGGTAAATGTCACAAAGCATTCATGAGAGATGGTATCTGAACTTGCCTCGAAAGTTAGTCTGAAGAGAGGAGAAACATTTCAGGCTGGGGAACCAGCACATGCAAAGGCACTGGATCGAGGGAGATCACTGCATATCTCCGAGCACTGCAATACGTTTGCTGCTTCTGAAACATTTCACAGGAGCTTCAGAACAAGAGGCAAAACAAGCAAACATGGGCTGTCCATAATAATGGGCTTGCTATGCAAGGCCAAGGGATTTGGTCTTTAACCTGCAATTAGTTCCCCAGACACCATGCTATCTAAACTACCCATTTAGGATTCTAGGGAACAGTTAGTTTTTCCAAAGAAGGGAACACTCATTTTGTGAATCACAATAGTACAAACAAGTTTAGCTAATTAATCTCTTTTGTTCAGCCTGGTAACAGAACAGAAGCTAAGAAAAGGGTTTTGGAAAACTAGAAGATACATGTTGCAGTGACAGCAAAGGTGCCTTTTCAGGAAAAGAACTTGTCAATGGAATAATCACAAGGCAGAAACTGACGAAGCAAACGGCTTTTCAACTGGATTCTTTGAGAAACGATGTGAAACAGTAAGGTCACTGGCTGGGAAACAAACTCCATGAAGCATAACTAGACTCTGAATAACCTCAGAAATGGCAGCATCCAGCTGTTTCACCACTGGACTCCTGCTGTGTGGCATTTGGATGGGCACAATACGTGCTCAATAAGTATTAGGTGAATGAATGGATGAAAGAATCAATCCATAAATACCAGTCCCTCTATTTGATCATCAGTTAAATAGCTGAAGCACAGGGGGAAAAAACTAAGCACAGGGTTTTTAAATTTTTAAAATGTTCAAAAGAAAAGCCAAAGTTCAATACAAAAAAAATTCGTTTCTACATAAGCTTGAACAAATTACCATAAATATTGGTTTGATGTGACTCACTCTGACTGGTACAGCCACGTAATCTGCATGAAATGAACCCAGGAATAATGGACACCAGTGAGTTAGATGCCACAAAGCAGTTTTGTGAGTAATGAATGACACAGTAAGGGTCAGCTGTGTATTGTGGAAAGGGCCTCGCACCAGGAATGGAACAAAGACCTGAGTAAATCCATGCACATTGCACTAAAACGTCTTGCCCAGGTGCTAACAAGGTCTCCAACCCTGGGGAGGCACTTAGCCTCCCTGAGCCTTAACTTCCTTATCTAGGAAATGAGAGGGTTGATAAGACACTCTTCAGAGTCATTTATTGAAGGTAAGGAGAAACATTTCAAAATGTCCCAGGGTAAGCTGAAAGTCATCTCATACACAGGAGCTCTGTTCCTGAAGGTTCACCATTATCACCCTTTTCTGAAAAATACTGATGCTCATGTCATGGTCATACTTCTAGGATCAAGAGAATGTATAGCCCACCTCCTCTCCAAGAATGTCTAATCTGGATCAACTGCCTTAAAAAGTACCATCCATCTAGTAAAAAATAGAGGTAAAATAACAGTTCATAATTTTTAATAGCTGAGGGAGCCCTCTGAGATTATCTGGCCCAACCCCAAGGAAGCAGATAGGAGTCTGAGTCTCACAGCAGTTGGTGCCTGGGGCTACACTGTAACCCTGGGTCCTGAAGGCATCCCACTGTGACTAGTTGTCTTCTCTGACTGTCTCCAGACACTCATTTCCTCCGACACTCACAGGAGGTCCCCAGTGGGAGACCGACAGGAAAAATGTAAGTAAGTAAATTCCTGCTGTATTACAAGATGTCTACTTTCCATAAGAATGGCTGCTGGCTCACACAAGCCAAAAGGTCACTGATACCTTAGCACAGATGCCTAATTAAGGGTCAAAGATTTCTATTAGTAAAAAGGCTCTCAAACATGTCATTATGTGTTTTTAACAATTTCTTGGATCTTCAGACTTAAGAGCCAACAGTGTGACTGGAGAATTAAATACTAAATAAAGGGAAGAATTTCCCCTTTAGTCTTGCATCATTTTGGGGCTGTGATTTGGTGCTCCTCCAAAATTCTGCCATCTCCCTCTACAACGCAACAGATATAACTTGCAACATAAACATTTATGACAGTCTGGCTAGATTATTATGCTGAGGACATGATTTTCTTCTGCAAAGCTGTCTAGTGACTATAGTCCTAGATGAATTCAATAGGGAGGCACAGATCAAAAATGCAATATTCGACACAGCTCATGAAGCATTTCTTCTATTTTATACAATCTAAGTTGCCAATTGAATAGCAAGTTCCTTTCAAAGTAGATCACCATAGCTGGTGTTAGAAGTGGTCTTGAATCTGTTAAAGAACAGTCCTCTCCCTAAGCAGCTTTATGTGGGAGTTGTACATTCCCCTTTTTTCTCTTTAAAAAAAAAAAAAAAAAAGACTCATGGAGAGATGGTAAAGGGACTATATTAATTGTACTGGAAAAAGCAACAGAAAAATTCAGCCAACATCCTTAATACGGTTCTTCCAATTCCCAAAGAAAAGCTGTGTAACAATTTTTTTTTTTTACTATGTAAAAGTAGACTCCATAAACTCCCCCTCTTAATACAAAGACCTTGGAGGTAGTAAAATGTCAATATTTGAGGGCAGTCCAACCTAGACAGATCTAGAATGTCATTAATTAAAATGCAAAACTGATTCTATTTCTGGTACTGGTAATCAACTATGGAAAATAGTTTCAATGACAAGAATGCTTGCAGAAGCATGAGGTTGTATTTGTATTATTGGGGGCAATTTCTTCCCTCATGAACAGGACTGCAGGTTGAACTCTGGAGTTTGGCTACTAAAAGAGAAGCTGTAACCAACTCTTCATTAGTCTCCCACTTTCACTGCCTGAGTTTCTATGTGTACATGTATGCATCCTCACATACAGAAACATACACAAAGCAGAAGTAGGAAAGAACACAGAAAGGAAGAGGATAAACATGTCATACTGATATACAGTAGAAGCTGCAGATTTCAAATTAAACCACCACCAACAGAAGCAGTAAAAGCATGGTTTTAACAATAGCTATAATTAAGAAGTGTGAAAAATGAGTAAGTGCATCTACACCAATCTAGGTGCTTCTAGACCCATTTCCAATCAGCAAAATCCGTTGCAAGGTGAAGCAGCTAAATTAACACACACAAAATGTTGTGGTGACTTCATCACACCAAGAGGCTACTGGCTCCACTCAGCACCGCTTTTATCAATTTTTCCTGCAGTAGTTTTCTAGGCTGCCTTCAGAGACCCTGCAAAGGAATTAACATGACACCATGCTGTGAGACAAGGAAATGCTGTAGAATGCATTCTCCCGATTCAAAGAAATTCCCAAAGGCGTTATCTGGAGGAGGGGTGTAAGAAATGGGGAAATCCCTACAAAAAAAAAAAAAAAAAAAGCAGCAGCAGCAGCTAGCTAGAGGATGCTAAGCAATAGCTTAGGAATTTTGTTCTATTCTCTAAATGAGCATGCTACAACTATTAAAAATATGTTCACATAATAGATTATAAGCACATTTGTGTATTTGTTTACATTTATGTACACATATATGCACATACACACATAAAATTCTCATTGCATAAGCAAACATTCTGTTCAGCAAGATAAAGAAGCCTAAGGAATTTTTCTCTCTCAAAGCTAAAGTTGCTACTAATTAAAGGGAAATATTTTCTGTATGCATCCAAAATTGCTTGCAGTGTGAAATACGGAGTCTATTTCCATGACATACAAGCTGATTCTAACTCTTTCCATCTTGATGAATACCTCAAATTGTGTTGCCAGGCACCTGATAAAAATCCTTGCAATTGGAGGGAAAAAAAGAATACACGAGGTAAGAAAACACCATTAAGGATGAAACTAAACAAGTAAGCATGAAAGAATGATCAAAGGAAGCCGGGAAGTCCACCAGTCAGATCTCGACATTGCTTTGAGCCATAATTGAGTGTAGGAAAAAGAGTAGATATTAGAACAGCTAATCCAAACAATGCTGAAAGTATTTCAAACATTACTTAAGGATTCAGAGACTACAGTCTGCAAGGGTTCTAATTTTTTGTTGTGTTGCTGTTAACCTATTTGCTGGTTTCACTCTGCAACTGGGCTATCATGTAAACATCCACAAATTCTTGTTCTTTATTTAAATGTATGCTTTCATGTAAAAACCTTCCACCAAATATATCTACTTTGAACCCAGGGAACAGAATAAAAGCATATGCCGGATGTCATCACCACTATTTTAAGAAAAATCCACACAGGCAGTGGAAATAAAAGTGGTGAGAATGAACAAGACAGTTAAGGAACTTTATATTCCAAATACCCAATCAACAAGGGAAAAGACCAGACATTTTTATCCCACTTTTTTTTTCTCATTTGTTACCAAAAATCACATTTATTAGTGCAGTATCTTACGGATCACTGGCTGAATTACATTTGATCAGAACCCTCCCTAGAGTGAAATGGACCAGAATTGGAAACCTCATACAAAATCAAATAAGACAACCCAGCTCCAGCCCAAAGCTGGAAAAGAACTAAGCAGCATTACCATCGTGAAGCTTATTCTCTGAAATGCCAAAATAATTCAACACACCTGCTACCGAAAACAGGGAAGAAAATCCCCTTGTGAAGAGAGCTACTCCCATTAACCACCAGTGAGAACTATACCAAAATGTTCTTGGTTTCCTATGGGCTGCAAGAGGCAGGTAGCCAGCAACAGACCTGAAGTTGTGGTTCTGTCTCCAGCAAGCCTCAGGAGACTGGGTGAAAAATGAGGGCACTCTAAGAGTGAGGTCCTGAAATAAACAACCTGCCTATCGACGCTGCAACATGCATGTTCTTCCCAGAAACCTGCTTATTTTCCACTTAGAAAAGTCTGACCATTCCAGTAGCCTCAAAGCATTTTCTCTCCCAGGAGGATGAAACTATGTTGTCAACTCAAAAAATGTCCCTATCATCACTGCCCCACGGGCCTCTGAAGAGGACGTAAAATAGGGTTTGCAGAACAGGCACCCTGAGATTCCAAAGGAAAAGCAGCAATGAGGTCATGAATTACTCCATCTGCCAGTGCAGGATTCCGCCTGCCGTGAATGTTCCTGCCCAAGTTGTAAAGCCCATAAGACACAGGGTCATTCTGGACTCAGGGGACAGGTACTTCAAGTGCCACTGTCCAGGGCACACTCCAACGTAACTCACATGGGTGCTCACCTTCACCTGGAAAGAGGGAATAGTTTGCTATGTGGGCCGCCCAGCCCCAGCCCTTCCGGATTCTGAGTGCACCCTCAGCACACCAAGGATTCATCTTGCCCAAATTTGTCAGTCACCCTCCACAGATTCCCTGCACACTGCTGCAGTTTACCATTGTGAACACATTCCCCTGGCTGCCGCTTCAAGGACAAAGAGTGCTAATGTTTCCATCACAGCTGAGCCGCTCAGGTTTATGAAAAAAAATAATAAAATTGAAATTAAAAGACAAACAGTCCAGACAGATGACTCCTGGCATTTTAGTTAGCTGGATCACCCCAGACCCGGATCCATGAGAAAAGGGAGAAACGCAAAGAGAAGGTCACTAAAGCTTAGCTAGGAAGAGAGAGAGCAAGCGAGAGCCTCCAGTTCACTGCAGCAGAGCCGCTCATTCATTGCAAGCACTTACCATAAAAATAGAAAGAGTCAAAAGAAGGAGAAGGGATCCTTCCTCAGTGTCTTAGGCAGAAAGAAATCCGGGCAAGGCTCAGGATGAGGCCAGGAAAGTGATGAAAGGTGATAAATCCACCACACACAAGTCCTTTTCAGCCTCTCCTCTGCCCCGCATGCAGTTGTTTGTGCTGTAAAAACCCTGAGAAGTCTGGAACAGGACTCTCCCGAGAGCGAGCTGGAGCGAAAGCAGCCTGGTGGATTTCACCGCCGGCTCAGAGCATCACGCCCAGGACTTGTCCTCCCCCGGGTGCAGGGGTGTCCTGGTCAGGGTTGGCTGGGCATCAGGCTGGGGTCGGGAACGTGAGAAGAGGGGAGGAAAGGAGCCTCTTTGGAGTGGAAGGAACTGCCAGGGAGAATGTATCAGTATTCCATATCAGTTATTGCCGGCGACCAATCAGCCCAACCAGGGGGCCGCTGTCAGTGTGACAAGAGAGCATCAGAAGCCAGCCGGTTCTGAGAGCGGCAGGACAGCCCCCTCCCTGCCTCTAACAGAAGTTTGGCAGGACTGGCATCTCACTCTCCATCCAGTTGCTGATCATATTTGCTTGTTACTAAAAACAAGCTCTAAAGCCCCATAGGGACACCAGACATTCAGGAAGTTTCCTGTGCATCCCACAGCATCTCTGCAAGAAGCCAGACTTGAAACCCACCCTAAATGAGATCTACTGGCATCTCCAGACCAGACAACCTGCTCGTGTGCGCAGAGAGGTCACCCTGAGTTCGGAGATGGCACTTTGGATGTGAGCTTCTCTATGGCCAAGGCACAGGTTGAGAGGACCAGGGACTGTCTCCCCATTACACAAGTGAAAAATTTAGGCAGAAAAGGGTGAGAAGTTCTCCCCAGAAATTTGCCTCTCCATTTCATCATTTTCTTGTGTAATATATGCACAGAAATAGTTGTTAGAGATGAATGTATAAAGATAGCTAAAAGTTCCCTTTGAGGTCTCTTAAATCACCTGTAAGACAGAATGTGTGGTACTGGGTAAACAACCCTGTACAACAGTTCATAGGCACACTGAAGTGTGAGAAACTGTGCTAGACTAATGGAAGAGGCACAAGATCAAACCCATTTGTGGTGACCAAAGGATGAGTAGAGAAGCTGACACTTTTCCCTCTTGCTTTTTCCCCCATTCTACTTTTTTCATTGCTTTCTTTTTTTTTTTTTTTTTTTAATTAACATATAATGTATTCTTTGCCCCACGGGTACAGGTCTGTGAATCATCAGGCTTACACATTTCACAGCACTCACCATAGCTCATACCCTCCCCATGTCCCCCATTCTATTTTAATACTGAACCTATAACCTTAGCACATATATATGAATCTGTTTGGGGTTGTGACAATTAAATTAGACAGGGCAGTAGGTTCTCAAGTTAAATGCCAGTCAAGCTGGACTCCACACTAAAACTTTAGAACTTTTTTTTAATGTGGAGAGAATGGCCTTGGGTCACCTTTTTATCTTTTCACAAAAGGTTAATTCCCTTGTGCTAGGCAAGAGTTAATGGGAAGACACAAATGCTCCTAGGTTTGCTTTACAGGTGACATACATGATGCAGAGTTTTTAATTTTAGTTCTGTCTTTACCTAGAAGTTGAAGTATCATTTGGACACTTTTTGTGCTCTCTACCCAGAGGCAAACTAACTTTGGGGAGCCTGAATACCACAGCTTAAAAGGAAGGGCTGGGCTCCAAGGAAGCAGTTAACTCACCACCAAAATGAGTCACAGCAGGAGGCCATAAAAATGTTCCATATCAAAGATGAACAAAATAAAATGGAATTTCTGAAATGAAGAAAGGATGGTTTGCCAGGGTAGTCCTATGTACATTAAATAAGGAAAACCTGGAACAGAGTCCCAAATTCTGTTTCATTATTCACTTTAGTTCAACTCCAACCAGCAAACACTTAAAGAATAACCAAATATGTGTCAGAAGTATAGAGATCAAAGTGACAGACCCTCCCTTCAAGAAGTTCATAGTCTCATGGACAAATTTAAATTCTTCTTTTCAAAATTTCAACACTGTCATTCCGGCCAAGATTGAAAATGTTCTACCATTTTAATATCCCTCAAATAAAACCAAGCCATGAGGTTGGATTTGGGACTTAAAGTTCTAAATTAGCCTAACAAGGTGTTTTCCATAACCAAAACCCTGAGAAATATAAATGTGCATGTTACTTTTTAAAATCTCATTAAAACATGAAAGGTTTTTTTAACTAAATGTTTGCTTTTATCAGCCTCAACAGCTTCTGACACTGCAAAAACATGGGCAGCATAACAAAAAATATATTTAATAAGGGAATATTATTTAAAGCTCCCAAAGTAATTGAGATTAATACTGTTTATGGAACAGGTTCAATAGCTTGACTATACAGGGTGATAATGAAGCATGAAAACGATAAAACCGCAGAAGTACAAATTACTTAGATTAAATAATCGCACATCTATGTACAATTAGGTCAATGAAAATGGGTATTCTAGCCACTTACCCTAATGCAATTAATTTTTTAAGTTTGGCCACTATTCCTCTCCTCCCTCCTCAAAAGATGATAGAACCACCTTCCATTTCAGATAATAATAATGGTCAATTAAATTTTGTGGAGAACAAAATGTCCAAATCAATTACACTTGGGACAATTTCTGGGACTATATCTCGCTCACTGGTATAACACCAGTACTTAATACATAAAAGCTTCACAATAAGTATTTGTTGGATGATCATATGAATGGTCAAGAGAATGCCTAAAGTTCTACAACATGATTTAATATCTGTTTTCAAAGATTGGAAGGTAATTTGAAATATGTACCTATACCTGCCATGTGTTTTAAAAGAAAAAAAGATAGCTTTTTCAGAAAATCTGCTTTAGAGAAGCCTGCTGACAGAGCTTTAAAAAGTCTGAAAGACCAGGATTCCTAAAGCTTGGTCTTTCAACACCGAAATGATCCTACTTTCTGTAACCAGCCTGAAGAGAAAAAGTAAAAACATACCTATTTTCTAGATCACCAAGAGGGTAACTGGCCATATTCCGTCATTTTTGACATCAGAATCTGTTTATAGAGGTATGAGAATCAACGAATTTTAAGTATCATGTTGCCCATCAATGGTTTTGAAAACGAAGTTAAAAATCTTCCTAAAGAAAAAGCCTGCCTCTTACCTAACTTACATAAACCAGTGTCTAAAGGAACTAATATATTCTGAACCCCACTTTGTGCGCAACTTCATTCAAGTGGCCTCACATACCTTAGTCTTCACAGCAATCCCAGGACATGAATAGGATTATGTTCAGTGCAGTAACTGGGAATCCAGGCAGTTGAAGGAGCTTGCTTGCCCAGTGTTAATACCAGTATATGAACAACCAGAACAGTCTCAAATGCTTCCTCTTCCCCATGGAAACCCAGGACTTGGACATAGGAGAACCCCTAAAATCTTTTTGACTAAACAGGCCAGATGCCTTAAGAACTCTTCCTACAGTGTGTTTTTTTTTTTTTAAAGATTTTATTTTTATTTATTTGACAGAGAGGAGAGAGATCACAAGTAGGCAGAGAGGCAGGCAGAGAGAGAGGGGCAGGAAGGCTCCCTGCTGAGCAGAAAGCCCGATGTGGGGCTCCATCCCAGGACCCTGAGATCATGACCTGAGCCAAAGGCAGAGGCTTTAACCCACTGAGCCACCCAGGCGCCCCTCTTCCTACAGTGTTACACGAATTTGGGTGAGTAGGAATGAGACAACTCCATGTTAAAAAAGAAACACTCATTTTACCTCAGATTAAGTGTAACCCTTTTACACAATAGAAATGAATTCTTGATGCTTAGAATTTGAAGAACAAGCAGTTGGTATTTGTTCATTTCTTTTTCTCAAATCTGACTCTACATTACATGTTAAAACCACGATGAGTGGTCCCTAATTACTAGAAGAGAGGAGACTATTCCAGAAAAGTGTGGGATCTGACATAAGCACTGCAGTATAATCCCTTACTTCATACCTAAATTCTCCTTCAGCATTCAGTGGGAAGCCTGAAATTCAAAGAGGATGTTGCTCTGCTAATGTTTCCCTACCAGAGCTCACTGGATGAGAATAATTTCGCCAAAGTGCTTAGTAGGCCAGCTTTCAAATATGCAACAACAGTTCCAAATACATAAAAGGTAAATAATCTGCAATACGTAAATATAGTCATAGCAGCCAAATTTTCAAAAATGTATTTGCACTCAGCATTTCTCAGCCAGAAGAATCCTATGGGATCAACAATCACATCACACAGAAAGGATCCCTAAAATCACAGGCCTAAAACTTTTTCTCTCCTTTTTGAAGATAGAAAAATAAATCAATGGTTGGCTTGAAGAATCAGAGAATTGGGTTGAGTCTAGGGAGACCAAAGCAAGGTATGTGCGCATACAAATGGAAAACCAGTGTTCGCATCCAAAAATCCAACCGGTATGTCTCCACATTAGTCTTTAAGTCTCACTAATGTTACTCCTTCAGTTCTCCTCAATGTGTAATTACGCATGACAACCAATTCAGGTATTTGTTCCTTCTCCCAAACTATTACAGTAATTTCTGACTTCTCTCTTGTCCCAACCCAATGTCCCCTTGCCAACAGCATTTGCTTTCTACAACACAGCAAGTATAATCATGCCACTGCCTTGCTAAAAAACCTGCGAAGTTCAGGCCAAATACAGTACTTCCTGAGCCTGGCACACAAGGCCCTTTGCAATTGGACTTTAATCATTTCCCATTAGTCCTTCTTGTATATCCCATGCTCTGTATATACCCAATTACCATGATAAAGGAATAGGGTATCTGAGGAACACTAAGTATCTGTTTTTCGTAGAATAACCTTCTCTCCCTGGAGAAATGCTACTGTTTACCCTTTAAAACCCAGTTTATCGGGGCGCCTGGGTGGCTCAGTGGGTTAAAGCCTCCGCCTTCGGCTCAGGTCATGATCTCAGGGTCCTGGGATCGAGCCCCACATCGGGCTCTCTGCTCAGCAGGGAGCCTGCTTCCCCCTCTCTTTCTGCCTGCCTCTCTGCCTACTTGTGATCTCTGTCAAATAAATAAATAAATCTTTTAAAAATAAATAAATAAATAAAACCCAGTTTATGGGTTTTTTTTAATTTTTTTATTATTTTTTTATTTTTTAATTAACACATAATGTATTATTTGCCCCAGGGTACATGTCTGTGGATCCTCAGGCTTACACATTTCACAGCACTTACCATAGCACATACCCTCCTCAATGTCCATAACCCAGCCAAACAGTGAGCTATGGTTATTTTCTTGATGAAGCTTTCCCCAAAGCGACTTAATCACATCTCCCTCTGTATTTTCATAGCATTATTTCTAGTCTTGTATTATAGGGTCAGAAACACTGTGCTACAATAATTTGTATCTTTTAACCTATTTGAGATCCTTTCATGGTCCCAGTGTCTGGCACACAATAGGAGCTCAGTATACTCATGAGTGAGTCCATTTTTTATACTTCTTCACAGGCAAAAGCACTCTGAAGAAAGCACAAATTTGATTTCTGGAAGTCTGAAGGACTACAGGCTTATGAGCCATATATATCTCCTCCTTCCATCAGAAGCTTCTGTGGTTTAAGGCAAGAGCCCTGAATTAGAATCAGAGGAGCCAAGTCCCAGCCCTGTCCTCTGTGTCACCTCAGGTAATCTCTTAACCTAAATGAGAAGAATAAAACAAGTTCTGCTTAAACTTTGAGGGCTTTTCTAAGCCACAAATGAGGAATCATAGAAAATACTTTGCAAACTATAAAACTCTATGGTAGTACGCAGAGTTACTGCCACCATTGTCATCATTGCTTGATCGTCATTAATATCCCATCAAAGGCATCACAAAATTTAAGACAAACATCTTCTGAAAGGCAGCCTAGGAAGCCAGTGACTCAGCACTTCTTTGCAAGTGCCTTGCTCAATCCTGCTGGTCTGCAGTTAGGGACAGTGGAAGAGTCAGAAGGCCCGGACTCAGGTCCCAGAAACCTGGTCCCTCACACCCAGGTCCCTCATCTAGGAAATGGAAGTCACAATGCTTTTCACCAAGCTGTTGAATGAGATGGTATATGCATTAATACATAAATCTGAGTCTCTAATAAGTATTCCATTACTGGTTGGAAAAAGCCATTTCTCCATCATTCTATGGTATCTACATACACCCCAACCACTGCTCTCCTTCTGTCTCTTGAACTCACAGAGGTCGTTCCAGCACAGGATCTCTGTATGGGTTTTCTCTGCCTCAGATCCAAGCAAAGGCTTCCCTAACTCTGCCAATCATCTTCCAGCACGTTCCTCTAGACTTTTCACATTTATCTCTATCTGTAACCATCTTATTTGATTACTGATTTGTCTTCTACATTATAAAGTAGGCTCCCTTCAGGCTAGGATGGTCTCTTGTGCTTATTGTGTCCCCAGAGCCTAAAGTAAGTGGCCAGAACATGCTATGTACTCAGTACTCATGCTGTATCACCCAGTACTCAGTATACTTTTTTTAATATTTAAAAAATATTTAAATATTTTTATATGTATATATGTGTATATATATGTATGTATATATTGTGTATATATGTATATATATATACCAATATGTATATATTGTTTAACTACTCCTGTGTTCTCTATATCTGTCCAAAGTTTTAATCATCCTTGACTATTGAGGGGGAATGAAATCTTATAAGTCACTTAATATGATACTCAGGATAATACCACAGTTTTCAAGTTTATATAGATATTTAATAATGTATAACAGACATTAAAGTATTATTCAGGGATGGGGGCATCTACATGTCATATGCCAACTCCTGCTCCATGAGAAACAGGAATTACCAAGAATGGCATACTGATCCTCACCTATATACAGGAACTAAAGAACTGAGCAAAAATGTTAAATTATGTTTATTTCATAAATCAGGGAGATTACTAGATCCTTATTTCACATTTTCCTTCTCTTTAATGTCAAAAGTGCTCTGGTCCAAGCTCATCCTGAGAAGTTGACAAGGTCCTTGATCTCTAAAGCATCAGCTAGAAGAAATGGTTTTCAGAATACCAGCAGCCCAGGAATCTAGGCAATTTCTCTCCCCTTCCAGGGAGCTGTCTTGAAGGCAAGATACAGAAATCCTCCCGAGCCTGACCACATCATCCCTGTTTCTGATTAGCCCAGCCTGAGAGAAGGCCTAATAAATAAATAACCATGGCAATCCTGTATAATGTATGAAGGTTATTTTCCAATGGTCATCTGGAAGGACATAGTTTTCAATTAGAATATTTTCAATTAGCAATAGCATGCCAATCTACAAAACAAGCATATGGATTTGTCATTGGCAAGAAACAGGTAGTTTTTGTTTTTTAAAAACAAAACACAAAAAACAAAAAACAAATCCTAGACTTGATACCAAACATGTTTTTTTTTCCCCTAACCTGTTCTTCCTTTGGATTTCCTTTTTTCCATTTAAGAGCATCACTCTCTACTGTGTTGCCCAAATAAAATATTTATTGACCCTTATGCGGAAGACTATTTTGGCTACTCTATAGGGTACCTAGATATCTCAGCATCATTCTTTTCTTAAGATTTATTTATTTTAGAGAGAGAGCAAAAGAGCAAGCAGAGGGAGGGGCAAAGAGAGAGAGAGAGAGAGAGGGAGAAAGAATCTCAAGCAGACTCTCCACTGAGTGTGGAGCCTGACACAGGATCACAACCTTGAGATTATGACCCGAGCCAAAATCAAGAGTAGGGCATTTAACCGACTGAGACACCCAGGCAACCCCCAGGCATCATTCTTTAACTCATCTTGCCAGTACTCCCTCCTAAACATTTCTTTCTTCTGTCCATCAGCTCCCCATTGTCACCACCCCGGTCTCATTACCAATTCTCTCCTGGGCTAATGTTATGGTCTCAGAAGATTTGCATCTCACTCTGTCTAATCCATCCCTCACAACTACCTGAGGATTTTTAAGTAAAAACACCATTGTTCCCCCTCCCTTATGAAAACTCTTCCCTGCTTCTTACCATGTGCAGGATGAAGGGTACTCCTTAATTCACATATCCCCATTTCACTACTCCTATTCATCCGTGTCCTAATATTCAGAGCTCCAGAACCTGCCAAGCTATTTAAAATTCCAGGGTCCTGACACAAGCTTTTTCCATTGCTTAGATTTTCTTCTCCCTGCCCTCCTCTTCCTGAACTCTTACGGAGACCCAACTCAAGCATCTTCCTCCTCCTTGATGCATTTCTAGACGTGCACTCCCTACCTGCTAGAGTTAACCATTTCTACGTTATGGCACTGATCACATGGTATTCTGTCTTCTTAGAGGATTCCTTCAGGAAAGTTCTAGTCCTGAGTTTTATTTACCTTTGTATCCCCAGAGATGAACTCTCTCTGTTCACACTCAAATAAATGGTAATAGGGAGACTGGGCTCCTCTGGGTATCTGACTCTTCTACTAGAGTCTGTGTTCCCTGAGGGACGTAAGAGTATCTTGTCTTTTTAACCTCTCAGCTTAATACAATAACTGGTATATATGAATACTCAGTGTGTATTTGTGGAATTGTTTTTAATATGATTGGGGAAAAAACTTTCAGTTCAAAAAATTTAAAAATCCCTCTGAGATGATTTTTAATTAGCTCGCTTTTTTATTTAAGAATTCTCCTTCTCAGGGCACCTGGGTGGCTCAGTTGGTTAAGAATTCTCCTTCTCCTTGAAATTATAGAACACCACAGGCATTAATTTACTCCACAAAGATTCAACCTCTGAAACTCCTGGCTTTTCATGGTAACCCAACTAATTAGGGCACCTTGGGGACAATAAGGCATTCCAAACATACTTTCTACTTTGAATTGCCTGGCAGAGGAAAGGCTATTGATTTTCTTGAGCAGAAGGACCTTCTTGGAGAAATCTCACCAGCATTTAAATTTGGAGGGGACAGAGTCCTATGTTCCTGAGTGCAGAATTTCACTCTTAACAGTGGCTGTTCCTTGGAAATCCAGTGCCCCACCCAACACAGAGGCACCCTGCAAGAAGGGGTGTGGTTTGAGGAAGTAGGGCAAGACATAGTGCTTACAATGGACCCTCCACCCAGCCAGACTATTATCCAATTTTGTCACAGAAGGTTAGCTACAGTGGATCTAAAGAACAGGAATAAAACTCCTCTGTCCATAGCTGCAATGGCTATTAGCACCTAAAGAACTAGTCTCCCCTTGTCGTGACTAACTGGGTGACATCCTCATCAGCAAGCAAGTCCACCCAAATGACTGCAGACACCTGGCCAAGTCAGTTGGGGTGGGAGCAGACAAATACCTGCATTCCTCATTCTTCCAAAGTTGCTGATCCACAAGCAGAAAAAGTCAAGAATGAGCCATATTATCAGTGCTACAGATGTGATTATCTAGTCTGCCTTTTTTTAATACAATTTCCCTCATTTCTCTGTAACCAATCTTGAGTTCTATTATTTGAGTTGAGAGGAGAAACAGAATGAGCATTTTAAATAACTGTGACAGGCTCATATTTTGGTAAAATGAAACTAGGCCATACATTGACCATTCTACACCTTCGTAGGGATGGATTTTTCCACTTATGAATTTTTAAGAAGTCCCTTGAACCTCTAATAAATCTGTTATCTCTGGTGGGAATGCAAAAGTCATACAGCCACTTTGGAAAACAGGTTAGTGGTTTCTTTAAAACATACTCTTACACTCTTACCATAGAATCCAGCAACTGTGCTCATTTTTTTTTTTTTTTACCAAGAGTTGAAAACCTCTGTCCACACAAAAACCAGTACACAAGTATTTACAGCAGCTTTATTCATAATTGCCAACACTTGGAAACTATCAAGATGTCCTTCAATAGGTGAATGTCCAAAAACTGTGTTACATCCAGACAATGGAACATTATTATTCAACACTAAAAAGAAATGAGCTATCAAGCCATGAAAAGACATGGAAGAAACTTGGATGTGTATTACTAAGTGAAAAAAGCCAACATTAAAAGGGTAGATACTGTATAATTCCAACTATATGACATTCTAGAAAACACCAAACTATGAAGATAGTTAAGATAAATGGTTGCCAGAGGTTAAGTAGGTAGATGCATAGGTAGAGAACAAAGGAATTTTAAGGACTATAACTACTCCATGATACTGTAACAGTAGATACATCATATATTTTGTGCGTTTTGTCAAAGGTATAACCTTGAGAGTGATCCCTCATGTTCACTCTGGACTTTGGGGGATGATGTGTTAATGCAGGTTCATCAGTTGTAAGAGGTGTACCACTATGGTAAGGTAGGTTAATAATGGGGGAGGCACGGATATGGGGACAGAGGTATATGTGAATTCTCTGTACTTGTGCTCAGTTTTGTTGGGAACCTAAAACTCCTCTAAAAGTCTATTTAAGCACAAAAGGAAAAATTCACTTTCCCTGAAGACTACAGGTTCATTTTTGTTTTACGAATTTCAGTTGTCTTGAGGTAGATAATTCTGGAAAATGAACTTTTTAAAAGAAGAGTAGTGAGAGGATTCCCCATATTCCAAACAAGTAAAGTTCTAAGAACTTCACTATGGCAAACACAGACAAATCACATGACTCTGTCTTTATACGTCAGAATCCCAGCTATGAATGTGATAATGTCTGGAATGTTCCACTAATACAGTTTCTATTGTCAAGGCCTAGAAAACCAGAACACTGAACATATTGTGAATTCCACTAAAAAACTGAAAAGAAATTTAAAATTTTTTCTGTTTCCTTCTAAGGCTCTTCCCCTTTTAGGTTTATTCTGTATTACTGCCTGGGAGTAAAACAGGAAAAATGTGTTAGGCTAAGAAAAAATTGGCATGTAGGTCTCCATGTAAGACAAGAGAAAGGCAGCTACAAAGATTTAACCACACCTGTAAATTATCAAGTTTCAACTGCAATATGGGAAAATAAGAAAAGTGAAAGGAAAATCTCCAAGAAGGCTCTTGGAGTGGTTATGTCTGGCGAAAAGGAGAAAGAAAGGGGAAGGTGGTCAGAGAAGTATAAGGGAAGCATGGAGGGAAAGGATGCCATATCCATGAATAAAACAATGACTATTCTCCTGAAGTTCACAACATGGTAGGTTTAAAAAAAAAAAAAAACGAGTACATAGCTATATGCAACATAGGCAGATAGTGATAAGCTCTAAGATACAGGAACAAGTGGGGAGCAGGGGAATTTTAGAAGACCTTCTGAGGAGGGCAGATTTGGCTGGGCCTCAGAGAAATGGCAGGCTTTCTGCAGGTACAAGTTGGGACCAGCCACGAAGATCACACCTGATAAAGTTATGGCCAGAAGTAGGAGAGAACTGTGTCAGGAATGAATGGATTCAGTTGTTCATTCAGACATTCAACAAACATCTTTTTAGCACCTGACAGTGGCGGACATTGTAGGTGGTAGAAGAGGTTAAGCAAAATACGATGAGCAGGGATGAAACTGCACACAGCTTTGAATATTAGGTTGCATTTGTTATAGGCAGCAGAGAGCCTGGCAGGATGGATGCCGTGGGTGCCTTGCTCAACCTCAACTCCTACCTCTTTCTAGTCTCCCTTCCCATACAGAGGCTAGCAAATTAAAACCTACATTTACTAAACTCCTTGAAGCCAGGACTCTGAAGGAGAATTAGGTTCAATGAATTCAAAGCATTTGCATGAGCTTTGGAAGGTGGAATTAGAAGGAGACCATTTTCTTGACCTCTTTGGCTACTTTTCAATTTGGTAAGATTATAGAGAAGTGATGTTTTCCTGCAGCACCAGTCTGGGGTACATTGTCTTGCTGGGTAAGGAAAGGCAGTTAAGGGGCAGTAGCACCTCTAGCTTCCTGATCAATGAACAACAACTATGGCTGAAGTTCTTAAAATCCAGACTTTTAGTAGAGACCTTAGAGGTAGATTCCTGGTGCATCCTTTCTGTGTCTGCTCCTCTAATCCTCCTCTGATTTTATAATCCCTAATCCCCCATGTTAAATCCTTTCATGATTAGAATACCTAGAGTGACCTCTGTTTCCAACACTGACTCCTGACAGGGGTAGCCAAAAAAAGAGTTTTAAGCAAGTGAGATATGATTAGATTTGTGCTTCAGGAAGAGACCTTGGCGGCTGCTTACAGGACAGAGTGGAAACAAATTTGGGAAACTCTTAGGAATGTCCAGCCTAGACCACTGTGTCTGGAATACTAGGGTTAAACAGAAAAGTTGTCGTGGGAAGAGAGAAAAAGGAATGGAAATAAGGTATTTCCTAAGTAGAATTTATTGGGTTGATTGAAAGTGGAAATGGGAGGAGAAATTTAAACTTGGCCCTACTTCATCTCAACTCTGCCAGGGTCCTCTGCACTCTGTTCTTCACCATCATAGCACCTATCACACTTTCTTAAAATTCATCCTTCTCTTCAGGCTTCAGACCTTCTTGCTCTTTGCTGCAATCTAAGTGCAGAGCATAGTAAAGAGTCCATAAAAGAATGTACAGTGCATACTGGTTGGGTGGATAGAAGGGAGGAGGAAAAAAGAAAGGGAGGGAATCTCCAACTTCAGAGCCACTGTGAGGATTGAGATTCTGTTAACCAAGTAATCACAGGCTAAGTACTGCTTGAATAATGTTGAATCTTGGATTAGATGGGGCATCCAGGTGAAGATATTTAGCACACCAGTAGACACACAAATCTGGAGGCTGGGAAATAGGAGATTTGACACAAATTTTGGAATCACTGCACAAAATGAAAGCTGAATGCTTCACAAGAAAAGACAATGCTTGAGTAAAGCTTGGCTAATACACATATTACAACTACGAAGAGAGTCTATAAAATGCCAGTCACCACTTGAGACACTATATGCACATTGTCCTTTAATTCTTACAACAACTTATAAGTGAAGTGTTATCATCCTCATTGACAGAGAAGGAAACTGAAGCTCAGCAAAGTCAAGCACTGCCCAAGGTCACATACCTGTTGATGACAGAGCTGAGGTTCAAATCCAGATCTGCCTGACTCCAAAACCTGTGCTAATTATTCTCCCTCAGCCTCCATGAGAAGAGTTAATGAAACTGACAAAGGACTGGTCATAGAGGAAAGAAGAAAAGTAGAGAAATACTAGAACATAATGCCAATTAAGCAGAACAACAACAACAAATCAAGGTAGACTAAAAAATGCTCACAGGAATTCAAAATCAATCAGGAGCTTCTTTAACAAGAGCAAGATGCTTATGGGCCAAAGAGAACAGTGAAAGGTGGAAATCAGAGATGTGAGGGGTGAAGGTGTGGGAAGCCGCAGGCTGGCTGCTAATGGAACCCAGGCAGAGCCCGGACTCGCGACCCTCGGCTGCTTTGACTAAGGGCGGTCGGAACGAGGTCGCTTAACCAACTGAGCCACCCAGGCGCCCTCATGTATTTCCCAAAGAACAAATATTTGCAGTGCGTTACTCTTTCTTCATTATCAAAGTTCCAATTTTCTTTTTGCTATCACTTCCCTTCTACCAAAACCAGCCTTTAACCTGCTAGCCAGATTGTTAGTTTGGCATCAACTGAAAATGTTTTTATTTTACTCCCCTTTTTGATGTGTCACTAGGCTCAGGGGGAGCAGAGGCACCCAAAGCCTTAAAAGAAGAATCTACAGGCGGAGGGGGAGAATTCAGAGCCATATTAATCATTGCTTCAGTAGGAAGCTTAAAGTCCCCTCCGTCCTTTTCATCCTCCGACTCAGACTCCTCATCCTTCTTTGACCCAGTGTCAGATTTTAAAGACACCAGCTCAATCTTATGTAGAGGGTCAATTACTTGTCTAAGCTGCTCAAACAGATTCATGGTCCCAGAAGGGACAGCAGCAGCTCCCCTAAGGGAAATTTGATTCTTAATCTCTTGGCCCACTCTTCTCCAATCTTCCAAGTCTAAGCTTCCATTCTGTGGGAACCAAGGGCACAAATCTTTAACTGTTTCAAAAAATTTATGCAGGGCCCCTTTGGACACCTTGTGCCCCTTCTCTT
>CM052897.1:17523258-17602836 GCA_028534135.1 Potos flavus
AGGAATCCATCAAAATCCTTGAGGAGAAGACAGGCAGCAACCTCTTTGACCTCAGCCGCAGCAACTTCTTCCTAGAAACATCACCCAAGGCAAGGGAAGCAAGGGCAAAAATGAACTATTGGGACTTCATCAAGATCAAAAGCTTTTGCACAGCAAAGGAAACAGTCAACAAAACCAAGACAACTGACAGAATGGGAGAAGATATTCGCAAATGACGTATCAGATAACGGGCTAGTATCTAAAATCTATAAAGAACTTATCAAACTCAACACCCAAAGAACAAGTAATCCTATTAAGAAATGGGCAGAAGACCTGAACAGACATTTCTCACTGAAATGGACAAATTAACATCTGTCCATAAACATGTTGGACATCCAAATGGCCAACAGACACATGAAAAAATGCTCAACATCACTCGACATCAGGGAAATACAAATCAAAACCAGTGAGTTACCACCTCACTCCAGTCAGAATGGCTAAAACTAACAAGTCAGGAAATGACAGATGTTGGTGAGGATGTGGAGAAAGAGGAACTCTCCTACACTGTTGGTGGAAATGCAAGCTGGTGCAGCCACTCTGGAAAACAGTATGGAGGTTCCTCAAAAAGTTGAAAATAGAGCCACCCTACAACCCAGCAATCGCACTACTGGTTATTCACCCCAAAGATACAAATGTAGTGATCCAAAGGGGCACATGCACCCGAATGTTTATAGCAGCAATGTCCACAATAGCCAAACTATGGAAAGAACCTAGATGTCCATCAACAGATGAATGGATAAAGAAGATGTGGTGTGTGTGTGTGTATGTACATGTACACACACACACACACAAAATGGAATACTATGCAGCCATCAAGAGAAACGAAATCTTGCCATTTGCCGTGACATGGATGGAACTAGAGGGTATTATGTTGAGCAAAATAAGTCAATCAGAGCAAGACAATTATCATATGATTGCTCTGATATGAGGAATTTGAGAGGCAGGGTGGGGGGTTGTGAGGGTAGGGAGGGAAAAAATGAAACAAGATGATACTGGAGAGGGAGACAAACCATAAGAGACTCTTAATCTCATGAAACAAACTGAAGGTTGCTGGGGGATAGGGGGGTAGGGATAGGGATAGGGTGTCTGCGTTATGGACACTGGGGAGGGTATGTGCTATGGTGAGTGCTGTGAAATGTGTAAGCCTGATGATTCACAGACTTGTACCCGTGGGGCAAATACTACATAATATGTTAATAATATGTTAATAAATAAATAAAATAAAGTAACTACAAAAAGAAAAAAAGAAAGAAGGAAATGCATGGGTACGAAAAACCCAAATTCAGAATAGCACTTACCTCTGGTGGGAAAGGAAAGGTACATGAGGGCTTTAAATGTACAAGCAATATTTGAGGTCTTCAGGTAAGTCATGGGTATGTGTTTTATATTTTAAACTGTTTTCTCATACCTGAAATATATCATAATGAAGTGTTTAAGTAAAAGACAAAAATCCTTGAGAAAATGGCACATGGAAGCACAAAGTATATATAAGAGGGCAAAAAAAAAAAAAAAAAAAAAAAAGGGAAAACTTTGGGAATATGGGGAACTGTTCCAGGGTGGGGTCCTGAACAACAGTAGGATGCTGGGGTGGTCCTTGGGGAAACAGGCTCAAGAAGGATACAGGACAACCTTGAACTCCATCACAGGTTCATCTGGCTCTAAATGATGTATAGAGAAACAGAAAACATTGCTTATATTTGCATTCCTTTCATACTTCAAGTTTGAGGTATAAGTCCCTTTTGTCCAAGAACAAAAACAACAACAACAACAACAACAACAAAAATAGCCACATGTCTTCACTGAGTCAGCGCAGCCACACTGATCACAGACCTTAGAAGCTAGGCTTTGCCCAGCCCCTCCTGATAGCTCCAAAGATGTAAGAAAGAGAAGAATTAGGGGAGAAAAAAAACAAATCAGCCAAGACAGAGGAATCCATTATGAACTCATTCTCTCCTCATTCTGATCTCAGCCAAAATTTAAAAAGCTCTTAAATTAGTCTGTTCTTAATTTGACAAGGATATATGCATTTCACAAGGAATGCAGCAAGTTCTTAAATACACAGAATGAAATTGGTACCCCCACTGCATACAGATGGCCCATGTTTGGAGAGATGGAGGACTAAGAAGATCCAGTGAAAGGAAGAGATTTCTTGTCCAAAAACTTAGCATGTTCCAATGTGTCTCTGAGCAAAATCACCCTCTAAGTTTCCACATCCTCAAAGGAGTTTATTAATAATTATAGTAAGTTGAATAGTGCTCTCTAAAATATATGTTCACCTAGAACCCCAGAATGTGACCTTACTTGGAGTAAGGACAAAGTTCTCCAAGAACCCTAAAGGAAAAGGAATGGAAGAAAACGGTGGGATGGTCATCTCTGATGAATTTAATGGTAATTTTTCCCTTCACAATATGCTTGAATAGAAGCTGGTACTGTTTCCACTTTATAAATCAGAACAAAGAACAGGAGGCAGGCTGCCAAACTGTTCAGAGAAGAGACATCTATTTATCAAGAATTAACAGAGTAGACTCGGTGGGATTCAAAGGTTTCTCTCAATTCTGAAATTCACCTTCCTTATATGCAAAGTTTTCAGTCACTCCCTCCTACATAAGGTCAAGGTTCTTGGCGGATAGCACTCAAGGCTCTCACAATGAGGCCTACTTTAGCAACTAAACCAGGGAAAGAAAAGTATATAGGAATAATCAGAGATAAGATGCAAAGGAGGCAGGCAGAGGCCCAATCATGAAGGGCTAAAGAGATTTAACTTTATTCTCTAGACAACTGGAAACCACTAAAGCTACAAAGGGAGTGGCATAAGAAGATTTGCACTTTAGAAAGACTAAGGCAACAGCCACATAGAGAATGGATTGGAGAGACTGCAAGAAGACCAATGGAGAATGGATTGGAGAGACTGCAAGGAAGACTAGGGACTAACTCCAGTCCAAAGGTGAAAAGGGTTGAACCAAGGCAGGGAGTGTGGGGATGAGGAGACGGACTCAGCAAGGCTTACCACCCGGATGTGGGGAACAGAACAAAGCAAAGAACCTAGGATTAGTCTAGTTTTTTGCCATGGAAAACTGAGTACATTCAACAAGATAGAAAATACAGACAGGACAGAAAAGAATTTGAGGCAAAAAGATGGTTTTTGGTTAACCTGAGTTAGGGTGCTGTGGGACATCTATATGGACATGTCAAGAAAGAAGTCAGAAAGGGTCAGGTGGAAGATCTGAGCCTAAAATACAGAATACAGACCTCAGATGAAATAGGATTAGTGGCTACAGACCAGAAACTGCAGATGGAGTAAGAGGATGCCAAGGGCAGATTCTTTGAGCAGACTGTTATTTAAGGGACATACATAGGAGAAGATCTAGTGATGGACAGACAAGTAGAAAAGAACTCATGGCTACAGAGCTTTAAGGAAAAGATAGCCTAAGAGTTGAAATATCCCATAGAGAGAGAAGGAAAGGTAAGGATGAGAAAATATCTGCTGGGTTTGGCAATGAGGTGGTCACTGATGACCTGAGAAGAATATATCCCATGCGGGGGTGGAGGGGATATCAGATGCAGAGTTAAGGAATATAAGATCAGAAAAGGGAAGAGATTGAGTGCTGGCTTCTCTTGGATGGAGTTTGGCTGTGAAGAGAGGGACAATGGGCAGTAGTTAGAGGGGATTAAGGATTGGGTTTTGTGGGGCACCTGGGTGGCTCAGTGGGTTAAAGCCTCTGCCTTCGGCTCAGGTCATGATCTCAGGGTCCTGGGATCGAGCCCCACATCGGGCTCTCTGCTCGGCGGGGAGCCTGCTTCCCACTATCTCTCTGCCTGCCTCTCTGCCTACTTGTGATCTCTCTCTGTCAAATAAATAAATAAATAAATAAATCTTTAAAAAAAAAAAAGGATTGGGTTTTGCTTATTTTCTTGGAGGTTTTGGGGGGGGTGTATTTTTTTTTTTTTTTTTTTACAGATTGAGCATTGAATTTTGTCTTTGTTTATAGGATGTAGAATTAGTGAATGTATATGCTAATTGGAAAGAAGGGGAACTGAAAAGGTAAAGTACCTGAAGAGGCCAAAGGGACAGAATCCACTATCATAAAGAGCAGCCATGAAACAAAGGAGCGTAAGGGAAGCAGGTGATGAGAGAGGAGTGTATTCCAGTGAGTCACTACTATTCACATAATAATTTTCTCTTCTGGAAGCCTCAAAGGGGCTAGGAACTGTACATTCTCATTTTTACATCCTCAATACTTTAAACAGTGGCAGGCACATAGGAGGTACTCATAAAGTATTAGATGAATTAATTACCTAACTAGATTTATGGTCATGAAAATAGCCGTAATTGTGTGTCTGTCAGCCCTAAAAACTTTAATAAGTCGACTGACTTTTTGAATCCTTACAAAAAAACCATAGTGTAGGTATTATCATCATCCCTACTTTATTTTTAAATTTCAGAGCAAATAAGACCAAATTGAAAGTTCAGATTTTTTAGCTACTATTGTGTTTTAGCCAAATGATAATATATCTCAGCAAGTAGTACAACTGAATTTATATAGCAATTTTTTCCTCAAGATATAAGGCAGATTAAAAAAAAAAAATCAAGTATTGGTTCGGGTGAGATGAGGTATCACCTAATTGTTCCCCTGCCCCTTGTTAATTCTTGAGCTTTCTGGTCAATCCCTATTCCATCATTAAACCTCATTATAAAATAATTTTCTGTGCACAAATTAAAGTGACACCTTCAGTTTCATCCTGAATCTTCAACTCAAAAATATTAGCTTTAGCAGTTTTTGCTATGTTGTAATTTGAAGCTATCAGTACAAACCATAAAATTTCTTGAAAACATGAGAGGTGGTAAGGTCCTTAATAGTCCTAACAATGACTGTCTTGGTGTTTGGGATTTGCAAAGATAACAAAAGCAAAAAACAAACAAGTGGGACTACATCACATTAAAAGCTTCTGCACAGCCAAAGAAAACCCCCAACAAAATGAAAAGGCAATCTATAGAATACATGTATCAAATCTTTATGTTGTACAGCTTAAATTAATACAGTATTATACATCAATTATATCTCAATAAAACTGGGAGGAAAATGCCAGCAGCACAGATGGATCATGTACAATATCCAAAATCACTTAGATGGAACTTTTTAATCTTCCTGGTTGCATTTTATTTAGCAAGGAAATAAATCTAATGCTTTATAATATATAACATAAATCTAAGGTTTTATAATCTAATTATGAATCTAATGCTACATAAAATGCTAACAGTAATATTAATGACACTTGAAGCCCTGACTTGGGATTAAGTGGGGAAGACTACCCTTTTCATGCTTTACCACTCAGACCCTCTTTGCAAACTATGCTAAGACCAAATGATGCTCTGATAAAAGAGTAGAAGATTAAAATAGTAAAAAGATTTATCCTTTGTCACATTTTACCTAGAACAGTGAAAATGGTTCAATGTTAAGATATCAAAAGGACTTCTGTGCATAGGGAAGGGAAGTAAGACAACATCAACTGCAATATCAGCAAATGTGAGAGCAGGCAAAAGCAAAGTGAGTGCTCAAGGCTCCAAGAAAACAAATCATTGTGTTGAGCAGGAGCTAGTAAACTGGGAAGAAATTTAAGGTTAAGTCAATTAATGGTAACTAAATGAAGATAATCAAGGATGATTGTAACCCGAGGATAATGATTATTACATAGAGTTTTCAGGATTAGGGATACAGCTTTAGTTTAAGGACAGAACCAAGACTTTAATAACCAAGTCTTTATTTCAACAAATATTGATCAACAATTATGTATCACTTACTGTTCAAGACCATAGGGATCCAAATTCAAATCAGACATTTTCCCTGCCTCCCTGGCACTTACCATTTGGCAGGGTGATGATACACACTCAACTAGGACCCGCTGTGGTTAATTGTCTGAATAAGGTGCTATGGGAACACAGAGGAAGGAGCCTGGGGTAGCCCTCAGAGAAATGGCATTTGATCCAGATCTTAAATTTTATCAGGGAGAAGAGAATGAAGAACAGGGCACTCTTGGTAAGAGTTCAGCATAAGTAAAGGCAGGAAGACATTACAGTACACCAGCAGGGCTGGAATGTAGGAGCTTTGAAGGCAACAAAGCTAAGAAGACAGTCCAGGCAAGAGCATGAGAATCTTAAACTCCATACTATGAAGTCTGGACTCAAATTATCGGTGGTCCCCGACCACAGATAGTTTGCATTTTTTAATTGTGTAACAAATAAAATTTATCAGTAGAAACATTTAGTATATTCATAATGTGTGCAACCATACCACTATCCAGTTTCAGAAAGCTTTCAGCACTCCGAAAGGAAACCCAATATACGTTAAATAATCACTCCTCATTTTCCCCTTCCCCCAGCCCCTGGCATTCACTAATCTGCTTTCTGTCCCTGTAGATTTGCCTCCGTTCTGGATATTTCATATACATGGGATCATAAAATACATGGTCTCTTGTGTCTAGCCTCTTAGCACATTATTTTCAAGGTTCATCTACATTATAGCATCTATTAGTAGTTAATTCTTCTTTATGGCTGAATAATGTTCCTTTGCATGAGTATACCATATTTTGTTTATCCATTCATCAGCAGATGGACATTTAGACTGTTTATACCTTTTGGCTATTGTCAATAGTGCCACTGGAACACTGGTGTACCAATTTTTGTTTGAACACCTGTTTTCAATTCTTTTGGGTATGTACCTAGGAGAATTCCTGGGTCATATGATAATTCAATGTTCCAGTTACTGTACAAGTACCAAACCCACTGATGGTTTTCAAGCCAAGGAATGGCACATTGGGATCAATCTTTTAGCCAGTGTAGCCAGCCAGTGGCTGGAGAAGGACAGAAGAGACTGGTAAGAGCGAAGGCCAAGAGGCCATCCAGGAGGCTACTGCCCCAGACAAAGGTAGAAAGCTTTAATCCACAGCAGGGGAAGTGACCACGAGAAGGTAGAGACGAGGGTAGATTTCTGAGGCAGAATGAGCAAGTAAGGATGTCCAGTTGACAGCTAGAAATTCAGAACAAAGTCTCAGGGGGGAAAAAAATCAGGACAAAAGACCATATTTTGAAACAGACTATTGTAGCCTTACTCATTAGGATCTCTCATTTAGATATCTAACTTCATGAATTAACTCAAAATACCATAATACAATGGCATAAGTATCTTCCCAGGAAGAACTGGGGAAAATGAGTAAAATCAGTGGTGTGGGTTGTGGCTTAATCTAAATTATGCCCATTGGTAGGACTCAGGCAACCCCAGGCACATCTCATGATGGCAGATCATGCAAGCATCTACTTTCCTAAGATTGTCTGCATTGGAAAGGAGGGGCTTCTACGTAAAAGGAAGACAATATAACCAGGGTATGAGGAAGACAGCACGGTATCTCTTTTGAGCAAATATCATTAGCCCAGTCCCAAGGGCTCCAATTTGAAAGGAGAAAGGGCCTCCTTTGAATCAAGGAAGCAATGTGTGTGGAGATAAGCTGTGATAAATGGTGTCATTGGCTCTAATTCTTTATCTTTCCCTAATTCCACATCCTTTTGCCATGTAACTTTGCAGCGCCTCCCACTGAGAGACATTCTGCCCCATGCTTAACTCTGGGCTCAGCCATTCAACATGGATTGGTCAATGAGATATGAGCAAGTATGTTGCCAGCAGAAGCTTGCAAAGTTTTCTCTTTCATGACAGCAAGCCAGGGCTAACCTACTGGAGGATGAAAGACTTATGGGACAGAGCAGAATCATCCGGTTGCTACAGCTTAGGTCAGCCTAGATTAGCCAACAGCCAGCCAAGACACTGCTTGAGCTCCACCCAGATCAACAGAGCCATCTCAGTCCAGATGCACCAGTAAATTCTTAGTGTTGTAGGCCACCGAGGTTTTGCTGTCCCTTGATATATGGTATTATTGTGGTCATGATCAACTGAAACAGGATTCTTTGCCACAGTTCTTTGTTGACTCAACACTGGAAACATCAGGGAACATAGAGCCCCTTTGTGGGATTTGGATTCGAGACCGTCCCACTGTCACAGGCATCATAGAGGATTTAAGGAACATTAATAACCAGTCTTCAAAGAAATAATTTCCTTGTACAATAAACCTCGCACATATCCCAGAAAAAAATTGTTTCTATGGTTTCAGAAGGATTCAAAGTAATAATGTTGTTCAATTTATAAGTTGCAATTAATTAGCAAGAATGACATTGATTTAGTCGATCTTGATGAGCACTTTTTTTTGGGGGGGGGGGAGTAAAAATGGAATGAAAGATACCAGAATACATGACAAATACTAAGGCTAAATAGTTCTGAAACTTTTTTCAAGGGAGATGGGGGAGGGGGATCATAATACAAAAGTATTTCTCACTTTATATAAGAGTCAAAGAAAAGGAAAAAAAAAAAATACCCAAACGTGAAAGCCACAAGCTGCGAGAAGGCAGCGGAATAACATTCTACAGCCCACCAAACTGGGCATCCAAGCCCAGCCCAAGAGAAATGAGAAGAGAAGAGAAGGAAATCAGTAAGCCAGAATACTTAATAGCAGCTTCGCTCGCATTTCAGGATTTTAAAAACACTTTTACCTACTGTACCTCATTTGAGTCTCATTACAGCACCGTTTCACAGATGGAGAAATCAAGGCTCTCAGAGGTCAAGCCCTTCGTGCGAAGGTAACATGATAAGTGACACAGCTTGGGAGAGAAGCCAGGTCTTTGGTCTCCACATTCCCGCCCTAATCTTCACCAGCTCCAGTGCAGCTTTGAGATCGCTCTCAACCTGCCGCCACACTCAGAGATTGCACCGGTTTCCAACACCTAAAGTAAATCCCCTCTTGTTACACTCCCTAGTAGGGTTTCGTTTTTTGTTTGCTTGGGGCGAGCAGGCTCTGCACCCGCTGTGGGAGCCGGGATCCGACTGCGCCGCCAGGTGGCCGGGCTCGCCCGGGTGGCCCTACTGTTTGCGCTGCGCTGGGGCTCCCCGGGCGGCCGCCGCTCCACCTGCGGGGCCACCGCCGCCTCCACCTACCGTCAGCCTGCCCGCCGCTGCCGCCGCCTCTGCCGCCCGCCTCCACCGCCTCTGCCGCCCGCCTCCACCGCCTCTGCCGCCCGCCTCCGCTCCCTGGTCGCGCTCCGCCGTCCGCCGGCCCGCCGCAGCCACCACCGAGTCCCCAGAGCCCCAGGCGCCGCCCACGCCTCCCGGCTGCGAGTCCCAGCCGGGACCTGAGCTAGGGGCTGCGTTGCACCCCGCCAGCACCAACTGCGAGAAACCTCTGATAGTGTCTTTGCCTTTCATTGAGCTGACCAGATTTTCGTATTTGTGTGATGATTTAATATCGGTTGCATCCACTAGCCTGCATCACCATCATTCTATAAAGGGGCCCTGCCCGGGTTCACCACAGTATCCCCAGCACCGGATGCAGTGCTTGACACGCAGCAGGCACTTAATGGAACAGCTCTTGAATAAATGATTCACACTACCTCTGAAAAGAAAACTACGGCCAACTCTCCCAGTCTCCAATTATAACCCTAAGTCAGTTGTTATCCTTATTTTCTTGAAAAAGACAAAAACTGTACAATGTTTCCAAATATACAGGCTCATAACAAAGTATACAGTGATCAGAAGGGGGTTACTTTAGGCGCCTCCAGAACTACAAACTGAACCTGAATCCAGGTGCTCAGAAATCTGCCCAGACGCTGGATCTCTTTTTCCACAGAACTAAGCCCTGACCCTCTACCTGGTCTTGCCTTCCCAAATTATTTACAAATCAGCTGGTACGCACAAACCTGCTGAACTCTGATGAACCGCATCTCAAAAATCCCAACCGGCTTCAACCCGGCACTCTAATAAACAAGCAGCCAGTCATCTCCTCCCCATCCAGCCAAAATCTGCAGAAACTTACCCTATCCGAGGCTTGAGAGCACCAAGATTCCTCTGCCTCACCTTCCTATTTATATCCTCTTCCTTCATTTCAACCAGCCTACGTGGGGGAGGCCAGCCTGCGTCGTCTTACTCCCCCAGCTGCGGCCAGTGTTGACACTGTATGGCTCTCAGCTGAGTCTCTCTCTGGGCCTTGCTCCAAACAAAATTTCTCAAGATCACCCCCTTCCCTGTAGCAGGCTGCATTCAGGCAATGATGGGAGGGCCCAAAAGCCCCACGGTGGGACAATTTTGAAGGGTCATCCCAGCTCCAGATCTCCTTTTGTGATGGGCTGAAGCCTTTGTGCATCAGTACCGTCCAGATCCCCCTCTGCCTAATCCTCCACCGTTCAATTCCCACTACACACACACACACATACACACACCCCTTGATCCCAAGGGCTCTCCCCAATAAACTTCTTACATGTACTCTCTCATTCAGAATCTATTTCCCACAGAACCCAAACTAAGTAACTAAGCTCCCTCTCAAGTTATTACCAGGGTTGTTGGTTTTTTGGCTTGGTTTTTAGTATCTAAGCAATGTATATGAAAAAGTGAGAACATTTATACCCCACAGGTCAATAATTTTCCCTTCACAAGCGACCTCCCACTTAAAACTGGTGGTAAAGCAAATGTCTTTATGGAGTGCTGTTTTGGGAACTCAGACACATTGTTTTGATCAAAACAATACTACTAAGGATCTTTAAGAAGATCCTTTTCTTTCACAGCACCTGCCTGTTGGTAACCATATATACTTTGGTATAATATTGTTATCTGCATCTCATACTAAATTCCAAGCGCCACAACCAACACATGGGAGCTTGTTAGAAATGCAGAATCTCACCCTCCCCCTCTCCACACACTGCCCTACTAAAGGAGGATCCTCAGTTTAACAAGATCTCCAGGTGATTTTTATGCACATTAAAGTTTGAGAACCACTGGTCTAAGCTTCCAAGCTTCAGTATCATATAGTAACTTGGAATTTATTATATATTATTATATACAATATATATTTATATTATATAATACATATTTATATATAACTTATATATATTTTATATATAATTTATATAATATATTTTATATATAATTTATATATAATATATATATATTTCCATATATTAACTTATGGAAATACTTGGGATCACCATGCACTCACACACCTCATCTATTAATCACAAGTCCAGTTGAAGCTATCTCCAAAATGCCCATCATATCTACGCCTTTGGAACTATTTCAATCAAGCCCTCTTATCTCTTGAGGACAACACTTGGAGTAGCAAGAGTTTAGATGACTAGATGAATGGATGACTTTATTGTAGCATCTGCATGCCTTTGATTCTAAAGTATATTATTCTTTGTAAATCAGATTTAATACAGCTTTAAGTCAAGCTTTTCAATTTCTTATATCAGAAATCCTCAAGTAACTTCATAGCTGCATCATTTAATTGACTTTGTCCTCATGTGCCATTAGTCATTTCCTGATTCACTGATGTCTTCAATCTTCTAAAACTAACTAATCACCACACACAGAGAAGGAATTAACAGGATTGTGCTAGAATCAGAAATCAAGTGACAGGGCATGGCCTTGAATTCCGAAAAGAACAATACAGCCAAATTTAGGAGAACAAAGGGAAATTAGGAAACTTGAAGGAAGCTCAGTGATTTCTCTTAGCCAATTCGCTTGTCAAATGAATATTTCCAATGATCCTCTTAGTCCTAAAGTGCAGGTAGTCCCCAACTAATGTGAACTTTTCTCAGAGCAGTGGCATATACATGGTGGTTAAGATTCTGGACCTAATCGCAAATGTCAATTAATTCACTGAATGCCAAAAAAAAAAAAGAAAAAAAAAATTGGAAACACCAGAGTATTAGCCTGAGAGAACCCAACTAGCACATGCAACAGTATCTCTATGGACAATGCATTCAGTGCTCAGGATTCTATTCAAGGATACCTTGAATAGAAGGATACAGCTATTCCCAGGTACTCTGGAATCAGCCTTCGTACACTGTCCCACTGCCTCAAACACCAGTCCCTTATCTAAACAAGCTCTTCTCAAACACCTGCCCTTCTACTGTGATATCTTCTACCCCGTCAGTATTCTAGAAAACCACAAATCACCTTCCAAAAAGCCAGGACAAGTGGTTTTACTTGTTACAATTACCCAACTTATGTAGGTTAATCATCAGACCCACATTTCACATAACCCTTACCAGGAAATTTTTTCCATAGTGTAAAGTTAAAATTGAAACACTCCTGGGGCACCTGGGTGGCTCAGTCAGTTAAGCATCCGACTCTTGGTTTCAGCTCAGCTCATGATCTCAGGGTCATGAGATCAAGCCTTTAGTCAGGCTCAACCCTGAGTCTGTTAGAGATTCTTTTTCCCTCTTCCCTACCCCTCCCACTGTGTGCACACATGCTCTGTAAAATTAAATAAATATCTTTTTAAAAAATTGAAACGCTCCTTCAAGGACATTTTGACAAAAGGAAAAATTTTGAAAGCAGAGAGAGAAGCAGGTAGGTACCCATACCATTATGATTCATATAAAATATTCAATTAAAACCAGAGAAGGAAGAAAAGGAGAAAAAAAAAACAGTGAACAAATGCAATGAATAGAAAGTAGCTACAAACATGGTAGATATTAATCCAACTGTATCAGCAATCATTTTAAATGTCTAATACATCACTCAAAGGACAAATTGTCAGAGTGGATAAAAACACAAGACCCAACTCTATGTTGTATATAAGAAATCCTCTTTCTTTCCTTCCTTCTTCTCTTCTTTCTTTCTTTCTTTTGTTTCTTTCCTTCCTACCTTTTGACATTTTTCACATTTAAAAAATATAATGGCTTAGAGAAACTATGTCTAATTTATATGGTCCTGTTTTTTATAGCTATTCCTCCGTTACTCTGTATCATGAATCGAGCTGGGCTGACACTCAAGCAGACCTCCTGCTTTTCGCCTGACTGGGCACACAGCGCGCAAGCAGGAGGTCAGTGAGAATCTCTGGGCATCTCTAAAAGGGAGACCGCTGAGCTCCCAGCTGGGTCAGATTATTCTCGCGGTCACATCAGGAGCTCAAGTTGCAGGGTCACTTTTTGTGGCACCTTACCTCTGAAATTTAAAACTCCCCTGTTTCCTTCAGCATCACTTCTGAATGTATCTGGTCACAATGTGTTGAAAGAAATTAAATTCACGCTATTAAACAGATACCTCTTCTAAGGTACTCTATATCTTAGACAAATTCATGGCATTGCCATAGTGGCATATCTCTAGTTTTCAGAGTCCACACACAGAAGCACTGGTATGCTTACGAGGTCACTAGGAAAGGTAAGTGAACATCTTCCATCCCATGGGGAGGCACAGTGCTGTGCTTAGACCGTAGGTACACAGGGCAAAGCTTGACTCTCAGGAAATGATTACCCATCTGAAACAGAAAATAGTCAATTCACATCTTCCTTTCCTTTCACGAATGAGGATCTGCTCAGTCAGTTAAGTGTCCAACTCTTGGTTTCAGCTCAGGTCATGATCTCAGGGTTGTGGGATCAAGCCCCGCACCAGGCTCTGTGCTCAGCGTGGACTCTGCTTGAGATTCTCTCTCTTCCTCTCCCTCTGCCCCTCCCACAGTTCATGTTCTCTCTCTCTTAATAAATAAACAAACCTTTAAAAAAAAGGGGGGGGAAACTTGGCGGGAAAACTTCTCTCTTCGGAAAGAAAATCCCTCCTTGCTTTCAACTAGGATACAATTTCAAAAAGGCTCTTGTTAAATATAAGGTAAAATTCATTACAACCCACAAACACATTCTAAACAATTAGGTTACCAGATTACTCCCACTAAGCAGAACCCACAAGAACAGGACCAGATTTTTTTTTTAAGATCTTTATTTATTTATTTGACAGAGAGAAAGAGATCACAAGCAGGCAGAGAGACAGGCAGAGGGAGAGGGGGGAAGCAGGCTCCCTGCTGAGCAGAGAGCCCGATGCGGGGCTCAATCCCAAGACCCTGAGATCATGACCTGAGCCAAAGGCAGAGGCTTAACCCACTGAGTCACCCAGGCGCCCCAACAGGACCAGATTTAATTGGTGTAAATCAGTGGTTCTTAACGGGACAATTTTGCACCCCCCACCCAGGGATATTTGGCAATGTTTGGAGACAATTTTTGATTGTCACACCTAGCACCCAGTTGGGTAGAGGCCGGAGATGCTGTTAAACATCTACAGCGCCCAAGACAGCTCCCACAGCAAAGAATTACTCTGCTCAAAATGTCAATAATACCAAGATTGAGAAACTGATGTAAGTGAACAAGAAGAGAAAAGGCCTAGGGGCAGCATGAAATAAAATTTAGGAAGAATTAAAGGACAGGATGAAGTATGGGAAAGGAATATCTAAAGTGCCGAAGGCATACTTTATCAAGAACAGCCCCAGATAGAGCAGTAAAAACAGAGTCCTGGAAATGCCACAAATGCAGGGCCCATTGCGACGTCAAGGTATAACACACAGAAAGAGAAACTCAAAGGGAGGAAGTAGCATTAAGAATTAATGATTAAAAAAAAATTAAAAAATAATAAAAATAATAATAAAATAATAATAAAAAAATAATAATAATAAAAGAATTAATGATAAGGGGAGCCTGGGTGGCTCAGTCATTTAGTGTCTGCCTTTGGCTCAGGTCAAGATCCCAGGATTCAGGGATCGAGCCCCACGTTGGGCTCCCTGCTGGGCGGGAAGCCTGCTTCACCCTCTCCCACTCCCCCTGTTTGTGTTTCCTCTCTGTCAAATAAATAAATATAATTTAAAAAAAAATTAATGATGAACACGGAACAAGGAGTTAGGGCCCGGGTCACATGCATTGAAGAATGTATAACAGCATTCCTGGCCTCAAACCCTGTAATACCTCCTGCCCACTTGTGCCATCCAGAAATATCTCCTGACATTGCCAAATGTCCACCATGAAACAAAATTATTTTTGGTTGAAAACCATTCTTTTAGAGGGACCTAAAAACATATATGTTTTCCCCTCATTATTTCTTTCATCTTAGTCCTTTCTTCTAGATTCAATTTCCTTCTTTTCTAAAATACGCTTTTCAGTCATTCTAGGTTTGTGTCGGGTATACTTTCCCAATCTTTTTCCAAAAATGTTTTTAACACTGACCTCCCTCTTCAATAATCATTTAGCTGGATTTAGAATTCTGAATTGACTGTTATTTCTTCAGCACTTTTAAGATACTAATCTACTTTCTTCTGGCCTTTATCATTATTACTGGAAAGTCCATCCCACTTTGTTTCTCATTTGCAAGAAGAAATCTGTTGTTCCCCCCTCAAAATTCTAATACTTTTATCTTTGTGTTTTGCTGATTCACCATATGTTTATAATATGTGGATTTAGTTTTACTTATTCTGCTTGGTATTCACTGTGTTTCTGGAATCAAAATATTTGTGTTTCTCATCAATTCTGGGAAATTCTCATTGTCTTTTTTTAATATTCTATGTCTCTCCATTCTTTCTAGTCTCTTAATCCAGAACAGGATTTCTATTAATTGTATGTTGGACTTTCTCATTCTGTCTTCTGTATTTCAACCTCCTCCTTCTTGTTTTCCTACATCCTATCTATTTTGTATTTGGGGTAATTCCTTCAGCTCTATCTTCCAAGCCTAATTCTCTCTTCAACTGTGTCTAATCTGCAGTTGAAATGGTCATAGAAAATATACTTCCTATATACCAGCATCTACACTGACCAAACAAATACATGATTAAGACACTAATTCTCAACATAAGATCTTTACATCTAGTAAGCCAGCCACACATGAAAACTATTTCACAATCTAACAAGACTAGAATTCAAAATGTCAATAGAAATTGCCAGAAACAGAAAAAAAAATGATTAAATACACTGAGGAGAAAAGGAAAAGAATTCAGAGAAGGCCACCTTCTTAGGTAGGCTTGAAGAAAAAATTTTCTAGAAGGAGAGTGTAAGGAAGGGTAACCACACAGATGGCACAGCATGTGCAAAATCATGAATCTCTGAAGATCAGTAAAGGGGGCGCCTGGGTGGCTCAGTGGGTTAAATCCTTTGCCTTCAGCTCGGGTCATGATCTCAAGGTCCTGGGATCGAGCCCCGCATCGGGCTCTCTGTCCACCAGGGAGCCTGCTTCCCCCTCTCTCTCTGCCTGCCTCTCTGCCTACTTTGATCTCTCTCTCTCTCTCTCTGTCAAATAAATAAATAAATAAATAAATAAATAAATAAATAAATAAAATCTTAAAAAAAAAAAAATTACATGTAATCACGGTGTGGATGCATCTGAAGAGAGTAGTGCGAGATGTTAGGGGGTCTGGTAAGCTAGTTAGAAAGGCCCTCAAGTACCGTATATGAAGTATTTAGACTTTATTCTGTTGGCAATGGGGGAAATAACAGAGGTTTTCCCAAATGAAAGGAGAGGGCAGTAATAGAGCGAGGGAGGAAGAGAGCAAGAGAGAAAGACAGAGAGATGAATTTGGAAAAGTGACCCCTGTGGACATGGAAGAATTAAGAATTTTTTAATTAATTAATTAAGAATTAAGAAGACTGCTATACTAGTGCAGGTAGAGATGATGAGAGTTGGACCTGAGATGGTGTTAGCAGGGATGATGAGAATGCTCTTAATTAGAGATATTTCCAAGGTAAACATAATGCATGTGTGAGCCAGCTGGCTGTGTAGGCTGATGGCCAGCAGAGAGCTGAGCACAAGGACACTGACTTTTTGGCTTAGGAGTCTGGAGAGACTGTGACACCATTAAATAGAGTAGGAAATTCAACTCTGACAGCTACCAGAAGAAAGTTCTTTTTATGGCACATAGTTTTGAGATGTCTGGGATGTATCCAGGCTGAAAGTTCTGGAAGGCAGTTGTAAATACATCTTTAAAGTTTGGCAGGGAAATGAGACATGGCATAGCACTTAAGAGTCATGAGCATGCAGCTGGGCACTGAATACAATGGGAAAAAGTGACCGAGAATCAGCTGGGGGCAGAGTGACCAAAAATGTAAGTCACGTGCAGGTAGTGAAGCAAGTTGCAAAACTTGATCATCAAAAATTAGGTATCAAACCTACACAGAATATCTGAGAGCCAGTTTCAGACTTTCCTCCTATGGTTCTCTCAAATTTATCTCCTTTTAATCGATGAAATAATTCAATAACATCTTTTGTACTCAATATATTTTGATGAATATATTTTAATGTTACATTTTTATAACAGCATATTTTAATACTTTATTTGTATTTTAATAGCATGTTAATGAAATAATTCAATAACAAAAATGTGTATATGATCGCCTAATGTGAAATCTTCTATCTTAGCACTTATTACACTGAATTAAAATACTTGATTTACTTACATGTCTCCTCCTGCAGACTCTGAGCTCCCTAGGGGTGATGCCTTACTCAGTTTTCTAGTCTAAGGACTTATCACAGAGTGGCACAGAGTGGGAACTTCGTACATATCAGAGGGATGGATGGCTGGAAGGATGAATGGATGGAGCCAGCCGGACAATGGAGACTGCTTTTCCAACTTAACCTGCTACAGATGATTTACTGATTAAAACATTCTCCACCATGAGAAAGGATCACCAGGGCCACCATGCAGAGTTTCACAGGTTGTTCACTATGCAAGGTGGCAAGTAGGTTTAAGTAAAGTCAACTCAAGAGAAGCTACTGTACAAGTTAGTCATGCAATGAAGGGAAAGGATGATGTCATAGGGTAGTGGCAAAAGTGAAAACAGCTCAATAAAATGACAATCCCAGAAGCTCTAGGCATTCTGTGTCTTTAGTTGCTTCTAGAATTGTTTATAAACAATTTATAAAGCGGGGTTTATAAAGCGGAAACATTATTTTTAAATATGTGTGGAGAAATTCTTAAACATAAGAAAATCCCAACAATCAATAAATAAGTGTAGAGTGATTTTGTGACTAAAACTTGTCAGCTCCTCCCATTAGACCTGCAGTTTGTGCAGAAGAAAGATAGCTTAGAAATGTGAAGGGCTGAATAGCAAAATCTGGAATCCTTAGGAAATTCTGGTGTAGCAGAACTGACTTATCTCACCCCAGAGGTTTCTTCAAACTAGCAAGAGAAGCAAAAACTAAAGTATAAACAAATAATGACATTAACCTTAAAAAAAAAAAAAAAAGGAAGGAAGGAGAAAGGAAACTAGATGCTTTCACACAGAAAATACATATTAAAATCAATAAATCGCTGTAAGAAATCAAATAAATATAACAATTAACTATATAAAATCGTAATTGAGATTTACAGAAGCTATACCAGCATCTTCAATTTTCTGTAATAAAATACTACATGCTTGTCTAATATATCTTTAAATGTTGAGACTAACTTTGTAAGTATACGAATAAAAATAATAATACACAGTTGCTTGGAAAAAATCCAGTATTTTTTTGCTAATGGAAAGTTCCCAGGAATGAAAAAAACTATGGGCTTTTAATTTGTTTTTGAAAATCTGCAATTTAAAAATAGAAACCTCCTCTAGAAATTGGATTGCTTCTGAGTATGGCGCTCTATGGAAAGAAAGAAGTCAACTCACAGAGAAACGTGATAAAATGTTAATCTGGCAGCTGCCATTTCACACTCCTCTTTGCCAAGAAATGGCAAAACCCTCCAGCTACCCCGGCCAAAGGCAGCACTTCATTTCTTAACTTCAGATTTTATTAAACTTTTAAAGCAAGCAGAGTCAGTTTTCATTCATGATAATGTCAAAACCCAGGAGATTTCAAAGTTCAACCCAGATTTTAATTTTTCTACTCTCAAATTGATCCTCAATCAGGACAACTAGAAAGATAGTTCGTTTTTGCCACAGCAGAGCTAATGGTATGCAAGTATTCCTCAATGCTCAATGGTGAGTAATACTATCTAGCCACTTAACCACAGACATTTGGAGGGGGTCCTCCAAGGTATGTAGATGAGCCTCAGAAACTAAAATCTCAGGAGAGGGTGACCTGCAGAATACAGACTGCTGAAGCTTACTTTGTGCCATGGACACAGCATCCCCTGGAGGAGCCCAGGAATCTTCATCTTTAAGGAGTTCAATGGTGATCCTTCACATTTAGTGAAGTCAGCTCCAGTCCATCTGGAGTTTGCTTTTGATTATCTGGAACTTCTGCAACATCAGCATCTCACCTCTAGGTGGCAGCATCTGTGAACCGTTCAGTGTCATTGGGACTGTTGAGTGTCAACTTCAAAGATTTATTTCCAGAACAGGAATTACACATTGGATTTGTCCAACTAAGCCATTACTCCTAAGTGCTATATCTATGGAAGTAAAATGTGGCAGGATATATTTTTTCATAATTTAAAGTTCCAACTTAGACTTTAGAAATAAAAACAATTAACTGGTTATCCCTGCATAAAGCTTTCTGTAACTCATTTAAAGTGAAATCTAAGTGATAAATTTTAAGGCAATGTGTTGTGAGCATTTTTCTTACCCTGACTGTTTAAGTCATGACTCCCAAAGATCACACAGATCAGCAGATGGCAAGTATTTTCTGCAAAGGGCCAGATCGTAAATATTTTAAGCTTTGCAAGCCATACAGTCTCCGTCATAATTACTCAATTCTGCCATTGTGACAGGAAAGCAGCCAGAGATAATACATAAATGAATGAGTGTGGCTATGTCCCAATAAAACTTTGTATATGAACAGTGAAATGTGAATTTCATGCAACTTTCACATGTCTCAAAACATTATTATTTTACTTTTTTCCAACTGTAAGGTTTGAATGTTTGTTCCCTCCTCCACCCCCAAATTCATACATTAAGATCCTAATACCTGAAGTGATGGTATTAGGAGATGGGCTTTGGGAGATGTGTAGGTCATGACAGTGGAACCATTAAGAATGAGACTAGAATTCTCATAAAAGAGACCCCACAGAGATCCCTCGCCCCTTCCACCATATGAGGATACTATAAGAAGTCTGAGACCTGACAAAGGCCCTCACCTAACCATGTTCGCACCGTGATCTCAAACCTCTAGCCTCCATGACTGTGAGAAATAAATTACTGTTCTTTATAAACTGCCTGGTCTGGGTATTGTTATAGCTGCTACAACTAAGATGACATTGGACTTAATGAATGAAGGATAACACCAATCATTTTTAAAAAGTGAAAACTAGGGACGCCTGGGTGGCTCAGTTGGTTAAGCGACTGCCTTCAGCTCAGGTCATGATCCCAGGGTCCTGGGCTCGAGTCCCACATCAGGCTCCTTGCTCAGCGGGAAGCCTGCTTCTCCCTCTGCCTCTGCCTGCCGCTCTGACTGTTTGTGCTCTCTCCCTCTCTGACAAATAAATAAATAAAACCTTAAAAAAAATAAAAATAAATAAAAAGTAAAAACTATTCCTAGTTCTTGAGCTGCACAAAAACAGGTGGACGGCTCAGATTTGGCCCATTGGCAGCAGTCGGCAGACCCGTGACATAGATCAGTTCGGTGGAGCAACATGAATTGTTAGTAAATAAGATATTAAGAAATGACTTATTGACAACTTTTCTGAATACAAGAGTTTAGCCCAAGAAAGATGGCTTGTCACTAAACAGAGGATGAAAGAAATTAAATAAAAATTCATATGACAAAACTTGGAATTCTGATTCAGAGTTGATTTCCAGACGACATGTTACCAAATAGAACTAATATTTCTAAACATATCTAACTTTCCTTCAAATATTTCTAAACATATCGAACTTTCCTTCAGGTACAGTCAAGCTATTAAAGACCAGTGAATACAGGGGAATTGTCGGAGTCCACAGCACCATACAAGCAGGAATGCAGATGCAATTTGTTCAGCGGGTAAACAAACGCGTGAAGGGACCCTTAAATACACTGAGTCCTCAATCCCCAACAGGGAGCCAACACCATTACCTGTCGTGTCTTGACTGAGGGTTTCCTGGCTGCTGCTGCTGTAAGAAGGCACTGGAGTGATGGACAGTGAGGCTGGGCAAGACAAAGGTGTAGCCAGCTCAGTCTTGCGGGGGAGGGATCGGTGGTACACAGGGATGCCCGCATCTTTGGAGATGAAGAGAGGCAGATCTGATGGAAGGGTGGGTCTGCCTTGTGCATATGGATTTTTCCAGTGGGTGAGCCCGATTGCAACAGGCCCAGCAACATCATAACCTGGCGAAACAAACACATGAGAGGTTAGAACACATTAGGTTAGAAGCAGCAAGCAAAGCCTCTTACCATATCCGTTTTCGTATTTCTCAGTCTTAGCTGTGAATCAAATCAAATACCACTTGAGATAAGGATGCATCTCACTAATAAACAGGCAGGAATCATCACACTTCATGGGTCCTGTTCACCATTCAACAAACATTTAGTAAGCCACTGTACAAGGAGACTGTTACTATTTCAGTTCCATAGATGAGGAAACTAGATCTCAAGTTGCCCTAGGTCAAGCAGCCAAGAAGTGCCAGAGGCAGAATTTAAGCCCAGATCTGTCTGACTCCAAAATCTATGTTCTTTCCCCTAAACCACAACTAACTACAGTACAAAATAAAGTGAAAGAGATATTTAAAGTAGGACAGAAATCCTCCCCCCCCCCCCATCCCCGGGATCTCAGGGTTTGAGAAAGCTCTTCTGGGTGGAGGGATGAGGTCATGAAGAAGGTGCTATGAACTTGGCCGTATAGGTAAGCGTTGCAACCTAGAGGCCAGAGGAAACAGAGGGACACATCTGTTCTGCAGATATGTCTTATTTGGCCCATTCTTCTCTCAATTTGAAGTAAAATTCAAATTCAAATTAACAACAATAAAAATCTAGAGAGTTCTCAAGAGAATCCAGCTTTCTTGCTTCACTTGAAAAATCTCTTGATCTTCTCCTCAAGATCAAGTGACACTGGACCACATTTCCACATGGCAAATGTCAGCTAGAGAAACTCCAGCAGCTACTCTCTTCAGGTGGAGTGAGGGAATTCCAGTCTGCCACAGTCCCCACCACTCCCTAATACTTACTCCCAGCCTTTTTCACTCCTTTGTCTTACATTCCTAACTTCTCCAGGCTCTTATAATTGCAACCTAGATATAGAATTTAGGAATATAAGTATAATCCAGGGGGGGAAAAAAGAAGAAGAATGGCAAGGTCAATGTCTTGATACAAGACAGCTGAGTGTCTTAAATGCCAATGTAAGAAAACTAAATTTTTTGGCAAGCAAAACAATATTCCTGAAAGTCTGTGAAGTAAGGACTAGCATAATCAAATTGATGGGAGCAAAAGTAGAAGGCTGAGTGTGTTTTTAGACATGAGGAGTTTGAGCCTTCGTGGAAATATCTATGTGGAAACATCTGGCAGGTAGGCGGGAGAAAAATGGAAGTGAGGATCAGGAGAACTGGGACTAGAGCCATAAATCAAGTAGTTAACCACATAGAAGTCATGGGTGAGGCCTAGGAAAAAATAACCTTCTTCATTGTCATAAAATAATAAATCCACTAAAAATTACAATACTGTCTGATACTTACTGGCATTGTGCTAAGGGACCTACCAGCACCACCTCATTTAAACCTCACAATAACCCTGTCAGGCAGATGCTACTAATATTCCCATTTGACAGATAAGGAAACTGAGGCTGAAGGACATTATTACTTCCTCAAGGTCAATAGCTTCACAGAAGCAACAGTCAAGATTTAAGCCCAGGCTTGCTGAAGACAACATGGGTGCTAAGAGAGCAGGTGGCAAGAGGGATTCTGGGGGCTTGAAATGGGGCCTCCCCCCCAACCCCGACCCCACAAATCACTCTTAGGTTATTTATTCCTTCCTGAACAACTTTAGACGAATCCCAATGGACAGAATGATCGTGGAAAGGGAAATGGTGACAAACTTGAGAATTGCCTACTGGATTGTTTGGACTCTTTTTGGTAAGTCATCTTCCTAAAAGGTGAGTTCTACTACGCAGAATGTAGTGATGAAGGTGAGTACATCTCTCTTGAGTGAGGGCTTTGGAGCCTCTGAGGATAATCAATGAGAACACAAATTCTCAATGTTTGGAACTGCAATGGAGCCAGAGCTGCAGAGGGCTGAACTGAATGCTATGGACCCCGGGCCTGCCCTGATCATGTTTGTTGGACTAATTTTTTTTTTTAAGATTTTATTTATTTTTTTGACAGAGAGAGACAGCGAGAGAGGGAACACCAGCAGGAGGAGTGGGAGAGGGAGAATAGGCTTTCCGTAGAGCAGGAAGCCAGACTCGGGGCTCGATTCCAGGACCCTGGGATCATGACCCACACCGAAGGCCGACGCCCAACGACTGAGCCACCCAGGCGCCCTGGACTAAATTTCTGACACAAATTTGTTTATTATATGATCAACACTCTTCCACAGCTCACTGGACCATAGAAATGAAATTCCAGAATTCTCCATTTAACTTGATGTTCCATTATGATTTGTTAAAAAAAACTTGAAGATGTTTTACCTTCTATTTACACTGGAGAATCCTTTTACAAGAAGAATAAATACAGGACCATGTTTTCCCTTGCCTGTTGCTTCATTCAGAAACTTGCTTAAACCCCTCACCTGTCTCCACATTCCCAAGCTCCTCTGGAGTCATTGTACAGAATAGAGCGCAGAGCAAAAGTGTTGTTTAAAAGTCCCAATGAAATCTGGATTCACCACAATTTCAGATTTTACCGTTTCTTTTAAAAATGATAACTGACTTATAGTGTTCAGTTAATTCTGAAAAGACATCATTCACATAGCTAACAAGCCCTTTTTTTAGTTTAGAAAATTACCACATCATTTACTCCAGAAATGGAGTTCATTAGCAAATATTTTAATCCATGCTATTGATACAAATTAACTGTGATAATATCTGTGTGATTATAATGGAATATAAATGGACCAGCCTAAATCTGCAATGAGGTCAAAGTATTTTGAGAGGATAACCAACCATCCAGGGGGAACAGCTGGCATCCAAATGTCCAAAAAGCAAGTAACAGAAATGTCACATTGGTAGCCAACCCATTCTCCTTTACCTACCATTCTGTCCCCTGTTGGGGAATAGGGTTAGGAATAGGGGTCTCAGTTCTCTTGGAGTTCTATGTCAACATATCACCCAAAATCATGAAAAAAGGCATGTAAGGAACACTCAAAATATAAGCTGTTTTGAGAAAAAATGTTAATTAACTATGACATTTAAATCTCTCATACATAGGTAGAGTTGGGGTTTACTATCAGAAAATAAGCAGTTATCTAGGAGTCTCATGGATAAATAGAAAGATTTCAGGAGTCTTTTTATTCTGTTCCTTAGTTGTTTTTGTTGGCATCGTTGTTTCTTAGTTGTTTTGTTATTGTTGTTTACTTTAGCAATTCTTCTTTTGGTAGGACATAGGTTCCTCTAAGGAACTATTAACAGGAAGTCCACAGGTATGCTATTTCTTAAAATAGAATGGATGAGTGAGTATTCCGTAAGAGAAGGACTGAAATATAGGAGATGAAAGAGAACAAAAAAAGCTTTTAAAAAAGAACTGCTGGGTGATCCAGAGATCTGTCCTCCTTCTGGTACTTTGAGTCTAAGGCTGTTAATTATTTATTTTCTGCTTTTACTATAAATGTTGCCCAAGTGCTTTGTACTAGAAAGACTGTGGGCAGTGAGGGGCATCTGGGTGGCTCAGCTGGTTAAGCATCTGCCTTTGGCTCAGGTCATGATCCCAGGGTCCCGGGATCCAGTCCCGTGTGGGGCTCCTCGCTGGGCAGGGAGTCTGCTTCTCACTCTGTTGCTTCTCCCTGTCCCTCTGCCTGCTACTCCACCTGCTTGTGCTCTCTCTCTCTCTATCAAATAAATAAATAAAATCTTTAAAAAAGACTGTGGGTAGTGGACCCTGCCTGATGCCTGCACAGAATCCATCCCTCTCCTTCCTCCCAACAGAGTTCTACTTGGGGAATTCAGCGGACCCCCACTCAGCCAGGGCACTCAGGGCAAGCTGACATCAACCCCCTCCCTCCCTCCCTCCAACTCACTCTGACATAGGACTCAGAGACTCTTATATCCCCTGCCAATGATTGGTTTAAGGGGGAGTCATGTGACCCAATCCTGTCCAATGAGATAGGAGCAGTCTCTGAGGGCTTCAGGAGAAAGTGTCAGCTCCTCAAATGAAAGCCTGAGGAAGCCACCAAAGCGCTTTTCCCTCTGATCATTGTGTCTGGATGTAATTCCTGGAACCATGGCAACGATGTGGCTGCCACACTAAGATGAATTCTCCCAGAAGGCAAAGAGGAGAAGGTCTTTCACAACATCGTTGAGCAGCTTAATCAATCCGTCCTAAGGACAGACCTGCCTCTGGTCTTCCTGTTATGTGAAATAAATTTCCTTATGGTTTCAGCCACTTTGAGTTAGGGAACTGAAGCAACATTAAAGAGGCTTTCAGTTATGCTGTCACCTTCTGAGAAAACTGTCTGTCATACCCACCTCATCTTCAGAGGCAACTGCATAGTACGGACCTGCTATTATTAGTTTCCCAGGGTTGCTAATGAAGTACCACAAACAGGGTGGCTTAAAAAAATATGTAATTCTTTTAAATTCTTTAAAAATGTCATTCTTAAAAAAAAAAATTTAATTCACACACAGCTTTGGAGCTAGAAGCCTGAAAAGATGTCAACGGGGCCATACTCTCTCTGAAGTCTCTAGAGGAGAACCTGTTCTATGCCCTTCTCTTAGCTTCTGGTGTTGCTGGCAATCCTTGGTGTTCCTTGGCTTACACACATAACTCTCTAATCTCTGCCTCCACCATCACATAATGTTTCTCTGTGTGTGTCTGTGCCTCTCCTCCCCTACTTGTAAGGACACCAGCCATACTGGATTAGAAGCCTACCCTAATGGAGTCTCTTCTTAACTTGATTACATCTGCAAAGATCCCATTTCCAAATAAGGTCACATCCAGAGGGTAGGACTTCAACATATCGTTTCAGGAACACAATTCAACCCATAATACCTTGACATAGTGACTGAAGCTGACTAGACTATGTACAATAAAATGACGTACAAGAAATACATATTTGGTCATCGAGACCATATTTTCCAGGTATATTTGGTCTTCGTCCACAGTTGTTGAAAATGCGTCAGAGCCATAAAGGTGACATGGGTGTCTTGTTACTAAGAAAGGTGGATTTGGTGTCAAAATTGAATTGAAAAAAAAAAAAATTGAATTGAATTGAAATCTCAGATACCCTGCTGGTGTCTGAAATTTGCTTGGTACTGGGGGGCTGGGGAGAACCTCCACACACATTGGACTTGGGTCTAGGAACCCAAAAACATCAAGATAGGGCGCTTGGCCTGTAGCAAATAGCGAGAGTGTCATCCAGTGGGAGCTAGATTACCTAGGTTGAAATCCCATCTGTTACTACCCATGTAATTGCAGTCACTTTTTAACCTCTCTAGAATTTAGTTTCCTCATCTGAAAAGTGGGGAAAATAATCGTATTTAATTTGTAAGATTTTTGTGAAGATTAAATGAGTAAATACAGAAAAAGTGCCTAGAACAGTGCTTGGCACCAAGAAAGCTCCCGTGTGTTGCTCACTATTTACCCCTCTACTTTCATAGACAAATGCCTTAAAAGATAACTGTCTATTCACAGCTCTGCAATCCTCATTCCAACCTTTGCAACCTGGCTTCCCTCTCACCACTTACTGCCACGGCTCTTGGGGATATCACCAGAGCAGCCCTTGAACTCTAACCTCTTCATCCTCTCTTAGAAATTCCCTGGGCTTTCCAAAAAATGTGCTCAGTTGGTCTTCCTACCTCTGTCATAATTTCTACCAATTATGCTTCTCCTGAAGACTGGGTGTTGGCCCTCTACTCGCTCCATGTACTGACTCTTATGATCTAATCCTCTTGCAAAAATTCGACTGACTTCTCTGTGCAGAGAACTCCGTTATCTTCATCTTCTGCCCATTTTCTCCTGTGGGTCATTCTGAGGTGGGAGTCTCACAGGCACCTCAAGCCCAGCGTATCTAACCTGTAGCCATCAAGTCCTCTTCCTGATTGCTGTATTTCTAGGGATGGCTCAGACTCCCTGTCACCCTGACTCAAACACACCTGTCTTTCCACCTATCCAGTCAGTGACTAGTCCTGACAGCTCTCCCACATCTGTCCCTCCAGACCTGCTCTTTATCCCACCTACCAAGTTCGTTACTGTCTCATGTCAAGAATCAAGTTACAGCCACTTACTCTGTTATAACACCATACCCTCCCCCCACATACATGAAATCCATCTTGTTCACCACCAGAATCCCTTCTTTCATCCATGAATTCATCTTATCACCCTCCTCCTCTGAACCTCCTACTAATTAACAAATGTCTTTAGGAATGTCATTATAGGTTATTTAGTGTTTTCAAACCAGGGTCCATGAACTCTCCACAAGAATTTTTAAATTGTTTTTATTTTTCATTTTAAAGTTCATTTAGCCAGTTAAAAATCAATAGATGCATATTGTGGACCCAGTTCTACTATTTAATTTTAGGGCCTAGATTTGCTTTTGTGTTTCCAGCAAGTTGGCACCAACTGCTACACTCAATGAGAAAAGGAGAGAGACAGATATGTCAAGGTGCATTCATACCAAAGGAAGATCCAATAACCTCACCAGCATTACCAGAGATTTCATAGCGGGCTGTACAGAGAAAGCTGGTGGCAGAGCAGAGATATCATGAATACCTAGCCATAAAGCTGTGCTGAACTCAAAGATCCCACGCTGCTGCAGCCAGTACCACGTTGCATTACAAGAAGTAATTGTACTTCAGCAAGATAGCAATATCTATCATAGTAAATTAATGTCGTAGATTTGTAGTTTTTTGCTTGATAGTGTTTTAAGTTTTATTTGTAAATTTAATTTGATTTGTATGACTATAAGGTGCTTACACTTAGTTCTATGTCTGAACACACACTTAAGTATCATTATAATAAAAATAATTTAAATTGATTTTAGGGGTTCATAATTATTATTTCTTTTTATAGGTGTCCACATGACTGAGGTTTGAGAAACCATCATATGGTGTTTAAGAGCATGAACTTTAGTGACAAACAAATCTGGATTGAAATCATGGATACGTTAATTATTGGCTGGGTGGAAAAGATCAGATTTCCTCATCTGTGAGATTGGAAAGTAACAGTACGCTCCTCATATAGTCCTGATTAAGCAAAATAATGTATGTTAACGGCCAACAGCAGCAACAGATGAATATCAATCTTAAAAAGGAAGTCAATTTTAATATTAAGTATACATGATAACACAGGTAATATACAAATTAAAAAGTTAAAGCAAATGATGAAATGTTGGGAAAACGTGGGAGTTTTGGTTTTGTTTGGATTGGTTTTTTTAGCTCTCTGGACCACATTTCCTCCAACAATATCCATGCAAAAGCAGTAAGAATCCACAAGAGGATGCTCCAGCAAGGTGAGCCCATGAGGATTTGCTCTGATTCTGAAAACACAGCCTCCTGCTCTTACATCTTCTACTTACTTCTTCCTCAGCACCCCCACCCCAGGCACTTCCAAGCAATAATTTTTATAAAACAAAATGTCAAAACTGCTCACCTATGGTGATCTGGCTGACACAACTGTAGTAGCTGCCTGTCGTTGCGGAGGAAAGGTTATAACTCCCACTGCTCACATCTCTGTCTGTTAAGAAAATAAAAGAGAAGGGTGGTTATATCCTGGTAGACACCATGAACACAGTGTGAATATAGGACCGATGGTAGATTAACCAGCCCCCAGTTGTGGGCAGTCTCCTGCTCCTTCATTGGTTCATTCACTGATGCTTAGCTGGTGCTCAGTGCCAGGCACTTGGAACATTCAGCGAACAACCCAGACTGCACCACACAGGCAATTTCAGTTGGGTGCCACTGTTATTATAATGGGGGTGAAAGGGATGCCGGCAGAGGTACAGGGACGGGTGAGAGAACACTTGATCTAGAGAGGGCAGCACTTCAGAGAGGAAGTGACATCTAAACTAAAACCTAGGGATGCCTGGGGGGGTCAGTCGGTTAAGTGTCTGCCCTGGGCTCAGGTCATGATCCCGGGGTCCTGGGATCGAGTCCTGAGTCGGGCGCTCACTGCTTAGCGGAGAATCTCCTTCTCCCTCTCCCTCTCCCTCTGCCCCACCCCCTGCTTGTGCACTCGCTCTCTCTCGCTCCATCTCTGGCAAATAAATAGATAAAATCTTTTTAAAAAATAAACTAAAACCTAAAGGTGAGTACCACCTGACTAGGCCAAAGGGGTAGGAACTGAAGGAAAAGATCCAAACAGAGAGGCTTCCTCGTGCATGGAGGCTCAGAGGCCACAGGCAGCCTCCTGAGTTGGCAGCTGAGCGCAGGAAGAGGAGAGGTAAACAGCAGCTAGACTACGACAGATCTTATAAACCACATTAACCAGTCTGGATCTTGCCTAGAGACCAGAACCCCATTTTCACTTCGGAAAGATCACTTTGTGACCCTATGGAGAACATACTGGAAGAAGCAAGATGAGGGGCGCCTGGGTGGCTCAGTAGGTTAAAGCCTCTGCCTTCGGCTCAGGTCATGATCTCAGGGTCCTGGGATCGAGCCCCGCATCAGGCTCTCTGCTCAGCGGGGAGCCTGCTTCCTCCTCTCTCTCTACCTGCCCACTTGTGATCTCTCTCTCTCTGTCAAATAAATAAATAAAATCTTTAAAAAAAAAAAAAAAAAGAAGAAGCAAGATGAGAGGCAGAGAGACTCCTTTGTGGGGCTGCTGTAATCATCCTGACTGGACGTGAGTGTGGCCGATCCACAGGAGAAGGGCCAGTAGGGACAAGAGACGCAGATGCAGTTCCCTTTCGGGCTAGAAGTACAACACGCCACACCGAATTCTTCACGATTGTGAACAGAAAATGTTCTAGGCACTAGGGGCAAAAGAAACCCAAACGCTCCCCTGACATAGCATCTTAGCATTTTCATCCACATGGCATCACGCATTAGTTAGGACAAGGCAGGCATCACGCACACCCACCCCAACCCCAGTCTCTGATGGGAAGGCTGAGACGGCTCTGGGCACCGGGGCCACACCACAGCATGAAACAGAACAGAGCCCGCATGGACATCAGAAGTACTTCAAACTGTTTAGGAAACACAGCAGGACATAAATACGTGATTTGAAAATATCAAAGTAGATATATATTTTCTAACATAAAACTCTATGGGTTAGAGACAAAGAGTCATTATAATAATGGTTAACCAAACCGACCTAAAGGAACTATTAGAATATTATGTTATGTAATATTAGGAAAACTTTGAAACTCTGATCTATAACTGGTGAAAATTATAGATCTGGGGGAAATAATTATTAAGAATAAGTCGACTGCACGCAAAGAAAAGTGTTTATAGATACATTCTGAGAGTCAGATTTTAATGAGACCGCAACACAGACCGGTAGAGAAGGTGGTATGGTACGTGAACACTCTTAGGAGGAAAGAACGGCGGGTATGTGGACAGAAGGAAGGAAATGAGAGGCATCTGCAGGAATATCCCTATATGCTTGTGGTTGGAAAGCAGTTGGGAAATATAAACAAAAGCAGATGGTGAGCCAGAGGCCAGAGAGATAATGGTGGCCCTCAGAAGCCACGTCAAAGCCATGGTACATCCACAAACAGGAAGGTAAAATGCTAGAAAATATTTTGAACTATTTTTAATGTGGGAAACATAATTTCAGCAAGTTCATGTGGCCAACTTCTCTTCCAAGAAACATTCCCAAACCATCCACACTCTCTAGGGTGCTTCCTGAGCATCAAACAACCTCCCTCCCCGAGACTGAGCAGGAGAGATGGCACTGGTTTACACAGATCTAAACCATGGGCTTGTCAAGGGCATACCCATGCACTATTCAATTTGACATTTCCTTAATTTAGTGCTGTGCCTGCCATCAGGTGAATCTTCTGTACATGTTCACTGGTTGAAAGAAAGAAAAAGAGGATGCATGAAATTAAAAAAAAAATAAACAAAGGACCATTTCCCTTTTCTGTTAGTGTAACTTCATTAGAGGTCGTTGGGATCAAAGAGGAAGAACACTGGGCTGGGAGTCCGCAGGCCTGTGTTTCAAGCCCGGTTCTGCTGCACATAAACTCTTACAATTTAGTCAAGCTCCTGGCTATTTCTACCTGAAAATGGTGACAATAATGCTTATCTCACTTCTTTTTTTGCTAGTGGTAGGGGGGGTTGATATGATATGGTTAATAAAAATAAATAGGCTACATAAATGCATAGTTAGCAAATAATTCAGTACACACTTGTGGAATCAGCTGAATCAACAAAATCCAGACCTAAAACATATCTAACTGCTCTAAAGCTGTCATTCCTAATTCTTCATAAACCCTTTGCTAATGATCTGTCCTTAAAAGACTTTTGGAAGAGACAAGAACCACCAGGGATAAGGCCAATGGCATCAAATGTGATACATAAATAAATACATATAGAGAGAAATTCACAAGCCCAGAAGTGGCTATGCATGGGGAGAAGAGAAAAGAGATGAAGGAGAAAAGCATACTTAGAAATCAGCAATCAACAAAAACCAGGATGCTTGAATAAGGAATGAATGCTTCCAAAGAGGCCATAAATAAACCTTAATGGTAAAGCTACTGAAATTTGAATAAAAATTGAGTGGTAAAACTAGAGCATAGTTTTGGTGGCAATATTCTGAAAGGGCAAAAGCATAAAGACCTGTGGTAGTTTCGGCACAAGTTATGGCATTCTGTGTAAAAGGTACTTCCCCTGTGTAGGAATTAAAATTAAAATGCTAGATTTTGGGGGGAGTGCCTAAATATCCTTTTAATCCTTTAGGGACCAATTTTAGTTAAAGAAAAAAATCAGGTAACTAGTGGGAAAATTTGAGACTATGAATGAGATTAATAAATCTTGTGGGTTTTGGAATCAGTATCTAAATTAGACACCTGGTTCCAAACCTTGGGCACAGTATTTCATCTCTATGTAGCTCTGTTTCCTTGTATGTATGATGAAAATAATAAAGGCACTTACCTTGTAAGGCAGCACATAGAAAGTGTTCAATGAGTGTTAGCTATGATTTATTTTATACTTCAAAAGAACAAGGATATCCATAAAATAGAATGTCATATAGCAAAGAAAATAAATGAAGTAAAGCTACACAAAATATTACGGATAGATCTCACAAACACTGTTGAATGAAGGAAGCAACCCAAAAACAATACATGATCCTACTGATGAAAATTTCAACAACAAAACTAAATCATATCGTTTAGGGATGGACACATAGATGGTAATATTGTAAGGAAAGGTAGCAAAATAATTAGCGCAAACGTCAGCATGGTGGTTCTTTTTGGTGGACAAGGAGCAACTTTGATTTGGGAGGGCGGACAGGTAGGCGGGTGGATTCTGCAGTACTGGAAATGTTCTGTATTTTGATTTAGGTAGAAGTCACATAATATTCATTTTGTAAGTATTTGTTAAACTATAATTTTCTCCCCCCCATCTGTATATATGCTATAACTCATAGTAATTTTTTTTAAGAAATAAAGAGGGAAAGATATCACGACGGGGCAAACCAGGAATGAAAATCCTGAAAAAACATCCAAGAAAAGGAGATGGTGGGACGACTGGGTGGCTCAGTTGGTTACACATCTGCCTTAGGCTCAGGTCATGGTCCCAGGGTCCTGGGATCAAGTCCTGCATGGGGCTCCTTGTTCAGCAGGGAGCCTGCTTCTCCCTCTGCCTTTCACCCTCCCTGCTTGTGTGCTCTCTCTCTCTCTCTCTCTCTCTGACAAATAAATAAATAAAATCTTAAGAAAAAAGAAAAGGAGATGGTGGAATCAGACAATACCAGTTATTGAGAGCTTGGCTCTTTACCAGGCACTATGCTAAATACTGATTATTTCATTAACATCCATATTTCATTTAAGCTTCAAAACAACTCTTTTAGGCGCCTGGGTGACTCAATCGTTAAGCGTCTGCCTTCAGCTCGGGTTATGATCCTGGAGTCGTGGGATCAAGCCCCACGTTGGGCTCCCTGCTTGGCGGGAAGCCTGCTTTCCTTCTCCCACTCCCCCTGCTTGTGTTCCTGCTCTCGCTGTCTCTCTCTTGCTGTCAAATAAATAAATAAAATCTTAAAACAAAAGAAAACAAAACAAAAAAAACCAACTCTTTTAAGGTAGGTATGATTATCCCACTATATTGATGAGGAACTAGAAGCTCACAAGATTAGGGAATGTGCACAGACTCATACTTCTGAGAAGTCATGAAGCTGGAATTAAAACCCAGGTTTGTCCTACACTAGACAAATATTTGAGAACAGAGGGGAAGACGGAAGGAGGACAGACTAATATCACAAGCTGGGTTAGGCGGATTCCTCTCGTATCTGGTGCTAAATCTTTGAGAGTCGTTTTTATCTGATGTGCTAAGCACTGAGATTCTACAGGGAACAAGGTGGTCATCATCCTATATATTTCTCTTAACAGAAATGTTGTGACAAAATTAACACTTTTTTTTGTCTCAAATTATTTTGGGCATACTCATTAACAGAATGCTCTTATAACAAAAGAAAACCTCACCCATTTCAACACTCACTCTGTCTTACTTTTATCTTAACCACAGGGGGAAAAAGAAAGCACTGTACATATTTATGTCTTTCCACTGACTGCAGAATTCTAGGAAATATGTAGGCAAACCTAAACAAAAATTTTCAATGTAAAATGATCATTATGATGTCTAATTTGGGAGATTTAAAAACAAAGGATAGAACTAAAATACTAAATAATAATAGTACACAAGCCAGGAGTTGGGTACTCAAAGTCAAAGGACTATTCAGGGGTGAGGTCAACATATTAAATTTAGAGTTAGTGAAAGTGTAATAAATAAGTATAAGATTTGTTAGGCATTATTTAAGTGAAAGTAGAAGAGTAATTATTAAAACAACGGAAATAGACTGTATTTCCAAGCCAGTTTATTGTGTTAGAGGGAGAGACAGATAGGTGGTAGGGAAGAATGAGACAGGGGATTTAACAATAAAATTTTTTTCTTAAAAAGTTAACTTAGAAAAAGGAAATAAACCAGAATAAAGCACAGGAATAAAAAACAAGACAAAGAAAATACAAAGTAAAATGGCAGAATTCAGTTCAAATATATTAGTAATCACAATACATGTAAATGGTCCAAATTCGCTATTTAAGAGATTGTGAGAATGATTTCTAAAAAAAAAAAAAAAAAAAAACAAATGCTACTTATAAAAGAAATGCCTAAAACATAAGGACACAGAAATGTTAAAAGTAAAAGATATTAAAAAAAAAATAGCAAGCAAATACTAACCAAAATAAAGCCAGAGTAGCTATGTTATTTTTAGATAAAAAATGCTTTAAGGCAAAAGGCATTGTTAAGGATACAAAGGGTCAATAAATAATGATAAAAGGTTCAAGAATCAATGCTTCAGGAAGATATAAAAAATATTACATCTGTGTGCCCAAAATAACCTCAAAATACATGAAGCAAAAATTAATAGAACTGCAGGGAGAAACTGATAAATTCACCATCATATGGAGAGATATCTCAACACACAATAACTGGTTGAGCAAGCAAAAATTTAGTGAAAATAAGGAAAACTTAAGATTACACATCACTTGAGCATTTATTAAAATGAAGATCTTAAAAAAATAAAGATCTTGATTTAGTGGGTCTGTGGTGGGCCTTTAATTTGGTATTTCTTTTCTTTTTCTTCTTTTAAGTTTTACTGAGATATAATTGACAATTGCATTTTGAATAGACTTTCAGCTGGTGCCAATGTTGCTGGTAGAGGGACTCCAGACTGAGGTATAGCCCTCCCCCGGAATCCGCAAAGCCCGGGAAAACATCTCACCAACAAAAAAAGGAAGGGGATTTTTTAAAAAGGAAAGAAAATGTTTTCACCAAACCCTTTAAATCATATCGTAAATCTGCTTATACACATGAACAGATGAAATAAGAATTCACCAAAAAGACAAATGATGCATAACTACTAACTGTACAAAAACAAACATCATACAATTCTTTTCATAACTATCCACACTAGTGCACTGGAAATATGTAATTTACAAAATACATGTTCATTGTGTAGCGTGAGCTGCCTACTGCATCTGATTTTTTTAAAAAATCACTTTAAATGTTCTAGAGAACCTACTAGTAGAATATATATATACATATATATATAATATGTATGTACATACGGATATATATATTCCTCAGAAATATTGGTGTGATTTATTCCATGTTTGCTGTATATTTTATAGACTTACAGAAAAGTTAATATTCAAGACCCACCCTTTCCTCCTAGCCATATAACCTGTATATTACCAGCTAACTTCCCTGGGCTTCAACTTCCTCCTTTATATTGTGACTGAAATTCATTCATTCAAAAAGTGTTGACTTCCCACCACATACAGTAGACAAGGCTAGCCCCCAGTAGGAATTGGTGCCTCAGGAGGTCTCGCTACAGTGCTGATGAATCAATCAAGGTACAGAAAGTGTGTTTCCACTCAACACAGCAGTTCTTTTAATCCTATACCAGATCCTATACCAGATCTCTTTATTACTACAATAAAAACAACACATCATAGTGCTGTATAGTAAATTGCTATAGGGCTTTCTAGGTTTCATAAAATGTTTGCATGTGCTCTTTCACGTGATTTTGGCAATAGCACTAGGAGACAAGCAGGGCAGGCACTAGTTGTAACCATACTAGTGGTAGAAGCCTCTGCATCCCTCAAGGAACCTGAACTAGACCCAAACTCCTAGAAGGCAGTGTCTTGTGCCTTAGTGCCTCGCTCTGCCTAATGCATGGAAGGCACAATGAATGTTTGCCAAAGCCTCTAGTAAGTTTTCAAAAACTTTAATCACCATTCCTGAATTTTAAACACTCTGCCTGATATTCATTATCTCAGCTTCCCTTTGATTCCACTCTCACAGTCTCCACAGCGACAGAAGCCCTTTCATGAAGCCTAATTAGAGAAAAGCCTTTCCTTTCCTTTCTTTCCCCCTTTACCTATTTGATTCAGTGTTGAAAATCCTACATTCTCTTTTCATTTTTTCCAGAAGGTAAAGATCCATTTCTTATTAGTAAATGTAAGATTGACGAAAAGAAGTAGTTTTTGTGTTTTGTTTACCTCTAGAACCTACAACAGTGCTTGACACATAGTGAGCACTCACAAGACATATGTTTAATTATCTGTTCTAGAAACTTCTTTAGTAGCTGTGAACTGCTTATCTAGGACTATGTTCTAACAGAAAACTTCACATGGCTATTACAAAGAACATAGTGTTGTTGTTTTTTAAGATTTTATTTATTTATTTGACAGAGAGAGAGGGTGAGAGAGAGCACAAGCAGAAGGAGCAGCAGAGGAAAAGGGAGAAGCAGGCTCCCTGCTGAGCAGGGAGCCCGATGGAGGGCTTGATCCCAGGACCCTGAGATCATGACCTGAGCTGAAGGCAGACACTTAACCGACTGAGCCACCCAGGCGCCCCAAGAACATAGTGTTTTGAAGGAAAAGATTAAAATCTTCTTCACAGCATCAAAATTTTAATTTAATCTTACCCCAGAAAGAGACTTTTAAAATGTGGAGGCTGAAGGTCAAAGAATAATGTGTACATGCTTTGCTGCAGCTTCTTAATCAAAAGGATCCTAATCAATGTTGACCATGAGTGTCTGGATTGCATAATAACAAGCATGCCAGGTGGTGGAAGGCAAAAATAAGAGAAGTCATCAAATACCTCCTTGGATTTATTTTGTAAATAAAGCATGAGTTCCAGTTAGCATGCATCTGATTATACCACATGGTGTGGATGCTTTTGGTTTTTTGCTTGTTCCTCTTTTCTGAAAGGTAAAAGTCATTTTGCTTGTTAGTTACGGTAGGAAAGTGAGGTTTTAGAAACTTGTGTGCAGTGTACTGCCCCCTGACATAGTCCATTCAGTCGGTCAGACAGCCAAGGATTGATCCCCTATTATGTGTCAGGCACTGTGCAGGGCACCAGGAATACAAAGATACAAGACATGGTCCTTGTCCTTTGGGATTTTACAACCCACAGAGGGGAATATTCATAGTGCAAAATGAAGAGTTGGGTGGGAGAAGACTTATCCTGAGACATCCCAAGTCAGGGGGAATGGGAGGGAAGTGAGCCTTGTAAGGGAGGAGGGGGCTATGGTCCCCCTCCCTTATGGAACATGGGCCAAGGTCCAGACACCTGAGAAAGCCTGATGTAATTAGTCATGCTAAACCACTCACGTCCCTAAAAGGTGGGAGGTTGAGACCGCAAGAGAGAAGGGTGCAGCTCCTCAAGAACGTTGTTTGCCAAATGAGAGAAGTTAAACTTTGACTTGTAAGCAGAGGGGAGCTACCAAAGTGTTATAAGCAGGAGAATACAGGATGAGATTTGCAACTGGGACCAGAAGAGACCAGGACTTGGGCAGAGAAACCATCTGGGAGGCTGCTGCTGCAGTCAGAAGAACAATGATGGTGGCCTCAACTAATGTAAGAGCAGTGGGCAGAGAGAGGAGAATATAGAGTGGAAAGATTTTAAGGAAGAAGAATCAACAGGACTGGTGATTGAGAGTATATTGGTCGGGAGAGCCGCTGACAGTGACAGCTAATGCTTCCTGAATACTCACTAAGTACCATCCATATGCAACTACAGTACTACTGCGATGACCCCATTGTATAAATAAGAAAACTGAGACACAGGAGGTGAATCCCTTTGCCTAAGATATTATGATTAGCATGTTTCAGAGAGGACTCAACAAGGGCTCCCAGGATTCTGGCCTAGGTGCCTAGAGAGAGCACAATGGCCCCTGGCAACCTCTCCAGGTTGTCATGCTTTCCAACATGTCCTCCTGGTACGTGCCTTTATGCCCCCTACCATCTCTCCCCTTTACCTTTGTTCATGCTGTTGTCCCTCCCCGGAATGCCCTCCTTCTCCCAATTAGCCTCTTAACATTGTTTCTTCCAGGGAACTGTTCCTGACCTATCCCTCATTCCAGTCCCCATCATCCCCCAGCACTGCATTATAATTCTCAGTTTAGAAGTCTGTCTCCTAGAGCTGATCCTGCCATTTGTGAGGGAAAGAATGAGATCTCACTCATCCAGGCCCTCCTAGGTCCAGGCTAGAGCCTGGCACATAGTTTGAGCTCAGCAGCTGAAGAGCTGGAGTTATTCTCTGGGAAACAGGTAAGGGAGGGAAATTCTGTGTTGGATACACTGAGCTGAACTGAGATACTAGAGAGGCACACATATAGAGAAGGCTAGCACACAACTAGGTATACAAGCATGGCACACACAAAAAGTTCTGAGTTGGTGATTTCCATTGGGAAATCGCCTGAATAAAGACAAAGTCAGAGGAGGGGAAATTAAGTCCTGTGCTCTCACCCCTTCTCTGCCTCATTTCATGCTCATGTTGCATGACTAGGCTTGGCTCTTACTATACCCTTCTCCCATACCTTCTTTTAATCACAAATGCTGAACTTCTGGTGCCCATGGTCTTTAAGCTTTACTCAAGCCCTCCTGGAATTACCCACACACACATTTGCTCATTTTCTTCCTCTTCCTAACTACCCTTAGCCCGAGGCTCCAGAGCCAAGCTCTCTAAATCTGTATTTGGGCTCCCCATTTATTACGTGAGGTTAAGTAAGCTCCTCAACTTATCCATACCTCAATTTCTTCAAATGAATACCAGGGTAATACTGAACCAATTTCTTAAAGGTTTTTGTGAGATTTAACTAAAGCAATTCATATAAATACTATTATTAATTATTTATGTCCCTGCATGGCCCACATTTCTACTTTAAAATGCAGAAAACTTTGTCACCCCAATTTAAAGGCCTCCCAACAAGGGACAGACTCTGCATTTAGGGGGGGTCATTGTCCAGCATTTGGTAGGTGTCTAATTAATGTCCTCCAAATGGTTGAGAGTGAGATTATAAAGGCAAGGACAGAACCCAGGAAAACACCAACATAAACAGAGGACCCCACAAAGAAGCAACTTAAGAGGTAGGAGGAAAATAAGGGGAGAATAGTTATAAGAACAATACTGGCTCTGACTACATTTCCTTCTTGTCTTCTACTTGCTCTCTCTGCTCAAGCCACACTGACCTTCTAGCTAGCTCTAAACATGACAATCTCATTCCTACCCCAGGGCCTTTGCTCTTACTATTCCCTTTGCCAGGAATGGTCTTTCCCCATATAATGGAATGGTTCATTCCTTTCCTTCATTTAGGTGTCCGTTCAAATATCTCCTCAAAGACACTTTCCCTAAAATAGCCCCCACTGTGCTCTGTAAGCTCCTCAAGCTTCGTATTAAGCCTCTTCCGATCCGAAGCTGACAGGTCCAACCACAAGTCATTTTCTGGTTCAGACTAGAACACAGCCCCTCTGCCTTCTTTAGCATGGCCAAGAACAAATCAAGTCCCAGTCATTTCTCTCTAAAGGAGACTTGTCACCCATCCTTCGTCTCATGCACATGGTTATATAATGAGCTAAAAGTGGTTAAGAACTTAAACCATTTAAAGGACAAGAAAAGAAAAATCAGCAGTGAGTACAAAAGGTTGAGGCATTAAAAATCCAGAATTTTAAAAACTGCATTATCCACTGAACATATATTTGTTAGACTGCATATTCCAGTTACTGATTACCTGAATTTCATTTCACATTTCTAGAAGATATGAGTCTAGATGGCTGTCTGAAAGTAAAAATCCATGCTAAAATGTGAAAGAACAAGTTCCAATATAGGATCAAAAATGCATATTTAGATGGGAAGCTAATGAGGTTTACTGGAGGCTGCTGCTAATGAAATGCATACATAAGCCAAATTTCTCCCTCAGGAACCTAAAACACACGGTCTACAGTATAACTGTTCATTCTCTTGGCAGTCCCTGTGCTAAAGATAGGACTAAGGCATTTATTAAATCAGTCAAATGAATATAAAAATTGAACCCTATAAATTCCGGGCAAGAAACTTAGATCATCTCCCATCATGATAGCTAAACCCAAATCCAACAGAACTGAAAGGGAACATTTTTTAAAGCAGTTAGATTGTCAGAGAGATGATTTGTAGAAGGTTCCAGAGCCGGACCAAGCTCTCATCAGATAATGATCTCAACAGCATTCAGCGGGTGAGGAATATGTTGACTGTGCTCAAATTTGCTTTTCCTTAACTCATTCACTAGGATGGAAACCCTGATGGACTAACTTATCTTGTCATGTCTTGGGTCACTTCTCTACGGACCAAAGAATTAATGAGCACTCTGTGGTCAAATGTATTCATCACTCTAGGGATGAGGAAGGAAGAAGAATGTGAAGAATATATTTAAAATAGTGCAAATTCTAATTGATATGTTTATTTAAATCTGCTTTAATTCCCTTTAAGGTTCTAAAGAGAAACCTGTGTAATTATAAGTTGTGAAAAAAAAAAATTTGCCACCCCTTTCATTTCTGAAATATACCTGCTTTTCAAAAACAATTTCACTTCTTCTGACTTCATTTTCTCTACATGGGGGCCCAATTAAGCTTTTAAAGTTTCTAGAAATTTAAAGAACTGATTATTACTATCACTGACAGTATCCACAGGGCAGCATGCGAAATCTAACATAATGGATCCCTCTGATAGAAAAAGGTGTAAAAATAGATATCTGCCAATAAATATACCTAAAACACCATCAGAATGCTGGATTATCCTCAGATGGTAACCCAAGAATAACAATGTTATGTGTTAAATGTGCGGCAGAGTAAGAACAATTCACAGCTGAGCAGAAGATGCATTAAGTTAAAAAAAAAAAAGCTACTAGTATGCAATTTGTAATCTCACAATTCCTTATCAGTTCACAAGGATCAACTGCAAACCCTCAGAGCCACCTGAGTGATCATTTTAAACAGTTTAGATCCCCTCCCCCCCAAAAAAGACCAACCGCTTTAACCTTGGGAAAATGGCAGGTGACATTACTGGCCTGGAGATGAAGTCTCCACACCAAAAAGCAGCAAATTCCCTCCCACTAACTCCAAGCTTGGAGAGGTCCCCTCAAAACATTCTCCAACAATTCTCATTACTTTCACGTTTAAAACGCCAAAACTAGATGTTATCACAGCAACTGACTGCAAGCCCGGGGAAGGGGGTGGGGGAGGTCTACTTGAGTTTCAGCCTCCTATAACTCAACATCAGCAGCATCTCTGACAAACGTCTACAGAAAATTGCTTTTTCCACACAAGCAGTATGTTGATAAAAAGCGTTGTGGGCTCCCCCAGTGCGCTGGGATTTCTAGCTGAGCTGGAAACCTTCATACTGTGATTTTGCTTTCCTTAGAATTCTGCAACGCCTTTAAAGAAATAATAAAAATATATATTTCTTTAGCCAAAACGGGGGGGTGGGGGGAAGAATAATGCCTTTCATTTCCATGGAACTTTTATTTCCTAGTTGATTTTTTTTTTTTGCATTAAAAACATATTTTGGTACATATTCTTTTTAACCCCATAGCATCTGTCAAAGAGATGTTCTCTTACAGATGGAGAAATACAAAAACAAAAAAGTTTAAATAACTTGCCCAAGGTCAGTCAGGGACAGAATAAGCCCTGACTGAACGCAGACCTCCTAACTCCAAGCCTCGCACCGCTAGAAACGAACTTAACACCCTTATCCCTTCCCTTCTGTGGTCTGAAGCGAGTGGAATTTTTCTGGAGACCCAAAGCTCCCAGACACCTAAATTTCAGGCGTTTTTACTCCATCGACTCCTGTTAATACCCCCTTCCCAGGTTTCAGGCAACTCCAACCCCGCAGAGCCTCGCCCCCCGTCCCCGCCCCCCCCACCCCAGCCCCAGGCCAGCGCGTGCTGCAACCCCCTCCCTTCCGTCCTGACCCTCCCGGGAGCCGAACGCCAAAGTTCCCCGGGGTGTTCGGACGGCTTCCCGGCCCCGCCCGCCCCAGCCGCCCGGAGAGCCAGCGACCGCCCGCCGTTACCGTATGCCGTGAGGGAGGCCATCCTGGCTCGCGTCCTGCCCAGGCTGGCCAGGGCGTCGGCCAGAGCGGCCGCCTGCGCGCCGCGCCCCTGGACGGTCGGCCCTTGGCCCCGCGAGTGCATGCGCTTGGCTCCCGCGGCGCCCGGCCGCCCCGCTCCTGAGCATGCCCAGTCAGCCCGCCGCGGTCGCCCCGGACAGGATCCCGCGGCTCGCAGGTGCCCCCGGCCGAGTCTCGGTTGCAAGGGCGTGGGGAGCGAGGGCACGGACGGTCAGCAGCGGTTGGGTCGCCGCGCTCCGGGTCCTCGCGGGGATTGAACCTGCAGCGGAGGACGGGCGACCGGGAGAGAGGAGGAGCGAAGCAGGCCGTGGGAGGTGCCGGGCGCGCGGCGGTTGCGGCCCCTACGGGCAGACGTCGGGCAGGACCCGGTTGGGTCCAATCCAAGCAGCGCGCCCCTCCAGGTGGGGGCGGTAGGGTGACGCGGACAAACGTGGGCTCGGGGAGTCCCAAGCGCGCCACAGCCTCTCGGACCTCGAGCCTTCAGCTCTTTTCCTTGGTAAGCAGGGGGTGGCACTAGCCGCCTATAACTCGGGCGAGATTCCCAGCCTAGGGGACAGTCTCAAGAAGGGTTTGCCTTGGAGGCCGCAGCCCAGGGGAGAGTGGCGACTGTGGTCCTGTGGGTTTTTATTAATGAAGTCCTTCACTCAGTACAGACTTCTGACCCCAACAACCCAGACCTGTCGCAGCACATCATCCCGTCACTTCCATTGGTGAGTTTATCTCCCCACGAGGCTGTGACTAGTGTCGTATTCCACACTGACTACCCGTGCTTCAATCAGAGCTAAAGCGCAATATTTGTTGAATGACTGAATGCCCGAGCCCCTCCCAGCTCTCCCTACCTGGAGACCTACCCATCCTACTGTGTGGGTGGGTTCTCCTTTTGGAATCAGCTCAGGGGCAAGTGGGAGGAGAAAGAGAAGTGGGAAGCCCTGGGATCCTAGGGTAAGGGGAAAGGGAAGAACAGGAAAAAAGGGAAGGCCGCCCAATGACCCCTCTGGGTCAAGAGCACACGGAGATTTGCCATTCCCAAGAGTAAATTGGTAAAATGGGGAGAACAGGAAAAAGGGAGAGGCCGTCCAATGACATCCTTGGGGTCAGGAGGACTGGAGTTTTGCTAGTCCCAAAAGTGAATTCACAAGCCCATGAGTAACCCCCCGGGGGGCGGGGGAGCTTCCACTGGCCTAGTCACAAAGGGAATTACGCACCGCGTTGAAAACCATCAGCGTCCAACAAATTGGATGGCGATGCCGTCAAGGCTATTAACTGTGTTTGGGGTTGTGCCAGCTCAGGTGGAGGCACAGAGAAGGCAGAGAAATCTAGCGTACGCAAGACTGGGCGTTTCTTTAGGAAGCTTCCCGCGCACTCCTGCTCTGGCCGCTGAAGCCCCTGGGCTTACGCGGCCTAACCCTGTTGTCAGCTTTTTGCTCTGGCGACCCTCGTGACCCTCCTCACTCTCCTACTCTTCTGGGAGGGCAGCGAGGCGGCAGCAGGTGACCCGTGGTGGAAGCTCAAGGATGAAATATCGGTGGCCACACTTCCTTCACCTTTGTCACAAGTGGAGCCATACCTGGAAAAGGGCGAGGTCCGCCCTGAGGAGTGAGAGCGGTACATCTGACAATTTATGCTGGCTAGGTCAACCAACCACCGGGGTGTGACCTTTAGGCAAGACACCCTCTCTGAGCCTTCATTTTCCCCATCGGTAAAGTGAGGATAACGTTGTTACTGCCATGCCCACCACACAGAACGACAGCTGGGTTAGGTGGGATGCAGATGGTATCATCCCTGAGGCACTCTGAGGCTCTGTCTAGGACGCTGCTCCTGCCTTGAACTTGCCTCCTGAGAGCCACCACATGCCTCTCCCCTTAGGTCTCTTCAACCTCTCACTCCACCCGACCCCACATTGAATTGCCACCCCCAGGCCTAGAGCATGTGGAAACCTGCCCCAGATCCCAGATGAGACCACCAGTGTAGCCAGAAAGTGGGCTTCAGAGCAGGTCTGCCTCCCACAGTGCACCCCAAGCCTCAGCAGCGTCCCTAGTCGCACCCCCCAGCTCCTTAGCACCCACCTAGCAGCCTGTCCCAACTCTGGTCCTTCTCTGTGCCACTGCTGGGACCCAAGGCCATTTTCAAGTTGTCTTTTGACTTCCTGTTTTCCTCTCCTTTTACCTCCACATTTTAGCTCAGGTAGGGTCATGAAGAAGGACAATCGAAATGAGTTACAAATTGCACTTTAATTCTTCTTGGCAGCTCTTTCTAATTAGCAAGAACTAAAATGTAGTGTCTAATTAATTAACCTCTCTTAAGGCCATCTGAACCTCTGCCCAAACAATACCACTCCAAATCCTTGAGATATTCAGTGTCCTCAATAAAATTAAGATTGAAAATACCGGGCCTCTTGGTTGAGGAATTGATGGACAAATACACCTTAGATTTGCTAAGAATCCTGCACTGTCAGATAACACTGAGATCTCTAAGCAGCCTCCTGTCTCCTGGTCTCCAGCAGGAGGGGGTGCTCTCCCTACCTCACATTCTTAAGGGTAACATACCAACAAAGAATTAAGATACTGTCATGGAGCACAGGCTATGAAAGAAACCTGGCCACCAGGAGCAAGTGGTTCTTTCTGTCTTTGCAGGATTCACAGATGACTTCACCAAGGAAATGTCATTTGAAAGATGAGGTTCAGGATTTGTGTTGTTGCCAGGAAAATTTCTTAAAGACAGGCTTGTCATTCAAATTTTCTTATGTTTTATTCATTTGCCATCTTTTCAGGAGTAAAATATGAACTGCCACAACCTTGATGAAAGCTGTGTTCTAAATCTTTCCAGGAAAATGCTTTTTTTCAGATGATAGACTGAGGAAAACTAGTTCTCCTCTTCTCAGCATGCTCTGAACTAGAACTATTTGATTTACTATCTGCCTGAATGTGATTATATTGCATTTGACAATGGAAGAGACTGACTCTCTGTGATTAACATTTTTAATAACATTTTAATTCTGGATTTTAGTAACTACTCTGTAAATACTCATTCTTTAAACTATTGCATGTGAAGCTTAATTTAGTTTTCATTTGCCCACGATTAACTTGACTTCGAATTTGGTCCATTATCAAATATTTAACAAATTGGACATTTTAAAATATTACTGCTATTGACTGATCAAAGCTTTATGCCCCTACCTCCTCTGTATTCCTATAACATTTAATACATTTGTATATCACTTATTATAGCAACAGTGGAGAATTATAGCTACATATTAGATTTTTTTGCTATAACAATAATGACCTCCTTGGATCATGCTTTAATTTGTTATACCTGAAAAACATATATAGATAAAATGAAGTAACAATCTTCGTTTTTCAAAATTCCAAAATTAAATAAATTTAAATTATATAAAGCATTTAACCATTTATGCTTAAATATGGGTTTTTGTAAATGGAAATGTAAAATCCCCAAACTATTTTTCTGAAACAAAACAAAAACAAAAACCCAATAACATAAGATGTCAAAGAAATAGATACATCGAGTTCGTGTTTTAGGACTTTAAATCAATGTTTATAACACATTCTATAAAATGTGACAAATTTGTAACAATTAATGGTATAACTATTTACATATAATTAATTACATATATGCATATTCATTTTTAATATATATTTAAGTACATATATAAAGTCCTACATATTTATACATAATTATATATAGTCTTAACGAATATTAAGACTAACAAAATAGATACTATTGAGCATTTGACAGTTAGGGAAACTGAGTCACTAATTAGAGTGACTAATTAACTAATTAATTAGTAAGGATGGATCCAAGATCTGAAACCAGATTCCAGAGCTCATGATAGCCTGTTCCCAAATGTTGTTGAATATACATAAACCATCTGATTGTCTTGCTTTCTAAATCTTCTATTTAAAATATCATTTTATTTATACTTTTTCCCTTAAGAAAAAATAGGTAAGTGCACTGAAAGGTAGAAGGTGTAATGGTCTAGAAGAGGCTACGTGAGGTTTTCCTAAGTACATCAGGGTCAGCCAATTGAATCACCCTGCAGAAGTAAACATGAACAGTGAGCTCTTATCTCCGAAGAAAAGAGTAGATTATTTGATTTCTATCTTCCTGGTCTCCATTTCTCAAGTGTCATGAAGATCTCACTTCAATTTAAAACAGAGAAACTTTTACCAGGAATATGTGTTTGGAGTCTGCTCCATGCATTCTGTCCTTGTAATGAATGCCTTTTATAACATATCACACTAATTATTGTCATGGCAACTTAACTGAATATATAATAAAATAGAACTTGCTTTAAGGGGACACTGCCTTTTTATCAAATCCCATGCATTAATACAGAGAAAATTTAATATGGGATCCCATCACATTTACCTTAAATATGCTTTATGTTGTTACATAAATGATAACATTTTTTCTGAAAACAGACACATGTATCTCATCCTAAAATTCTGAGTGTTGCAATAGCTGTACAGGTGAAAATATTTTATATTCAGATCCCTTTGGTTGGATGCAGTTTGATCTACCTTATTCTAAATTCATATTTATGAAAAACATTACCACAAATTTCCATCTCAATGTGAAAAACCAAAATGTCCACATTAAAAGACGATTTCCTGTGTCCCAGAAAGCAACCTTTGAAAATATTACCTTTCTGATCTTCAGTGAACACCATTTAATAAGAGTCCTGTACACCCAACATTTCCTCTGGAATTTGTTCATCACATGGTCCCTCTGACATGGAAAGGGATTATGCGGGACTTGTGTTGTCCCAATCAGGAGAAAAGGAGCATGGCCAAATTTGCTAGATGGCAAACTGTGAAAAGATAGGATTTAGGTCTTATTTTTCCTTAATTCACCCATGGTGCTTTACACAGTGTTTTACATGGCGGGAGCCCACTACATGTTTATTGCTTTGAGACTCACAGAAGGTCAGAGCCATGAGGAGACTTAAAAAAAAAAAAAGCACTGGTTCTGGGGTCAGCCTAAGTTCAAATTCCAAATTCCTCCACTAATTAGTTGTGTGACCTTGGGCAAATAACCTAACCTGGGGCTCAGTTCCTCATCTGTAAAATGTGGGTAATAATAATAGCTACAGCATAGGATTGTTCAGGGTGTTAAATGAGTTAATATGTATAAAACCTTTAGAACAGTTTTCAGTAGATGTTAACCCCTATGATTATTATGTCCAGTTTTCCAGGATTCCCTTAAGAATGCCAATCAAGTAGTAATTCCTTTCCATTCCTTTCACGAAGTGGTGGAATTCATGATATTGAACAGACAATACTGTACCAGGCACCACCAGTCAAACAGGGACCCCAGGCTTGCCAGGCTTACCCATTTTGCTGCTGGAGAAGTCTGGGGGAACCGAGGCACCAAGCAATGGTGGTCTTGGGGCAATGCCTGTTTATTACCAATCAATTATGGAGGTATCTTAATACTTTACGACTGGTATCAGTGTGTTCTTGCTGCATATCAATTCTGCTTCCCACCTTCCCACCCTAGACATCCAAGTCACTGAACTCCCTAATCACTCCAAAGTGATTAGCAAACTAGACCTCATCTGAAACATATTCAAGTTTCTAACTCCCTATTGAGAGAAGTGAAAGCAAACACAATGGGATTATCAGAATGCACATAACAAACCGATATTTGGGGGAGAGATTTATACCCTCTATTTATGGGGTGCCTGGGTGGCTCAGTTGGTTAAGCATCTGCCTTCGGCTCAGGTCATGATCCCAGTGTCCTGAGATAGAACCCCATTTCGGGCTCTCTGCTCAGTGGGGAGTCTGCTTCTCACTCTCCCTCTGCTTGCCTCTCCTCCTGCTCGTGCTCTCTGTCAAATAAATAAAATAAAATCTTTTAAAAAATAAATAAACCCTCTAATTTATGAACACTTGTTAATAAGATATTTTAAATATCTCTTTGATACAACATGTATAGGGAAAGGTGGCTTAAAATAACATCCACTCATTCAAAATTAAACTAATAACCAAGAGAAATGCTGAATGGATTTTGCTAGCTGTCTTCTGAGAATAAATTTCATGTGAGAAGAATATGGTCATTAGGGAGGAAAATATTTGCCTCCACTGCAGAAAAGCAGACTAAGAAATAAAAAGTAAACAAAACCCAGAGAAGATTTAAACAATAGTGGCAGGAGAATCCTTAAGTGAAAAGAACATGTTAAATGAAAGAGCTCCCTGGTTCTCCATTCATTGACTTGAACTCGTGGTTCTCCATTTGGTGAAACAACCCAAAGCCCAGAGAGCCGAAACTGGGTCAGAACAGTCTTTCATGTCAAGTTAGATCTTTCTGTCTCTGCTGGGACACTTTCGTAGGTTCCTCAGAGATTTCCCCTCTGGGACTATTCATCTAAACTTCTCAGGACACAGGCAATCTTCTCCTCTGGCTAGCTGCTAGTACTTCATCTCTCAGCCCTCAGGACTCTGGTAGTTCACCCTTCTCATTTTCAATACTGTATTTTCAAGGTTGCAAAACCAGGGTTTAACCACCTCAATTGCCAGCTTTGAATGAGGAATATAACACCTCATTTTGGAATGGAACATTTTTCATTTGTTTTGCTTTTGGGGACATCAGTCAGAAGAAGAAGAGAAGGGAAGGGAAGAGAGGAGGAGAGGAGAGGGGAGGGGAGGAAGGAGAGGGATGGGAAGGGAAGGAGAGAAGGAGAGGAGAAATAAACAAAAAACAAACAGAAATGAAGAAGAAAGAGAATTACATTTTTTTCACTAAGACTTTATTTTTTTACAGCAGTTTTAGGTTCACAGCAAAATTGAGGGAAAGGTACAGACATTTCCCATATAGCCCTACTCTGACTCATGCATAACCTCCCCAATTACCAACATTCTCCATCACAGTGGTACAGTTGTTACAACCGGTGACTACACTGACACATCATAATCTTTCACAGGCCATAGTTTACATTAGGGTCTCTTGATAGCATACATTCAGTGGGTTCAGACATATGTATAATGACATATATACATCAATATGGTATCATACAGAGTATTTTCCCTGCCCTAAAAATCCTCTATAGTCTGCCTATTCATCATCCCCCCCCCTCACCCAGCTCCTGGCAACCACTGATCTTTTTATTGTCTCCATAGTTTTGCTTTTCCCAGAATATTATAAAGTTGGGATTATACAGTGTGTAACCCTTTCAAATTGGCTCCTTTCACTTAGTAAAATGCATTTAAGTTTCCTCCATGTCTATACATGGCTTGATAGCTCATTTATTTTTAGTGCTGAATAATATTCCATTGTCTAGATGTACACTTCTATTTATTTATCCATTCACCTACAGAAGGATATCTTGATTGCTTCCAAATTTTAGCAATTATGAAAAAGCTGCTGCTCTAAACATCCATGTGCAGTTTTTTCTGTGGGCATAACTTTTCAACTGCTTTGGGTAAATACCAAGGATGGATATTAAGAGTATATTCAGTTTTGTAAGAAACTGTGAAATTACTTCCCAAAGTGGCTATACCATTTTATATTCTCCCCCAGAAATGAATGAGTTCCCGTTGCTCCATAAATCCTCTCAAGCATTTGATGTAGTCAGTTTTCTGGATTTTGGCCATGCTAATAAGTATATAGTGGTTTCTCATTGTTATTTTAATTTGCATTTCCCATGATGACATGTAGATGATCATCTGTTGAAGAGACTATTTTTGCTCCATTGTATTGTCTTTGCTCCTTTGTCAGAGATGAGTTGGCTATATTCATGTGGGTCTATTTCTGGGCTCTCTGTTCTGTCTCATTGATCTATTTGTCTATGCTTTCATCAATACCACTGTCTTGATTACTGTAGCTTTATAGTAATCTTAAAGTCAAGTAATGTCAGCCTCCAACTTTGTTCTTCTCCTTTAATATTGTATTGACCACTCTGAGTCTTTTGCCTCTTCATACAAACTTTAGAATCACTTTGTCAATATCCATAAAATATCTTGCTGAGAAAAACTGACATCTTGACAATACTGAATCTTTCTTTCCATGATCATGGAAGAGCTTTCATTTATTTCTTCTTTGATTTTGTTCATCAACCTTATAGTTTTCCTCAGATAGATCTTGCACATATTTATCATATTTATAGTTGAGTATTTTATTTTTAGGGGGTGTGTGTTTCTAATTTCAAATTCTATTTGTTCATTGTTGGTATATAGGAAAGTGATTGATTTTTGTATATTAACCTTATATCCTACAACTGCTATAATCACTTATTAATGCCAGGAGAGTTTTTTTGTTTGGAGGGGGGTGGGTTGTCAATTCTTTTGGTTTTAGTACATAGCTGATCATGTCATCTGCAAACAAGGACAGTCTTCTTTCCTAATCTAGATACCTTTTGTATCCTCTTCTTGCATTAGCTAGAACTTCCAATATGATGTGAAAAGTAATGGTGAGAGAGACATCCTTGCCTTATTTCTGATCTTAGTGGGAAAGGTTTGAGTTTCTCACCATTAAGTGTGATATTAGCTGTAGGTTTTTGTAAATAGTCTTTATTAAGTTGAGGAAGTCCCTCTCTATTTCTGTTTACTGAATTTTTTGTATAATCTGCATTTTTTATTTTATATAATTATTTTATATAATCATGTGATTTTTCTTTTTAGCCTAATGATGTGATAGATTATATTAATTGATTTTCATATAGTCCATTTTAATATTTTCTGTTAATCAATCTTCTTGATAAACTTTATGGTAAGATACTTGTCCTGTATGTCATAGATTCCCAGGAGTGCTATGCAAAACAGAGGAATTATACCCACCATTCCCTAAAATTAATTGCAACTCGTATAACAATGCATTGACATGGGTGTTATACAATAATGTTATTAAACAATACCTATGAAACCTAATCAATCAAATCACATAGAACTGGTCTTTCTTGGAGTATGTCTATGTGAGTTTCTAGCCACTTAAAGTACTGGAGCCACACCCATTAAAAATCGTTAAAGAAATAACTTGAGCCAGTGGCCTTTGTTGGCTACCTAGACCACATTAATTACTTCCTTTCCCCTTTAAACAGACAAAATTTGTTTCTTTATGTTTCTATTTCTTCTCTAAAAACTCTATGTTCTTCAGGAAAACTGTGTCCAGGCTAGTATTTCTGTAGGCCTGAGTGGTCTAAAGATAAGTCCATTCCCCTTGGACAGTGATTAATTCAGTTAATCAGACTTAAGCAAATCAACTCATGGTGTTCAACTAGTCATAAGCTAATTTGTTTAAGAATGAGGATATAGTTTTGTAATTTCTTTAAAAGATAAAAAATAATAGCAATGTATTATAGGATTTATAAAATTTATAGATATAAAATATATGATAATAGAGAAGGTGATAAATGGAACATATAGTAATGAAAGATTCTTGCATTATATGTGCAGAGGCATGTTATTAATTCATACTAGTATATGAAAAGTTAAGGAAGCCTGCCCTAATCCTCAAGCAAAAAGTACAACAAAGAGTAATAGCTAATAAACCAGTAGTGGAGATAAAGTGAAACAAAACAAAACAAAACAAAAAAACCTTAATTAATCCCAAAAAAGAAAGAAACAAAAAATAGGTCAAATAGAAAACAAATAGCAAGAAGATAGAATTAAACCCAGCAATAAAAATAATTACATTAAATATAAATGTTATACATACCAATTAAAGAGAGGAGATTTTTAGATTAAACAAAAAAGCAAGACCCAACTATATAATATTTACAAGAAATGTGTTTTAAATATAAAGACACAGATGGGTTAAAACTAAAAGAGTGAGAAAAATATAACATGAAACACTACTAATAAGAAGCTAGAGAAGGTATATTAACATCAGATTAAGTAAACTTTAAAACGAGGAATGTTGACAATAATAAAGATGCACATTTCCTATTAAAAGGACCAATTCAGAGGCGCCGGTGTGTCTCAGTCTGTTGAGCATCTGCCTTCAGCTCATGTCATGATCTCAGGGTCCTGGGATGAAGCCCTACGTTGGGCTCCCTGCTGGGTGAGGAGCCTGCTTTTCCTGCTCTTCCCTGCTCTCTCTCTCTCTCTCTCTCACTATCTCTGTTGTTATCTCTGTCTCTCTCTCTCAAATAAATAAATAAATAAAATCTTTAAAAAAAAATGGACCAATTCATCAAAAGAACACAGCAATCCTAAATATTTGTGGATCTAATAATAAAATAGGTGAGGCAAAAAAGCAATAGAACTAAAGAAATAAATGAACAAATTCACAATCATAGTTGGCAACTTTAACATTCTCTCAGTAACTGATAAAACAAGCAGAGCAAAAAAAAATTGGTAAGGCTACAGATTCGAAAAACATGAATCAATTTTACCTAAGGGACATTTATAAAACATTTCACTGAACAATAGCAGAACACATATTCTTTTCAGTTGCATATGGAATAATCACTGAAATAAACCATACCTGTGTATAAATAAGTCTCAACAAATTTAAAATGATTGAATCCTATAGAGTGTGTGCCCCAATTACAATTGAATTAAACTAGAAATCAATAGTACATAGATACCTGGAAAATCTCAAAATACTTAGAAATGAAACATACACTTCTAAATAACCCATGGGTCAAAGAACAAATAAGCAAAATTAGAAAATATTTTGAACTGGATAAAAATTGGCAAAAAGTATGTCAAAATTTGTAGTGTACTCTCAATTAGCAATTAAAGGGAAATTTATAGCTCTGACTGTTTATATTAGAAAATAAGAAAGGTTGCAAATCAAAGATCTAAGTTTCCACCTAAATATACTACAAAAGAAAAATAAATTAAACCCAAAGCAAGTAGAAGGGAGGAAATAATAGAGATAACAGTTGAAACCAAAGGGATAGAAACCATAAAAGCAGTAAAGAAAGTCAATAAAACCGAAAGCTGTTTCTTTGAAGAGATTAATACAATTGAGACCATCTAACTAAACTTATGAAGAAAAAATGAAAAAAGACACAAATGATCAATATTAGAGATAAAAGGACAGTGACTATAGATTTTACAGATATTAAAAGAATAATAAGATAATATGATAACTTCATGCCAACAAATTTGACAACTTAAATGAAAAGGATAAATTCCTTTAGAGACACAAACTACCAAAACCAAAGTTACTCTGTTTCTAATACCAGCAACAATCTTTTAATGCTCCATTTATAATAGCATAAAAAATACTTAAGAATAAATTTATGAAAATTGTACAAAATCTGTATTCTTAAAACCAGAAAACATTGCTGAAAGTTAAGAAGATCTAAATCGTGATAGATATATTACGTTTGTGGATTGGGAAACTCAATGTTGTTGAGATGTGAATTCTCCCCAAATTGACCTATGGATTAAATGCAATCCATGTGAAAATTCCAGCAGGGCTTTTAAGCAATAATAATAATAAGATAATTCTAAACTGTATATGACAATGGAAAGTCAAACAATTTTAAGAGAAAAATCACCCTGGAAGATTACATTATCTGATTCAAGATTTACTCTAAAGCTGCAGAATCAAGACAGTGCAGTATTGGCATAAGCCTGGACATATAGATCAATGGGATAGAATAAAGCACCCAGAAATAGATCCACACTTATTTGGCCAATTGATTTTCAACAAAGATGCCAAGGTAATTCAATGAGGAAAGGATAGTCTTTTTTTTTTTTTTTTTTTAAGATTTTATTTATTTATTTGACACAGAGAGAGAGAGAGATCACAAGTAGGCAGAGAGGCAGGCATAGAGAGATGGGGGGAAGCAGGCTCCCTGCTGAGCAGAGAGCCGGATGCGGGGCTCAATCCCAGGACCCCGAGATCATGACCTGAGCCAAAGGCAGAGGCTTTAACCCACAGAGCCACCCAGGCGCCCCAGGAAAGGATAGTCTTGTTAACAAATGGTTCTGGAATGATTGGACATTCATATGCAAAGGAAGGATGGAAGGTAGGAAGAAGGGGGGAGGGGAAAGATGAACTTTTATATCACACAAAACAAAATTTAATTAGAAATGGATCACAGTCTTAAATGTAAAAAGCTAAAACAATAAAAATTCCCAGTAAAAAGCACAGGAGAAAATCTTTGTGATCTTGAGATAAGTAAAAATTTCTACAATAAGACATAAACATCATGAACCATTAAAATATTGATAAATTAGAGGGCACCTGGGTGGCTCAGTCAGTCAAGCATCCAACTCTTCATCTCAACTCAGATCTTGATCTCAGGGTCATGAATTCAAACCCCACGTTGAGCTCCATGCTGGGTGTGGAGCCTACTTTAAAAAAAAAAAAATAAAAAACAAAATAAAATATTGATAAATTAGACTTAAAATTATAAAATTTGCTATTCAGTAAACACCATTAAGAAAACAAAAAAGGCAAGCCCCAGATTGGGGGAAAAAAATTAACAATATTTTTATCTAAGAGAGGACTTGTACCAAGGATATATAAAGTATTCTTACAACTCAATAATAAGATAAGCTATTTCCCTTCCCTCTTCCCCCCCAAAATGAACAAACTATTTGAACAGACACTTCCCCCCAAAAAATTGCAAATAGTCAATAAATGCATGAAAAGATACTCAGCTTCTCCACAGTTCTTCCCTCCACAGTTCTTTCCTTCCTAAAACAGTCAACACTGGAATCAATTCTGTGGGCAAGACATTAACTCTTAAGTTCCCCTATTCATTTCAAGCATTTATTTAAGGAATAGTTACTGAGCATTTACTTACATGCTTATTAAACTACTATAAAATTGGTATGCTTTAAAAAGGGCAAGACAGGGGCATCTGGGTGGCTCAGTTGATTAAGCATCTATCTTCAGGACACGTCATGATCCCAAGGTCCTAGGATTGAGCCCCACATCAGGCTCCCTGCTCAGCAGGGGGTCTGCTTCTCTCTCTCTCTCTCTCTCTCTCTCTCTCTCTCTGCTCCAACTCCTGCTCATGCTCAAGCTCTCTCTCTCTTTCTCAAATAAATAAATAAAAATCTTTAAAAATAAAGCAAAAAGGGTGAGACAAGACAAGGTATAAAGGAACTATCATAACATGGTTACAGCAGGTAGCACCCTTTTGTTGGCAAATGTATCAATCAGCTTTTGCTGCCTAACAAACCACCCCAAATTTTATTAGTTTAAAATAAGCAATCATTTATTTGGCTCGTGATCCTCTGAGAAGTTTTTCAGGTAAGAACAAAGCTTGGCCGATCTCTGCTGGGATTTTTCATGTGTAGGTGGTTAGTTAGTAGTTTGGTTGGGCTGGTTAATCTGAGATGGCTCAGCTAAGGCAATTCTCTGTTTCATGATCTTTCATTATTCCTCAAGGAGATGGTCTGCACTTATTCACATAGCAGCAGTGACGAGGGATCTAAAAAGCATCAAGAGAGGAAAATCTCTGCTGCACACATGGTTTTCAAACCTCTTCTGTGTCCTGTTTGTGGGCATCTTTTGTCCAAAGCAAATCACCTAACTAGGCCCAGGGTCAGTGTGGAAAGCTCTCAAAGTTGTATAGCAATTGGATATGAATACAAAGAGGGGAAGAATTTGTGGTCATTTTTGCAATCTACTACTATAAGCAACACAACCCAAACAATCCAAGTTAACCAAAAGGAGAAATTACTGGTTCAAGTCATTTAAATACCAGAGAATCGGTAGTGGCTGAATCCAGGGGTTCAAACACTATTAGCAGAACTGGTTCTCACGACTCCTTGACATTCCTCCTTTTTTTTTATTTCATTTCTAGAAGGCCCTCGCTTTGGTCACAAGATGACCTTTAGCAGGTACAGATTTTCATCTTAACCTCTCAACATCCTAAAAGAAAAAGTGGGGTTTTCCCCACTTTCCAGTGGAAGTTTTAGGATTGAGTCTCCCCGGACCAAGCTGAGTGGAGCACCTACCTCAGTAAACCTATCTCAGTGGCCTGTAAGACAAGAATAAATTGATTCTTTAGGACTTGGTCATATCCCCACCCCTCGTGGTAGGAGGGCAGGAGCACTCCCATCTAAACCATATGGACTCAGATGAAAAGAGGCGAATTCCCTAAGAATTTCCTAAGAAGGGGGACTTGATACTTAGTTGCTGAAACAACAGGTGTCTTGAAATATAAAAATATCCTGATGAAGAAGATGTTGCTATGTCATAGCAGGACTGGAAAGATATTGTTATTGTTGCTGTTGTCAACCTGCTATCCCTGACTGCTAGTCATAATGAATTTGCCCTGTGCCATCCACTAAGCACTTCATGAACTATAAATCATTGGCTCTGGATTAAAAGAAGCAAAATTTGGATCTGAAGTGTGCTTCATCCTGGACTCAGAGAGATGGAACTACTGGGTTGTCAACCTGGGGAAGGGTGAATGGATTCTGTGTACAGAGAAGAGTACACTGAAAACCTGATGAGGAAAGCAGATTGGGATAGATATAAGTGGTACTTAACAACATTTCCAGTTCTTCCATTCTACATGCACAGGAGGAGCACTGCACTTCTTTAGCTTGTTAAAGTCAGGAATTTCCATGAAATTGTTTATTAAAGAAGAAATGTGAGCAGAAATGATACATGTCAATTCTAGGCTGAAGTATTTAATTGCTATGGTGATCATACAAGAATCTGTTAATATTCAAGTGCCATAAAAATGAGGCAATGTGGAATGCTGAGCCTGGGGTCACCCAGACCCACAGCAGACTTTGCTTGAGCGAGAAAAAAACTTGAGTTGTTAACTGCAGTGGAGTCAAGCCTAATTTGACCACACTAAAAATACTTTAAGACAAGTGCATGTACATCAGTTTCGTAGGTGAAGAGACTGAGGCATAGAAAGTTTAAATAAACTGCATAGAGTCCCATATCTAGCGAGCAGCAGACCCAAGATTCAAATCCAGGTCTGTCTGATTCCCAAGTCCATGCATGAAATCTCCTGGTCCTACACCTGGCAGGAAGGAAGGAAGGGAAGGAGGGAGGGAGGAGGAAGGAAAACAAAGCAAGAAATAGGGTATTATTTTAAAATAGTTCTATCTCCTCTACATATCCTTAAGCACATACAAAATATGAAGATATAAAAAGGGAAATTTTTAGCTGAACAGGTTTGCAGTTCACTTACATGATCTAAACATCCATTTTTAGTGGGAGAATTCATTAGTGTAAGGATAAGAACACCCAGGTTCTAGTTGTGATTCTTTGTCTCTGTGTCCTGTTATGTCACCTAACTTCTCTGGTTATATGTATTTACATATATTTTTTAAATTAATGAGTTACAGGGTCTACTCATAGTATGACAAATGATAAAATGCTTCTTATAGCTGCCTCTTCTTGACTGCCCTCTTCAACCTCATTACCATTTTCAAATTGGCCTATAAATGGACTGTTCCCACCAAATGCATCAGTTGGTACATGGTTAGAACATGATTTTATTTGTCCAGATTTAAGTAGATATTGGTACATTCCAGGCATATAACATCACTGTATATCTGTGTATATCTTGGATATCTTGGACACTGCAACAAGTGGTCATCAGGATTGAATCAAATAAACACATATAAATATGTCTTAAATAATATGAGGTTTTCTCTTTTACTTTTCTGTAATTTTCAAATTTTCTATGAAGAACATAATTTGAAAATATCATTAATTTTTAAAGGGAAATCTGATGCCTAAATAATTTAAAGACGTTATAATAAAGATATCAAGAAAGAGGATTATATAAGTAATATAAGTAAATGCTACAAGTCAAGTAGTTACATTGATTTTACCCATGACAAATACATAATTAATTTTAAGCAATATTTAAAATACAAATGAAAACTATATATATCCATTATAATTTCTGACAAAGGTGGCTAAGTACCATACAAATGAGAAATAGCTCAGATAGATACTTGCCCACCTTTCACACTTTTACCTAGTTCTGAAGATGTATAATTTTTGCAGAATCAGGGTCCAAAAGTTCACGTTGCAGGCACCTTCACAAGAAACTCCTGAGGCATGGCCTATTTTATATTGCACACCTCAGGACTCTAATATCTATTTATATTCTGCTTAAGCTCCTGATGTAGTTTGAATCTTTTTTATAACTTAAAATTAAATTGTGAATCTGGGGACAACTAATTCCAGTGAATTAAAACTGCCTCTCAGATTCCAAGATGTACTGTCCCCTAAATATATCTCATTGTTTCAGAGAAATCAAGGCAATTTTGTAGGAATCTCTGTTATATTCTGTGATTGCAGTAAATCCTATTGCCATGACATTGTTACCGCAAACATTTCTTCATTGCTAAAAATAACATGACTAAGTTTTACCACAAGTATTTCTCAGTATAGTGGAAGCTTAAATAGAATGCTACAGACATCACTTTTCAAGTTTGTTATGATGTGTTTTGCTCTCTAGTATATTCACTATATTTCTTAGTCCTCTCGTTCTTCCCACAAAGAAAACAAGGTGGATCGAAGACATAAATACCAATAACATTCTTAGGCTTGTCTCTGAGAGCACCTTGAATTGGTAACCCTCCCAACATACCTGCTTCACTTTCCCTTACTAATAGCATCCTGATAGCAAAGTGCTCTGCTAAAAACTTCATTTCCCAGCTTCTTTTGCAGGTAGGCCATGGCCACATGCACAGTCCTGGCCAATGAGATGTAAGCATGGGGTTTGCTCATACTGATAGTCTGCTGGGGATCTGCTGGATCTGCTCATTCCCTACTCCTTCCTCCTTCTTCTTGCCTTGACTGTGAGCATGATGATTGGAATTCCTATAACCATTCTGAGATAATGAAGGAAAGGCCAAAAGAATCTCAGGGAGATATGCATAAACATTGTTGAGCTGAAAAACCAACAAAAACGACTATCTGCTTCTTGACCTTGTTTTTTTATGGGAAAAATAAACTCTTGTTTAAGCAACTTGAAGTCATGTATTTTATTACCTTCAGCTAACAACATTCCTAGTGGTTATATGTCCTCAGCCCAGTCTTGTGTAATCAGGTAGATAGCAAAGCTTTTCTCTAATCCTTAATAGAAATCAAGAATGGGGATTCCGAACACATTAATTAGAACAGCTGCCCGTGCACCTGTTCCACTAATGAGCCACCCCAGATGACTTTTTGCTGTCAACTGTAAAATCAGCACTCAGATAAGCAATCATTTATATTATTCCAAAAGCTGCCCTGCTTCCAAACCTCAAACCCTTACATCTGCCTGAAATTGTCATCTATTTGAGATGGGGTTGTGTGAATGATAGATTTCCTCAATTCTCCATGTTATTACTGTGGCCCAGTCGAAGCATTAAAGACGAATTGGCTGTGAAAGGAAATCACATGGGGGAAAACACTAAGGTCCAGATTATTCCAGATGATTACATGAAAGCTTAGTTGGTTACAAAGGTCTAAGCTCAAAGGAGTGGGGTTTATTCAACATGAGATGCAATTTCTTTGGAAGGATGAACCATGTAATTTAGGGAGATAAGAAACGCTATCTCCTGTTCTCATGAAGTAGTGTTAAAGACTATGAAATACACTACAAATGATCTTTTGGTTAGAAGCAAAGATGAATAAACAAAATGAAACTAAGAATGAGTAATGATAATAACTCAAGTGGACTTTTACAAAGCACTTACTCTGCACCAGGCAAAGTAATCTACACTCATTTTTTTCTCATTTAACCCCCACGACCATACTGTGCAGAAGTCAATCTTAAGATCCCTATTTCACAGATGAGGAAATAAAGACTTAAAGAAGCTATGCAATTTGCCTGAGCTTACACAGCTAGGGAGAAACAGAGTAAGGATTCAAACCCAGGTCTGTCCAGCGCCAAAGCCCATGCTCTCAGCCCTGCTCTGCTGGGCTGTACAGCCCCAAACAGGGAATCAAAGCACGTCAGACCTGAGAGGCCCTGAACAAGCATCCAGCCCAGTGGCTCCCAAAATTTTCAAGCATTAAGACCCTTGTTGTCTTGCTTTTAAAATCATGGTTGAAAACATGCATAGTGACAAAAATAACTATAAATTCAGTAATTTTCTTATATGACTCTACATTAAATTCATTACCCATATTCATTTGGAGAACAGTAGTTCATATAAATGTGATACATAGAATTCATGGAGTCTAAAGACATTGCTTGGGGTGCCTGGGTGGCTCAGTGGGTTAAAGCCTCTGCCTTTGGCTTAGGTCATGATCTCAGGGTCCTGGGATCCAGCCCGGCATCTCGGGTTCTCTGCTCAGCGGGGAGTCTGCTTCCCCCTCTCTCTCTGCCTGCCTCTCTGCCTACTTGTGATCTCTCTGTCAAATAAATAAAATCTTTTAAAAAAAATAAAGACATTGCTTATTGAGCATGGAATTTCTGGACCCTTTGAAACATTTTCCTGACCCTCCTACCCAGGTTGGAAGTTGATCCTCTGAGTAGCAGATACTAAGACCAGATTAGCTGTGCAAAAGATTTATTGAAGGATATTTCTGGGAAACATAATGGGATGTGGACAGGATTAGGCTTGGAGAGGCTGCAGATCATGATGCCGGTCCAATACCAGGGAAGGAGGTGTTAGGTAGAAAGGGTTGGGTAGGAAGAGATTCAGACTGCACTGCAGTTCTGAGGAATACTTGCCCAGCTGATGGGGAGTCCCTGAGCCAAACCTGCCCATCAGAGGAAGCCCAGATTGGGCCAGCCTCAGTACCCCTGCCATATTCATTCATTGGCTGGAAGCAGCCTGGTAGAAATGTGGCCTTAGGTTCACAAGGACAGTAGATGGGGGCTGTTAGTCAACCATGTTCCCTCCTGGATGGTCAAGCACATTTCCAAAGCAACCACAGGTTAAGAATCGGGGATATAACCCAATATTGCCATTTTACGGATGAGGAAAATGAGGCCCAATTACATTGAGCCACATAATCAGGATGAGAATTTACTGATCCAACACATGTCAGCAGAGTGCTTGAACACTTTGACTCTGAAGTTAAATTCGCCTCCAAAATTCATGAGATGTTGTTTAAGTATACTTCCTTGCAATTAGAACACAAATAAGTCTTGGAGATCTAACACACAGTACAGTGATAACAGACAACAAAACTGTATTATAAACATTAAACTTAGTAAGAGACCAGAACTTTAATTATTCCCACCATGAGAATGTGCATATGCAAAAGATTCTTAAAAAGATGTGCAAAAAGATATGATAGTTATTGATATGATAGAGGTGTTAACTAATGCTGCAGTGCCAATCATATTTCAAATAAATGTATCAAGCCAATATGTTGTACACCTTAAGCTTACATAATGTTATATGTCAAATATATTTCAATAAAAAGTGTAATAACATCTAACTCGTGACTCTTAAGAGTTTCAAAAAGGAAAACACATGTAAAAATGCTTAACATGGTACCTGGTACACATTAATCTTTCAACAAATGGTAGCAATTATTATTTCCAATCCAGTGGCGTTTTTTTCTACCGGATATAGATAAACTAAAAATACAGAGAGCATCTTTATGTCCTTATACTTTTTCTTCAATTTATCCTTTCACAGATATTCATAGAAAAGTAATCCAGTACTATGGGAATTATTCCTAAATTACTTCTATGTGTGCAAAAATCTCCAATGTTCAAGAATATTATCAATTTTCCAGATCTTATATCAATATCAATATCAATATTCCAGAACAGGTGGCCTCTGTGCTCCAAGAAACAAATACATTACAAATAAACAATTGAAGTAGTTTTAGGAAGAACTCACTCAACAACTATTTAAAGTTGAATCATTTAGTACTTTCAATATAAATTCAGTTAAATTTTATTCAGGATAAAAATAAGCCTCTGATACTTAAAATCCAATTCAATACCTTAAAATATTTACTAAAGTGGAGAAGAACAAATCAATGCTACAAGGTCAGGGAAGAACGTGCACATACTTGGAGTCACCACTGCTCCTCGGGCCTTTCACGGAGCTTGGCAAGGGGAAGTGAACCCCCAGCCAGGTGGGGCTGCCTCTAGGGTGCTACATGATAATAAAAGAGTCTTATTAAGGTCATGAACTCTCAGTTTTAGAGAGGACATAACTATTTTCTCCTTGGCTGAGAGGACTATTTTCCAGGGCTCCTGGGTAGCTCAGTTGGTTGAGCATCTGACTCTTGATTTCAGCTTAGGTCATGATCTCGAGGTCCTGAGATGGAACCCTGAGTCAGGCTCCTGGCTGGACATGGAGACTGCTCTCCCTCTCCCTCTCCCCTTACCCTGTACTCTTTCTCTTAAAAAAAAAAAAAAAAAAAAAAGATTACTTTCCACTTACCTTTTTCAAAAAACCACTGTACTGGCACAACAATTGGGATAGAGTTGACTTTATTGAACTGTACATGTAAAAATGGGTAAGATGGTAAAAAAAAAAAAAAAAAAAGCAGTGGGGAAACTTTGTAAGAAGCAGGGAAAGAAGGTACAAGAATTCTCTATTTTCTGGGCCACCTGGGTGGCTCAGTTGTTAAGCGTCAGCCTTTGGCTTGGGTCATGATCCCAGGATCCTGGGATCAAGCCCCACATCAGGCTCCCTGCTCTGCAGGAAGCCTACTTCTCCCTCTCCCACTCCCCCTGCTTGTGCTCCCTCCCTCTCTCTCTCTCTGTCAAATAAATAAAATCTTTTTTAAAAAAAGAATTCTCTATTTTCTGCTTAATCTTTCTGTACACTAAAACTGCTCTAGGGGCGCCTGGGTGGCTCAGTGGGTTAGGCCTCTGCCTTCGGCTCAGGTCACGGTCTCAGGGTCCTGGGATTGAGCCCCACGTCGGGCTCTCTGCTCAGCAGGGAGCCTGCATTAAAAAATAATAATAATAAAATAAATAAAACTGCTCTAAAAAAATAAAATTTATTAATTAAAAAAAAGAAAAAACACACTGTACTAAGTGAAAGGAGCCAGATACAAAATGTGATATGCTTGATTCCATTTACATAAAAGTCCCAGTATAGGCAAAGCCATAGAGACAGAAAGTAGATAGATAGTGTGTATTAGGGGATGGAAGGGGAGTGGATGAATAGTATTTTTAAAGAAACAAAAGTGTTCTGTATGATATTATCATGATGGGTACATGTCATTATGCAATTGCCCAAATCCATAGAATATGCAACACTGATAGTGAATCTTAATGTAAACTATGGACTTTGGATGATTATGATGTGTCAACATAGGTTTATCCTTGGTAAAAAATGTTCCATTCTGGTAGATGATGTTGATAATATGGGAGATTATGCATGTGTTGGGGCAGGAAGTATATGGGAAATCTCTTTATCTTCCTGTCAATTTTTTTGCTAAACTTAAGCCTGTTCTAAAAAAATTTAGTAGATAGTGGTTTCCAAGGGCTTGAGAGAGGAAGAAATGGGGAGTGACTACTGATAGATTTGGGGTTTCTTTGAGGGGGGATGAAAATATACTGGAATTTGATAGTGGTGGTGTTTGCACAAGTCTCTGGCTATATTAAAAACCACCAAATTCTATACTTTAAAAGGGTTGATTTCATATTATGTGACCATGTCAATAAAACAAAATAAAACCTTGTACTGAGTATAATGAAGATCTCATCTTTTTTCATTTGACCAGGAGACAGTGGAATATAGGAGAGTGGAGTAGAGAGGGAAGGGAGCCAGCAAAGGTGTTCCTCTCTCTTGCCTTGCAACCTTGCCCGTCACCCTCTGATGATAACTGTACAGCAAGGCCACTGCCGAACCAACTCTCAACAATCTTACTCTTTCATAGTCCCACCACTTATGTGTATTTTAAGGTGTATGTGGTCCCCTGCTTACAGTTAGCTGCTTCTCTGTGCTTTTATTTCTGCTTTTCTGGATTAGCACCACAGTAGTCTATTATCTCTTGATTCCTCCTTTCACTCCTTCCCATTCAATGCACACTCTTTCCACTTCTTTATCTATGCTTCTCACAGATAGACAGGTAAAATTCCCTCTGGCTGCCTTATTCATCTATCCAATCTTCCATCCACTCACTCACCTATATACCCATTATCTATCTCGGAAACTCCATCACTTTGAAGAAAAGGGCCGGTTCAATTCCTGGAAACGCCAACAGAAGACAACTACCTCAAGGAAAGAGCCACTATTATCTCTCGGTTTCTGTGACCAGGAACTACTGTGTTTCTTCACCTCATAATATTTCTAGCTATTACTACAGAAAAAGGGAATGAAACAACTGTCCATCAAGGCCATGGCCTGCCCAGGTGACTCGTAGATAGATTGCTTTAGTACTTTGACAATGACAATTTACAAAGGATGGTTATTTTGCCACTTATATGATGAAGGAAGTTGAAAGAAATGGTTTAAGTGTTGTCTTGGCATATCCTTCAGTTTACTGACAGACACTTCTTGACAAACATTTACAGATAAAGCCAGAAGTTTCTTTCTCCAAAATTCCCCACTACAATTTCATTGGTTTTAGATTTATAAAAAAGAGTAGACTGAAAGTAATTTGGCAAGCAAATTGTTATTTTTAGTTTCAAATACCTCTTTGCAGAAATATCCTTAATAGTGATTCACGTATTAGTATCAACTAATTTAATGATATCAGCCCAGACTGGAGCTTTATCTATGAGAAAATAAAGAACCAATGTAAGGTTGGGTCATTCTTTGATGCCTTTGAGAAAGCTCCACCATGGTGGGTTCACCCACTCACTAATTCTTCTTTCAAGTCTGAATTCAAAAGTCACCTCCTCTTACAGTAAGTGTTCCTTCTTGTCTCTCGTTTGGGTGCTGGTTTTTTGGTTTCGTTTGGTTTTTTGTTTTGTTTTGGTCCACCGATAGCACTCCATGCAAGACACAGGCTAGGAGAAAATATTAGAAATAGAAGTAGATGACAAAGAATTTGTATCAAAAAATCAAAAATATCTCTAAAGACCTCTTAACAATGACAATAAGGCAAACAACCCCCCATTTTCTAAATGGGCAAAAAATATGTAAAGGGCATATATAAATTGCCAATAACACATGAAAAGATGCTAAAGTAATTAGTTAACAGAGCAATGCAAATCAAGACACCATTAGAATGTCTAAAATTAAAAGAGTTAACAATACCAAGTGTTGGTGAGGACGTGGAGTAACTAAACTCTTATTTATTGCTTGTGGGAATGTAGACTGCTATAGACACTTCAAAAACTGGTGGTTTCTTGTAGAGTTAAACATATGCTTACCACATGACACAGAAATTCCACTTCTAGTATTTATCCAAGAGAAATGAAAACAAAAGCCCACATGAAGACTTGTATGTGAATGGTCACAGTAACTTTATTCATAATAGTCCCAAACTGTAAACAGGTCAAATGTCAATCAATGTCTGAATGGATAAGCAAATTGTCATATACCCATAAAATGGATAAATAAAAAGGAACTAACTGCTGGTACAAGCAACAACATGGATGGATCTCAAAATGTTATGCTGACTGAAAGAAGCATGACACGAAAGTATAAATACTACGGGATTCCATTTACATGAAACTCACAGGAAATTTCAATTTGATCTATAGTGCAGAAGGCAGGTCAGTGGTTGCTTGGGTCCAGGAATGAAAAGGGAAAAAGGGAAAGTTCTGGGGTAATGGAAACATCCTATATCTTGACAGTGGTGGTGGTATGGGTATACACATTTGTTAAAACTCTTGAAACTGTATACTTCAAATGTGTGCATTTTATTATTTATGAATTATACCTTAGTCAAGGTAGTTTAAAAATATATGAACTCTCCTGTACCCAACTCTTAATCTCCTGTAATCTACCTGCACTATCTTGTCTCTCATATTTACTATTGGGCCTGGTGTTTACCCCTGTAACCTTCAAACCTACTATATAGAAATATGGAAGCCTCAAGTACTTCATTGTCTGTGGTGCTTAATTTCAGATGGAACTTATGTTTAGTCATTCTTTTTTTAAGATTTTATTTATTTATTTATTTATGTGGGTGGGGGGAGAGATTGAGAAAACAAGTGAGAGGAGGTGCCGAGGGAGAAGACGACTCCCTGTGGAGCAGGGAGCCCAATGCGGGACTTGATTCCAGGACCTGGGGATCATGACCTGAGCCGAATGCAGACACTTAACTGACTGAGCCACCCAGGCGCCCTGTTTAGTCATTTCTGACCTCTTCTTTAGTAAAGGGACAGCTGCTGAGGGTAGCTGTTTTGCATCCTTCATGAGAAATCCTGAGTCATCCATTTCCCTCCATTTCCAATGCTGTGTTCATATTTGGCATGATTTCTGAAGATAGTGTAAGCTTAATGGAGACACTATATTGTATCTTTCTTCCTGCCCATGAGTGAAAGTGGTTTGTAAACTAGAGATGTGTGCTCTCTCTCTCTCACCTTATTTCTTCAAGAAGGTGATTTTCAGATCAATAGGAAAGCTAGTAAGGCATTTTCCATCCCCCCCACCAATTTGCTTGGCCAACGTCATTTGTGGACAGAGCACATTCATCTTTCTCTTTGCTTAAGAAGATCGTGCTGACAGAGGGCCAATCTGATTCCTTGCAGAGCAGTTTTATTCCAATGGAGGAAAATAATCTTTATTTTCCAAAAACCTTTCTCTGGGTCACAGTGGGGCGGAGTGGATCATTCTACATTGGCCAAACAATAATTCCAATTATTCAACCCCTCTTGCATTTAGTGGGTCGTTTTGCTAAATGGAAAGTTTTCAGCAGGGAACCTCTTAAGGAGAATTGCTGGACTTAGCAACCATATAGATATTGAGGAGAGTTCAAGTTACTTTCTGAATAAAAGGGAGAATAAAATCAAAAATTCCAAAAACCAACCACAAAATGAGCCAAGTGAACAGAGCCACCAGACTAATGTTTCATAGGTGTAACTGCTGCTCTGCCAACCCACATTTCCAACCCACTGCTCCTTTTAGGCATACTATAAGCAGAAAACAACTGGAGCTTTGTGTGACCACTTTGGATGTCTTAGGATGATTATTAAATGATTATACAGATGTTACAAGCTGCCCTCGGGCAGCATTAATAATCTTCTACATGAAACATTCTGCACAAGGGCTCTATCAGCATCAGACAAGATAGTTCATAAGTATAACTGCAGGGACTCCCATATTTTCCAGATTAACAAGACTGTTCTATTTCACCAGCGCTGTCCTTATTCTTTCTGCGGTTTTCAAAATCTTTTAGGATCAAATAGGATGACTTGTGAAAGTCTTTTATAAACTCCAACATTACAAATAGAATTTGATGATTTCTAAGATATCCATTAAAAACCTACCAGATAGTAAAAGATGTGAGCAGCAGTTCATGGAAAAAGATACACGATTGGCCTTTAAATATATAATAATGGTCAATTTTACTCATAATAAAAGAGACACAAATTAAAATTACACTGAGATGCCATTTCTCAACTATTTGGTTGGCAAAAAACTCAAGACTAGACAATATACTGAGGGCAAGACTATGGGGAAGAGAACTTTCGTATATTGATGGTGAGAGAAAAAAATGGTACACCCCATATGGGTGGGGGAATTTGGTATCTTCTAACAAAATTATATATACATTAACCCTTTGACCCATCAATCCCACTGCTAGATATTTACCCTGAAAAATATACCTTCACAAAACAAAACATATGTGCAAGTTATTTATTGTTACATTACTTGTAATAACAAAATGTTAAGGACAGTCCAGATACCCATCTACAGGGCATTATAAATAAATTATGGTACATCCACACAATGGAATATTATGCTGCCATCCAAAAGAATGAGGAAGATCTCTATGAACTGATATAGAGTAATTTGCAGAGCATACTGGCAAGTGATAAAAAGCAAAGTACAAACGTGTTCATAGTATGCTCTTTTGTATAAGAAAGAGGAAATTAAGACATATATGTATATATTTCCTTATTTTTGCAAAAAGAAAGTCAGGAAGGATAAATTAAAAACAGCCCATAGGGGGCAGCTGGTGGGGTATAAGGAATAAGGGTGATAGCAAGACTATTCTGATTAGAACTTTTTACTAGTCTTAACTTTTAAGCTGTATAAATATTTTATATAGTCAAACCACTAAATTAAATAAAAAGGAAACCTTAACATTGACACAGAAAGAAGTGAGTCTACAATAAGATCACCACACAGAATAACAAATTAATTCAAGTAACTTTTAAATATAATACTAAGATTGTACATTCTTAATAGAATATATTTTAAGATCAAAATAATTGCAAAGACATCTTAAGCTTAATAGGTTTATAACTGACAGGGTTATTGTTTGTTGTGTTTCTGAAATCATAGTGTATTTATTGTGTTATTGTGTTTATGATAGTATAAACAAGTAAATATATTAATGTTGAAAACCAAGGTTTTCACTATGGAATAAGGAAAATGCATGTATGTTGTGTGGGATTAAGGTTTTGGATTGGTTTCTATTTCAATTGAGGAATCATTATGAATTCATCATTTAATATTTTTTCTAGCTTTATCTACAAAAAGGTCCAGAGGCAATAATACTCCAGGAGTAATGAGCATACCTCACACTGAGTTTTTTGTTTGTAAATGCCATTTCCCATTCAAGGAAACCAGGGTTTCTTATGGACATGGTTCCAGGTCCGGGGCAGGGAACATAAAAGGTGATATCAAGACATCTTGGGCAAGATGTCAAGGAAGTGCTCAAAGATTAACAGGGGTATGTCAAAAGGACAAAGAAGCATTGAATTAGTTTTAAGAAATTATGAGCCTATAGTGACACTCAAAAAAGAAGGAGGGGGAAGCTTTTTTTTTTTTTTTAAGAATAATGTCAGCAAATAAAGGGAAAAAAAGAAAGTGTAAGAAAGAATAGAAAAAAACCACAGTTTTGTCACTTTCCATATATAAATTGATTAAGGCTAGTCATTAATAGAAACTAAAACCATTGGATAAAAGATAGTTGGGAAGCAGAACATTCACAAAATCTCAAATAATCAAAAATTATTAATTACATGGGAAAAGTAACCTCAACAATGAAAAGATCTGTGACCATCACACTACCTAAGTGATCAAACTTCGTACAACCAATAGTGGGACAACCTGGCATGAGGTACCTACTGATCTGATGCAATAAAACATCACCTATGACACTTTCCAGCCAAAAATGTTTAACTGGCATCTAATCATGAAGAAAGAACAAAGCAAATGCATAATGTGGGACAGACTACAACATAATTGGCTCCAGACCCTTAAAATGTCAATGTCATGGATAACAGGGAAGAAGTTCTGTTCTGATTTAAACAGTCTAGAGACTCATCGTAAGAAAATGTAATTCATAAACCTTGATTGGATCCTGGATCAAAAAAAGAAATGAAAACAGGCATAAAAGATGTTCTTAGGAAAAACTACAGAAATTTAAATATAGACTGTATATCGGAATACAGAGAATTGTTCATTTTCTTATATATGATCATGGCACTATAAAAGTAGAACGACCTTTTTCTTAGGAAATACATGTTGAAGAATTTAGGAATGAGATGTCATAACACCTGCTACATATTTTCATATGGTTAAGAAAAGATCTATCTGTATAGAGAAAGAGCACAATGTGCATATGCTGACAACTGGTGAATTGACATAAAGAATATGTGGATGTTCATTGTATGATTCTCACAACTTTTCCATAGTCTGAAATATTTTAAAATAAAAAGTTGGCAAGGAAAAAAAAAATCCTACCTGACAGTTTCAAGGTTCCTTTTTGTGATCCATATTCTCATAGCCTAAAGTTAGAAAAAGAAAGGAGATCCTTGTTAGATGTTGAAAAAGCTCTAATCAGGGCAGTAGTTAAATGCTTAGGCTTTAGAGCAAAACAGACCCAGGCTGGAGACCTATGCAGGTTTCTCTAACTGTAAGCTTCACTTCCCTCCACCATGAGGTTAATGACAGTACCCACTTCAAAGGACTACCAGATTCATGAGATAATCCACATCAAGTGTTAGTATGAAACCAGCACACAGCCACTCACAGACACCTGCTCTGATTTCCAGAGTACAATGTGACTTCTCATTAACACTTATTTTTACATGACATACCCTGTGACTCAGATCAGAAATACTAGTTTCAACATCATCGATTTATCTGTTTACTTACATTTCAAGAGCCTTCTCTGAAAAGCCCTAAAATAAAATAATGAGGAGGAGGAGGATAGGGATAGGAAGATGATGTAGACAGAATGCACAAGATGACAATTCACATTTTTAAGTTTAAGAAAATGTCAATGGGGAGGGGGTCTAAAAGACATAATTCAAAGTCAAATACATTTTTCAAAAGGTAGGGACAATTTCAGCAGATCTTAATTTGGGGTGGAGGGGGTCACAAAATACTTTTAGAATCTGATAGACCCACTACCCCAAAAAACAGACATAGAAACATGACCCATGCAAATTAGAAGTTCATGGGCCTTCTGAGGCTTGTTCATGGACTAATAGGTGAGCATTATTGCCTCATGAATAGGGACATGGTGGGACTGAAGGACAAGACCCTCACTCTCTAATATCTCCATGTAAGAGGTCTACAATCCTGTCACTGAACAAGCACTACGCCACCACTAGAAAACTGAAATTTGCAATTCAACCTTGAGTAATAAAACAGATTCAAAACAAGTGATCTGGATCAAAAACACTGGGGCCTTGGAACAGATTCTCTTAGGGAGCGGAGGGATGAGAAGGAGAACAGAGTTAGGTCAAAACATCCTGCTTATGTAACACAGGAAGACAGGATTAGGCCTCGGTTGAGCTAAAATCCTGGGAGGGGCTGATGGCCTTGTTTTAGTCATGTGCAGAACCTCTCATGCTTGAGCAGGGGCCTCTAGGTCTGGAATCTGTATTCAGTGAAGCTGAAGAGCCTCTTCAACTCAGGAATTTATGTAGTTAACAAAATGATTTATCGAGTGTGATTGAGTCCACTCTGTTAGGAGAACTATTTATAGCTGTGGCATAAACTCACCATCCACACACCACAGAGGATGTACCGTGGGTTCCAATAACAGCTTCCAGCCTTTCTGCTAAGGATGTGGTAAGTAAGAGAACTTTCTCTGGGTAAGTTTTGTCCAAATCCTCATCTGCGTGCCCTGCTTTGCCCTTGTCACCACAGACAACTTATTAAAGAGTCTTAATCTTTCCTCTCAGCACTTGCTCAAATTACAGCCCTCATTGAGCTACAGCCCTCCATTGATTACTAGAGGAAGAATTGCGTCCCTCCAATATGCCCTGCAAGATATTAAGTGTGGATTTGTGACAACAGAGCTCTCTCTCTCTCTCTCTCTCACCCAAGAGCTCTCTGGTCCTGCCTCTCTCTGCAGAACTACAATCCCTCAGCTCCAGCAATGCATTCTTAAAGGATGCCATTCTTAGCATTTTGTCAACAGGAGGAATATTTGAAACTCTTTTTGACCAGAAGAGTCACTTGGTACTTGTTATCTCCCTGAAAATGGATTGCCCATCAAAAGGAAACAGGGAAGCCAGGACACTCCTATGTAGTTCCTCAGAGGCCATAAGCCAAGCCATTGCTTTTTAATCACTTCCTGTCCAACATCATGAGGGCCCACGAGGTGTTCTACTTGCTCTGGAATGCTATTATCTTAATTAGACTCAGAACCATAAAATCCGGGTTTTAGGAAGGACAGCTGGAAACACCTTGCTATTTGCCTGTAGCTAATCCTTTTAGGCTCAGCTAGTATACTTTAGATGGGTTCCAGAGCTGGCTCATATAGGCCCAGATTGTTAAATTTTCAGATTGTTAAATATTTAGGAATTTTGCCAGTCAGTTGTTGAACTGTTGGTAGCTTAAAATTGACTTATAGGAACATTTACACCAAGGAAATAAGCAAACACTAAAAATAACGGTTCTCTCTCTCACCTGCAGCTGGTTGTTAACTGTTGACCAGCATGCTACTATTAGTAATGGTAACCTATGCAGTCTCCGTAGTGGTTAAGCACACAGGTTTTAGAGTCAAGCTGAACTGAACCAGAGTACCAGCTTTACACTTATCATATTACTTTAGTTTCACAAAATAAAATTAAGATTTAAAAAAGTACTGTGCCATGTAACACCAATTTCCCATTCCTTGTGTTTCCATTTGGAAAACTTCCATTAGACTCACATTCCTGGCTTTTCTCTCATCCCCAAAGGAGGAGGAGTAATGTAGGTGATTGATGAATTTAGGAGAAGAAGCTCATCGTGTGTGACTCTGCCATCCTAGTACATGGCATCAAACATCACTGGTCAAGATAGTTGCTTGAGCATTTAAAGGTTCTGCACGCAGTTCCATTTGTTGGGGAGGGGGGGAGTGGGGCAGGGGTGGGCAACTAAGCAATTCTTGGACACCAGCTGGGTGTCCTACAACGCAGTTCAATTCTGCCATTATCTGCCAGAAGATAGCGTCAGAATCCACAGGTTAAGGGCCCAGTTCCACAAGACTGCCCCCTCCTCCACTTCAGATGCCAACAGCCAAGTCCAGGTTGTCGCCTGTGCGTCTGATCAATCAGCCATAAACCAGAGGTTTCCACAACCGCCTCCTCGGGTTCAGTTAATTTGCTCACAGATTGATTCAACATACAGCCTCTCTTCCCTCCCTGCAGGTCAGGAGAGGGGGGCACTGAAAGTTTCAATCCTCTAATCACAGGATGGGTTTTCTCCAGACAACCACGCCCCATCCTTAAGTGCTCTAAAAGTCCCTCAGTAACGCAACAAACGACACCGACACCGTTATCACTCTCATCACTTAGGAAATTCCAAGGGTTTTAGGAGCCTTGTGCCAGAAACAGTAACAAAGACCAAATATATATTTCCTATTATATATCACAATATCCAGCACCCCTATCAGATACACAACGTAGCCAGCAGAAAAGAGGCAGGCACACAGAAGGGCATGCCTCCTTCCTGTAGGACACTTCTCAAACACTACATTAACGTATTAACATCCTATTGGCCAGAACTTAATCATAGGGCCCTTCCAATTGCAAGGGAAGCTGGGAAGTTTTTTTTTTTTCCATATTCCATTATTCCATATTCCATTTTTTATTCCATATTCCATATAGCCATATGCCTAGCTAAAAACCAGGATTTCTTTTAATATGTAAGAAAGAAAGAACATATTGTGAGGAAATTAATAGTCTCTGCCACAGCATATAAACATTAGGCAGAACTTGCTCACAATAAACATTTAGTGACTATTACCCATAGGTCTTTTTTCCCCCCATGGATCTTTTTTTATCAAAAGCACCCAAGTTGTTCTATATCTCCATGCCTATAATTACACGGAAGTTAGAAGCCAAAATATTCCTTTAGCTAAAGGAATTCCTATTTTCTAGAGTCTTCTGTTTAAAATCCAAACATCCTTTGGAAGAGGCAACCATTAAAAGGGAGAAATGACTAATGTATTAGCATTCATTGATCTTGTGTTTATGAGGCCCCCTGGGAACCAGGAAAAGAAGTGAGACATTTCAGCCAAGTGTTAGACTGGAGTCAGAGGTTTGGCACAGACAGTCCAGGATGTGTATGCAGAGAGGGCAGGAGTGTGATGGAGCCATGAGGGTACCTGGTTGGACACTGGAACAGGAGGTGCACAGGAGCAAATTATAAACATCTTTTAATTCCTTCTTTTGCAAAAAGTTGGCCCTGAATTTTTAAATGAAACAGAATCTGAATCTTTGCTTTTTTTTTTTTTTTCTATACAATTAAGCCTTTTCCTCATATTCTTCTCCTTCTATTCAGCTAAGACATTTTCTGGGTGCCTTTTCTGACTCATCATCTATCAGCTTCAACTGATCCTTTCCTGCAGGGAGGGTCTGCCACGTGCTCTTTGTGTGAGCCTGGGCAAGTTGTAAACCCCTTTATGCCTCTGTTTCCCCAGATGTAAATGGAGACAATAATAGTATCTATCTTATAAAGTTGTTGTGAGCCCTTGAAACAGAGCCTGGTATGTAGTAAGTACCATATAAATGTTATTATTATACTTAATTTTGACCCATATCACATGCTACTATAACTTTCTAAAGGCAGGGATTTCTTTTTATCTCATCAAAAGCCTATGAAAATGAAAGGTATGATCATTGTAATACTTTCTCTCAGAGGTTATGAGGGTTATACCTATACAAGTCATCATCAATACAACATAAACACATTAAGTATTATTCAGAAGGTGCCTGGGATTACCTATGTCCATTTTAAGTTCTGTAGCATTCTACTATGTTGGTATAGAGCAAAAAGAAAGAATTCATTCCTTATTGCATTCGACAAATACTATGCTACTATTAAAGATACACTGAGGTACAAGACATGCTCTTTCCTTAAGAATCTCACAGTTTTATGGGAGAGCAGGTATCCAGGATACTGAAAGCATGTTGTTGTTGTGTTGTTGTCTATAACATTGTCTGTCTGTCCATCTATCTATCTATCTATCTATCTATCTATCTATCTATTAATCTATCATATAACAGTGAGAAAGGGAATATTCAACAGAATATTTCCTGTTTCAAATTACTGAAACCCAACTCAGACTAGTTTTAAAAAAGGGAGAATTTATAGGCTCATTCCTTCATATATTCAACAAGAAAATGCTGAAATATCTCCAGGTAAAATTTTCAAGCATTTCAAAGGTGGGTCTGCATCTCTAGAAATCTCTCTCTCAGTCTACTCCTAAGCTCTGTTTTCTTCTGTGTTGGATTTATTTTCAGTCTCTCCTCAGGTAGGCCCAAGACTTCCACCAGGTTTGTTTGCTAGTTTGGCACCCTCAACTGAAATCGGGAGCTTCTTTCTCAACAGTTCTAATAAAAGTGATGATGCTGGTTCTCAGTAGTCTTGGCAAGTCATGTGCCCATCCCTGAGCCACTCACAGGGACCCTAGTCTGGGAGTTTGAACTCAGTTACCCTCTCTGGAGAGCTGGAGGTGGGATCAGTCTCACCCAAACCTTATGGACAAAAAGTAGGAGGAGTGGCTTCATCAAGATAAATGGATGCTATTACCAAATGAAGGTAGACTAGACATGGGGAAGGCAAAACATCCACAACTATAGGTCAGCTCCTGATCCTAGTGGACAAGGTATGGGGACAGGGTTTCAAGGAAAATCTCATGGAGGAGTTGATGTGTGGAATAAGTTTTGAAGGGCATTCAGCACTCAGCTGACAGACCAGAGAATACAAAGCAAAGGGAAGAACGTGTATAAATTCCTAAGGATGTGAAATCATATGGCTTATTTAGATAAATGAGTAGGATTTGGATATGATTTGTAGAGAAAACAATGAGGCAGAAAAACAAGCATGTTTTGATGAAGAAATGAGGAAGAAAAACAAGCATGAATTCAGAATGAAGGTCTTTGTGTGCCCACATGAAGATAATGTGGGCACACATGTCTTCATATCTATGGAGATTTTTCTATACTATTTCATTGACATAAAAGAAATTAATCTAACGCACACAAAATTGAAGACAGAAATTGTAATTTATTTTTGTATATTCATTGCCTGGCACAAGAGCCTTTTAATGTTTATAGATTTGAACTTGAAAATCCTTTTAAGCTAAATTAGATGATTTCTGTCAACCATACCCACATAGCATAGTGTCCTGGTACATTTTAAATGCTCGATAAATGTCTTAGTGGTCATTAAATCAACTTTTGATGATCTATACTTACTTTTCCTCATTCCTCAGACTTTAGCTAATCTGTTGTTACTTAATTCTCAGAAAACTTGGGGCAAGACATTGAGATGTGTTTAACTCAGAAACATTATTTTGCAGACTTATACCCAAATCAGCCTCTCCCACTCACCCCCACACACAAACAAAACAAAAGCTTTAATACTATTGTCTGGTGACTTGCAAAATAAGAAATATAAGCCAACTGTTTATATTTGGAAACTCTAACATAAAAGGAATGGCAAAACCACAAAGAAAGTGGGTCTTCAAGATTGGTAAGGATTACTTTTTATTTGAGTAAGACTAAGGTCAGTTCACACCTCAATGAGTTTCTCATGAATTAATTTCATATATTGGCTGGCCTATCCTTCCTCCTCTCTGAGAGCCCCTACGAATATATAAAATAACAGATAATCATCCAACCACTCCTCTTAGGGTTACTGTTATTATTATATATTAAATAAACTAATATTGCTATTACCACAGGTTATAAAACTGAACTTTAACAGGAATCAAATAAAACACTGAGAGAGTAATGGCATCTGCCTGTGGTTTCCCTGTGTGTGCAGGGGTTGGAGGAGTAGAGAATCCTCTGGGCATATTTCCCACAGGGGCCTCTGCTAGACATCTTCTATCCTCCGCTTGCCTGCCCTAGTACCTCACTCTTGAGCTTGTCTCTCTGAGTCATTTTGAAACCTGATGTTCACAGCTGATAGTATTAATGGAGGGAGAGGGGAGAGACCATTCATCATTCATTTGATGAATATTTATCAAGCACTAATGATGTGTCAGGAGCACTCTAGAAACTGGGGTTACAGAAACTCTGCCCTCATGGAGTTTTTATTCTCATGAAAGAATACATATATAAAGTAAATAAACATGTAATGATAGATAGTAGATAACATCCAGTTTAAATGGAGATAAATAAGGCAGAGAAGGGGGTCAGGGGACATGGTGAACAGAGAAAGTATCTCTTGGAAGGTGAAATATGAACAAAGATCTGAAGGAGATGAAGGAACAGCCATGCTGATAGTTGAGGGAATACTATTCCAGAATGGGAAGAGCAAGCACAAATGTACCGAGGTAGGAATATATCTGGTATGATAGAACATCAGAAAACCAGTGTGTCTCGAGCAGAATGAACAAAAGGGAGAATAGTGGGAGATTACACCGGAAGGAAACTGACACACTGCATGGTCCTGTAGACAGTGGGGAATATCCACACTTGCTTTTCGTTATATAATGCCTTATGTGTCTCTTCTGGGTGCTGTCATTTTCCCTCTTCTCTTGCCTTTTCTTTACTCAACAGTCATTTTCTTTTTTCTTCCTCAAGAACATTTGTCATTTTGACTGCCCAGAATCCCACTCCTTTACTAAAGCAGCAAGGTGATTTTTTTGCAGGGAAAATGGCATTTTCCCCATTGCTTGTGTTAATCAAAGTGCTATATGTATCAGTAATATATGTATCAGCTCAGCCAATCACACCTCTTTCCCTGGAATTAGCTTCTTCACTAAGATAGAGAATGATTGAAGCTTCATGAACCTGACCATAATACCAAAAAGATTGTCCAGTAGTTTCTGGTTCCCCAAAGCTACCCCCGTTTTTCTGTCCTTTATGAGACTTGACTGTGAAGCTTTTCTCTCAATTCCATAATCTGACCAAGACCTTCCAGCAAATTCAGTTTTAACCTAACAAAGAACCCCTAACTTATCATCAGTCTACCCTGGCTCATGTTCTTGTCATGACTCATATCATATGGTGTTCCCATTAATGCTAGGTTGTGGACTTGCAGAAACTGGTCCTTTCATAGCTAAAATAAATTTGTCATTATAAGCTAAAATTTCAATCTGAACAAAATGCTAGCATTTTCTAGTTGGTTTATCAGGATAGTTATTTAAAAAACAAAGCCATTGTTTCCTATGAGTTGACACATTAGAAAAAAGTTATCTCTACAAGAGATAGAATAAAGAGAAAAAAATAGTAAAGAGAAGGCAAGGATTAGAACATTGTGACTAAGCACACAGGCTCTGGCATCACACAGATTGAGTATGCAGCTCAGCTCTGCCCTCTGGTAGCTACTCAACTTTAACCAAAGACTTATCTTTGGTTCCCCTAGAAACAGACCCTAAGATGAGGATTCCACTGCTAGAAATTTTAGGAAGCGACCCCAGGAAACACCAGTAGGGAAGTGAGACAGGGACGTGGAGGTATCCAATTGAAAGTACCAAAACAAAAGAAAGCTGGGGTAGTGATTCTCATATCAGATAAATTAGATTTTAAGCTAAAGACTGTAGTCAGAGATACAGAAGGACACTACATCATCCTTAAAGGGTCTATCCCAAGAAGATCTAACAATTGTAAATATTTATGCCCCCAACATGGGACCAGTCAACTACATAAGCCAACTGTTAAACAAAATAAAAAGTCATATTGATATGAATACATTAATTGCAGGGGATCTGAACACACCACTCTCAACAATAGACAAGCAGAAAATCAACACAGGAACAAGAGCTTTGAATGACACATTGGACCAGACGGATCTCATAGATATATACAGAACATTCCACCCTAACACAACAGAATACTCATTCTTCTCGAGCACACATGGAACTTTCTCCAGAATAGACCACATACTGGGTCACAAATCAGGGCTCAACCGATACCAAAAGATTGAGATTATTCCCTGCATATTCTCAGATCACAATGCTTTAAAACTGGAACTCAACCACAATAAAAAGTTTGGAAGGAATTCAAACACTTGGAAGCTAAAGACCATCCTGAGCAAGAATGTTTGGATCAACCAAGAAATCAAAGAAGAACTTAAACAATTCATGGAAACCAATGAGAATGAAGACACATCGGTCCAAAACTTACAGGATATGGCAAAGGCAGTTCTAAAGGGGAAATACATAGCCACCCAAGCCTCAGTCAAAAGAACTGAAAAATCCCGAATACACCAACTCTCTTAACTCTCTTTTCACCTTAAAGAACTGGAAAATCAACAACAAATTAAGCCAATCCCACACACAAGAAGAGAAATAATTAAGATTAGAGCAGAGATCAATGAGTTAGAAACTAGAGATACAGTAGAACATATCAACGAAACTAGAAGCTGGTTATTTGAAAGAATCAATAATCGATAAACCACTGGCCAAACTAATCCAAAAGAAAAGAGATAGGACCCAGATTATTAAATTTTTATGAATGAAAGGGGAGAGATCACGACTAACACCAAGGAAATAGAAACAATCATCAGAAATTTTTTTTTAAAGATTTTATTTATTTATTTGACAGAGAGAGAGAGACAGATCACAAGTAGGCAGAGAGAGAGAGAGAGAGAAGCAGGCTCCCCGCTGAGCAGAGAGCCCGATGCGGGGCTCGATCCCAGGACCCTGAGACCATGACCTGAGCCGAAGGCAGAGGCTTTAACCCACTGAGCCACCTAGGCGCCCCATCAGAAATTATTATTAACAGTTATATGCCAATAAGTTAAGGAACCTAGAAGAAATGGATACACTCCTGGAAACCCATAAACTTCCAAGACTGAAACAGGAAGAAACTGACAACCTGAATAGACCAATATCTAGTAACGAGATTGAAGCAGTGATCAAAAACCTCCCCAAAAAACAAGAGTCCAGGACCTGACGGATTCCCTGGGGAATTCTACCAAACATTCAAAGAAGAAATAATACCTATTCCCCTGAAGCTGTTCAAAAAATAGAAACAGAGGGAAAACTTCTAGACTCTTTCTATGAGGCCAGCATTACCTTGATCCCCAAACCAGGTAAAGACCCCATCAAAAAGGAGAATTTCAGACCAATATCCCTGATGAATATGGATGCCAAGATTCTCAACAAGATCCTAGCTAATAGGATCCAACAGTACATTAAAAAGATTATCCACCATGACCAGGTAGGATTTATCCCTGGGATGCAAGGGTGGTTCAACATTCGCAAATCAATCAATGTGATAGAACAAATCAATAAGAGCAGAGAGAAGAACCACAT
>CM052897.1:17603336-17646879 GCA_028534135.1 Potos flavus
TCATATGGTTTCACTTACTTGTGGAACATAAGGACTAACATGGAGGACATTAGGAGAAGGAAAGGAAAAGTGAATTGGGGGAAATTGGAGGGGGAGACGAAGCATGAGTGACTGTGGACTTTGAGAAACAAACTAAGGGTTTTGGAAGGGAGGGGGGTGGGGGGCTAGGTGAGCCTAGTGTTGGGTATTAAGGAGGGTACGTATTACATGGAGCACTGTGTGTGGTGTATAAACTATGAATCTTGGAACACTGAAAAAAATAAAACAAAATTAAGATGTTAAAAAAAAAAGTACCAAAACAGTTTTCCTCAGAAAGATGGCAGCAGAATACGAGGATCCTATGCATGCCTCATCCCACGAATACAAATAGATAATTATCAACACTTCCTAAGTACCCCAGAAGTCAACCTGAAGACTGGCAGAACAAACTCCACAACTGAAGGTAGAGAAGAGGCCACACTGTAGAAGGTAGGAAGTGCAGAGATGTGGTGTAGGGGAGAAGCAGATCCTGGCTGCTGTGAGTGAAAGGAGCCATGGTCTTGGAGAAGGGTGAGAGAGAAAGAGAGAGAGAGAAGCACGTAGGGGAATGCACAATGAGAACATTTTCCCATAGCCATTGGCTTAGAAAGTGAGAGGGGCTGAATTTCATTAGTTCTTGTAACCATAGAGGCTTAAAGCTTGTATTTTAAATGTCAGCAGCTTTGGCTTTGGGAGCATCTGGAGGCATTGGGGCTGCTTTTGAAGAGAAGGCAGGCAAACAACTTGGGGACATACAGTGCGAAAACAGCAATCTGAAAAGCACCTGGGACACACAATGGGGAGATTATTTGCTCTTCTCAAACCATGCCCCTGAGAAGAAACATTCATGGGAGATCTTTTGGGGAACAAAGTTGCTGGCCAGTGCTATTTCCCTCCTCCACCCCTCAGCAGAAACACAGAGCCACCTGTGGGAACCAGTGCAGTGTAGATACTGGCTGACTAACTTGCTTACACCAAGCTCCACACCAGCCCTTCTCAGCCACATTTGCCTAATTCCAAGTGCAGTGGGCCCCTACCCCAGAAGACAATCACAAACTCCTGCCCACACCACATCTCCTGACCAGAGGGTTTTACAGGGCCTCAGTTCTGGCAGAGGTGGTACAAGCATATCAGAGCACACCTAGTTAAAACTCACTTCACTCAGTCTGGGGACAAAACACTGCCCATAGCAGATAAGGAGAACCTCTGCAGATGACTGGTTTGCAGAATAGAACAGCCAGAATATACCAGCAGAGCACATGCAGCACACACCAGAGACACTCCCTGAAGTGCCAGGCCCTGGGCACTTCATGACCTCTTCTTCATAAGATCATGACTTCCAGAAGCAGGAGACATAACTGGCTTTTCTAACACAGAGAAGCAGGCAGAGACTTAGGCAAAATGAGAAGACAGAGGAATTCATCCCAAATGAAAGAACAAGATAAGACCATGGCCAGAGATATAAGTGAAACAGATATAAGTAACATGCCTGATGGAGAATTTAAAGCAATGATCATAAGGATACTCACTGGACTTGAGAAAAGAATGGAAGACATCAGTGAGACTCCTACCACGGACATAAAAGAGTTAAGAAAGAATCAATCAGAGATGAAGAGTACGATAAATGAGATTAGAAACATGCTTGATGCAATGAACAGCAGGTGAGAAAAAGCAGAGGAATGAATTAATGACCTGAAAGGCAAAGTAATGGAAAACAATGAAGCTGAACAAAAGAGAGAAAAAAATTATGCAAAATGAGAACAGACCAGACTTAGCGAACTCAGTGACTCCATCAAACGTAATAACATTCATGTTAGAGGAGTCCCAGTAGAAGATGAGAGAGAAAAAGGGGCAGAAAATTTATTTGAAGAAAATAATACTTGAAAACTTCCCTAATCTGAGGAAGGAAAGAGATATCCAACTGCAGGAGGCACAGAGATCCCCAACAAAATAAACAAAAACAGATCCGTGCCAAGACATATTATAATTAAACTGGCAAAATACAGTGATAGGGGAAAATTCTTAAAAGAAGCAAGACAAAAGAAGACAGTGACTTATAAGGGAAACCCATAAGGCTATCAGCAGATTTTTCAGCAGAAACTCTCCAAGCCAGAAGAAATAGGCATGATATATACAAAGTGCTGAATGGGAAATATCTGTAGCCAAAAATATTCTTCCAGCAAGGCTAACATTTAAAATAGAAGGAAAAATAAAGTTTTGCAGACAAATGAAAATTAAAGGAATTTGTGATCACTAAACCAGCCCTAAAAGAAATACTAAAGGGGACTCTACAAGTGGAAAAGAAAGCCCGAAAGTGACAGTATGAAAGTATGAAACACAAATGCAGTAAAAATGAATATTTCTATTTAAAAAATCAGTGAAGGAAACCACAAAGTAAAAGGATGTAAAATATGACAACATATACCTAAAATGTGGGGAAGACAGGAGTAAAGAATGGGTTCAAACTTAAACAACCATCAACTTAATATAGACTGCTCTGTGCATCTGTTATTTACAAACACGGCAACCATAAATCAAAAACTACTAATAAAAATAAATAAATAAATAAATAAATACATGAAAATTTAAAAATTAAAAATTTTAAAATTAAAAAATAAATTTAAAAAATTAAAAATAAAAAAACTACTAATAAATATGCAAATAATAAAGACAAACAAATCCAAATATGTCACTAAAGAAAACCAGCAAACCATGAAAAAGAGAAAAATAAACGATCAGAGAAAATCTCCAGAAACAACCACAAAACAAGTAATAAAATGGCAGTAAATACATATCTATCAATAATTACTTTGAAGGTAAATAGACTAACTGCTCCAATCAAAAGACATAGGGTTTCAGAATGGATAAAAAAGCAAGATCCATCTATTTGCTGCCTACAAGATACTCATTTTAGAACTAAAGTCACCTGCAGATTGAAAATAAGAGGATGGAGAAACATTTATCATGCAAAGGAATACGAAGAAAGCCAGAGTAGCATTACTGATATCAGACAAACTCGACTTAAAACAAAGATTGTAACAAGAGGCAAAGAAGGGCACTATGCAATAATAAAGTGGACAATCCAACAAGAATATATAACAATTGTAAATATTTATGCACCCAACACGGGAGCACCCAAATACATAAAATGATTACTAACAAATACAAAGGAACAAGTTGACAGTAATACAATAATAGTTGGTGACTTTAACACCCCACTTAAATCAATGGATAGATTTTCCAAACAAAAAATCAACAAGGAAACAATGGATTTGAATGACACACTGGGTCAAATGGATTTATCAGATATATTCAGAACATTCCATCATAAAATGGCAGAATACACGTTCTTTTCAAGTACACCTGGAACATTCTCCAGAAAAGATCACATATTAGGGTCCAAAACAGACCTCAACAAATTCAAGAAGATTGAAATCATACCATGTACCTTTTCTGACCACAACACTTTGAAACTAGAAGTCAACCACAAGAAAAAATCTGGAAAGACAACAAATACATGGAGGTTAAGATGCTACAATGAATGGGTCAACCAAGAAATAAAAGAAGAAATAAAAAACTACATGGATACAAATGAAAATCAAAACACAGTGTTTCAAAACCTTTGAGATTCCAAAAAGCGGTTCTAAGAGGGAAGTTTATAGCAATACAGGCCTACCTCAAGAAGGGAGAAAAATCTCAAATAAACAACCTAACTTACCAGCTAGAAAAAAAATAACAAAAAAGCCTAAAAAAAAAAAAAGAAAAAAAAGCCTAAAGCCAGCAGAAGAAGAGAAATAATAAGGATTAGAGCAGAAATAAATGATATAGACACTACAAAAACAATAGAACAGTTCAATGAAAACAGGAGCTGTTTCTTTGAAAAAATTAATAAAATTGATAAACCCCTAGCCAGACTTAACAAAAGAGGAAGGATCCAAATAAATATAATCACAAATAAGAGAGGAGAAATAACAACCAACACCACAGAAATATAAACCATTATAAAAGAGTATTATGAAAAACTATATGCCCACAAACTGGACTAACTTAGAAGAAATGGATAAATTCCTAGAAACATATAATCTATGAAAACTAAAACAGGAAGAAATAGAAAACTTGGACAGACTGATAACTAGCAAAGAAACTGAATCAGTAATTAAAACAATCCCAACAAACAAAAGTCTAGGGCTTGAATTGTACCAAACATTTAAAGAAGAGTTAATAACTTTTCTTCTTAAATGCTTCCAAAAAATAAAAAAGGAAGGAAAACTTCCAAGTTCATTCTATGAGGCTAATATTACCCTGATACCAAAACCAGATAAAGACACTTACAAAAAAAGAGAACTATTGGACAATATCTCTGATGAACATAGATGCAAATATCCCCAACAAAATACTACCAAACTGAACCCAAAAATAAATTTTAAAAAATCATTCACCACAATCAAGTAGGATTTATTCTTGGGTTACAAGGGTGGTTCAATATTTGCAAATCAATTAGCTTGATACGAAACATTAATAAAGGAAAGGATAAGAATCATATGATCATTTTAATATACACAGAAAAAGCATTTGACAAAGTACAACATCTATTCATAATAAAAACCCTCAACAAGTTGGTTCAGAGGGAACATACCTCAACATAATAAAGGCCATATATGAAAAACCCACAGCTAAGATCATCCTCAATGGGAAAAAACTGGGAGATTTTCCTGTATGCTTAGCAACATGACAGGGATGTCCACTCACCACTTTTCTTCAAAATGGTCCTGGAAGTCCTAGCCACAGCAATCAGACAACAAAGAGAAATAAAAGTCATCCAAATCAGTAAGAAAAAAGTAAAACCTCCACTATTTGCAGATGATATGACACTATATATAGAAAACCCAAAAGATTCCACCAAAAAAACTGCTAGAACTGATAAACAAATTCAGTAAAATTGCAGGATAAAGAATCACTGTACAGAAATCTGCTGCATTTCTATACACCAATAATGAAGCAGCAGAAAGAGAAATTAAAAAATCAATCCCACTTACAATTGCACCAAAATAATAAGATGCCTAGGAAGAAACCTAACCAAAGAAGTAAAAGACCTGTACTCTGAAAACTATAAAACACTGATGAAAGAAATCAAAGATGGCACAAAGAAATGAAAAGTCATTCCATGACCATAGATTAGAAGAACGAATTTTGTCAAAATGTCTATGTTACCCAAAGAGATCTATACATTTAATGCAATCCTTATCAAAATACCAACAGCGGTCTTCACAGAACTAGAACAAACAATCCTAAAATTTGTATGGAACCACAAAAAAACCCCAAATAGCTAAAGAAATCTTGGGGGGGGTGGGGTGGGAAGCAAAGCTGGAGGCATTACAACTCTGGACTTGAAGTTATATTACAAAGCTATAGTGAGCAAAAGAGTATGGTGCTGACACAAAAATAGATGTATATATCATATATCAATAGAACAGAATAGAAAACCCATAAATGAACCCTCAATTATATGCCCAATTAATCTTTGACACAGCAACCTTTGAATATCCAATGGGAAAAATGTCGCTTCAACAAATGGTGTTGGGAAAACTGGACAGGAACATGCAAATGAATGAAATTGTACCATTCTGTTTCACCATATGCAAAAACAAACTCAAAATGGATTAAAGACCTCAATGTGAGACCTGAAACTGTAAAAGTCCTTGAAGAAAGCACAGGCAATAATTTCTCTGACATCAGCCATACAGCTTTTTTCTGCATAGGTCTCCTGAGGCAAGGGAAACAAAAACAAAAATAAATTATTGAGACTATATAAAAAGACAAAATATTTCTGCACAGCAAGGGAAACAATCAACAAAACTAAAAGGCAACCTTATGGAATGGGAGAAGATATTTGCAAGTGACATATCTGATAAAGGGCTAGTATCCAAAATATATAAAGAACTTACACAACTCAACAACTAAAAAAAAAAAAAAAAATGAATAATCTGATTAAAAATGGGCAGAAGACATGAATAGGCATTTTTCCAAAGAAGACATACAGATGGCCAACACACACATGAAAAGATGCTCTACGTCACTTACCATCGGGGGAAATATAAATCAAAACTACAATGAGATATCACCTCACACCTGTAAGAATGGCTGAAATCTACAACACAAGTAATAACAGGTGTTGGCTAGGATGTGGAGAAAGGGGAATTCTCTTATACTGCGGAAATGCAAACTGGTGCAGCCACTGTGGAAAACAGTACGGAGTTGCCTCAAAAAGTTAAAAATAGAACTATCCTACAATCTAGCAATTGCACTACTAAGTATTTACCCAAAGAATACCAAAATTCTAATTCAAAGGGATACATGCACCCTCATATTTATAGCAGCATTATTTACAATAGCCAGATTGTGGAAACAGCCCAAGTGTCCATTGACTGATGAGTGGGTAAAGATGTAAGCTATATATAGATTATATGGAATTATATATATCATGGAATATTATTCCACCACAAAAAAAGAATGAAATTTTGACATTTTTCCATTTGCAATGACATGGATAGAGCTGGAAAACATTATGCTAATGAAATAAGTCAGTCAAAGAAAGACAAATACTATATGATTTCACTCATATGTGGAATTTAAGAAACAAAACAAGCAAAGGAAAATAGGCAAACCAAAAAACAGACTCTTAATTATGGAGAACAAATTGATGGTTACGAGAAAGGGAGGTTGTGGGGGGGATGTGTTAAATAGATGACGGGCATTAAGGAGTGCACTTGTAATGAGTACTGGGTGATGTATGGAATTGTTGAATCACTATATTGTACACCTGAAACTAATATTACACTGCATATTAACTAACCAGAACTTAAATAAAAACTTAAAAAAAAAATACATTACCAAAACAGTTACCTCTAGGCCACTGGAACATAATCCTACTAGAAGTCCCTGGGAGGGACTTCTTAAGGAGCAAGGGAGCTGGGGTATTTATACAGCCACTCTCATCAATCATTGGTTAAAGACTAGTGGTGTGGGGGAGGAGGGTGTTAGGATGGGGAAATGAGCATAATTCCCCAGCACTTCTGGGCTACTCTGATGGCCAGGGAAACAGTGGCAGACCCTTGCAGTGGGAATTCAGCCAGCCAATATCTGCCAAGATGGTGAAGATATGAGGAACATGGGAGGGGATACTGACAGCACCTGCTACAATGCTTAGCTCTGTAAGCATCAGCTTTCCCCATGTGTAAAATGGGAATCATAATAGCACCTCATAGAGCAGCTAGGAATTAAATAGACGATGCATGTGCCCTGCATCACACGTGGAGTACACAGCAAGTTCAGTAGGTGTGAGCATTGTGAGAGGGACAAAGAGGGAAGCACATGGGAAGCCCAAGAGGAATGAGTAGGGAGAAGTAGGAGGTGGTAAATAGGAAAAAAGTAACATCTATCAATTGAAAATACAAAACAGACCTTGTGAAAGAAGCAATATTCTTCAACACATTCCAGAGCAAACAGGGCTTTCTACAAAGACCTTTAAAGAGATTTGCTTCTTGGGGTGCCTGGGTGGCTCAGTCGGGGCTGATACTGGATTTCGGCTCAGGTCATGATCTCAGGGTCTTGGGATCAAGCCCCACATTGGGCTCTGCACTCAATGTAGAGTCTGCTTGTCCCTCTCCCTCTGTTCCTCCTCCTGCTTGCTTTCTCAAAAAAATAAAATCTTTATAAAAGAGAGATTTGTTTCTTGAGAGTCAACAAGAAGGTTTGAACAACGAAACCCTCCATTGCCTGAAGGTTGATAAATAGTGGCAAGAAAGAGGGGAGAAGAGAAAGGATCTTTTTTTCTGAAAATTTTTCTGAAATTATGCTTCTAGCTTACTTACTGTCTTTACCAGTGAGGAGGGTAATTAGTTCTTTCAATATGACAAGCAGACTCAAGGTCCTGCTTTGTCTAAGAGGGAAAAAAATTGGTTCATAAAGGTGTTAGCACTATTTTTTAAAAATGAAATGAAACGAAAGCTCTTTTATTAATTTTAAATTAATCTATTTTTATTATTTTATTTTTAATGGGTCTGGACTCTAATTTTTTTTTCTTTCCAACAAGTCATATAGCTCATATCTCCTTAGTAGGTATTAAATCTGCTCCCTCCCTAGTTCAGATTCTCATCATTTCTTGTGCAGATGCTTCATTCGACATTTATTTATCCCACCCAACTGGGTGTCCTACAATTCAGTTCAATTCTGACATTATCTGCCAGGAGATAGCATCAGAATCCACAGGTTAAGGGCCCAGTCCCACAAGACCGCCCCCTCCTCCACTTCAGATGCCAACAGCCAAGTCCAGGTTGTCACCCTGTGCGTCTGATCAACTGGCTATGAATCAGAGGTTTCCACAATCGCCTCCTCAGTTTCAGTTAATTTGCTCACTCAAAGAACTCAAAGAAACCTACTAGATCACTGGTTTATCAGAGGATGTAACTCAGAAACAGTCAGATACGGGCAAGGGGATGTAGAGTTTCCATGCTCTCTCAAAGAGTGACATTCAAAGCAAGGATAGGGATAGGGAACAGCAAGGGTAGGGGTTCGGGGAAGGCCTCACTGGGAGAATAAGACCGAGTAAGGGCCTGAAGGAGGTGAAGGGTAAACCATGGGTATCTGGAGAACAGCATTTCTGGAAGAGGGAACAGCAAGTTCAAAGGCCATAAGATTTCAAACACACTGATTTTGAGATGCCAACTAGACATGTAGGTGGGGCTGCCAAGTGGGTAGCTGCACACATGAAGACTCTGGAGTTCAGGGGAGATCACTAAGAGCACCTTCTCTTGCTTTGGGCCCACTTTCCTCCAGGTAGGGTGACCAACTGTCCTGGTTTCCCTGGGACTGAGGAGTTTTCCAGGATGCAGAAGTGTCGGTTCTAAAACCAGCAGAGTCCTGAGTAACCACTGGTCACCATAATTCCAGGTCATCCTACATCCTACTGCCAGGGGGATGCTTGTAAAATATAATCCTAAAAAAGGAGTCCTAAAAATCCTTTGATAGTTCCTTCCAGCTTGAAGGATAAGAACTAAAATTCTATAGAATTCAATATAAAAGTCTTTTTCTACACTGGCCCAGTATCTCACCTGGCCCTCTCTCACCAACACCCCATCCCCTGCTGGCCACCCCCTCAGCCGACACACCTTTCTCAATGACCACTCAGCGCATGGCTTCCTGAATAACACATTCTCAACTGTTCTCTTTGCCCACCCCACACCTGACCTCCACTTCTTGTAGCTAAAATCTCTCTCTCACTCAAGTCTCATTTCATGTGCCAGCTCCTAGTACCCTTCCTGGCTGATACACGTTTTATCTCCATGTCCGTGGTGCTCACTCTATCCTGCCAAGGGCTGAATCCAGGCTTATACAATTTGAGGGACCCTCTTTAAGAAAAATAATTTAAAAATTACAAATACAGATGTAGGCATAAAAGTGAGTTATTTATTTAGAAGGGACACATAAAAATGAGGAGTCCTAAAGATTAAGATTCACAGTAAATCTCCCTCTGACTGCATCCTTTCTACCCTGCATGGTAATCATAGGTTTAATTGTCTGTCTCTCTTAGACTGTAAGCTCTTTGGCGGCAGAGAACTTACCTGGCATGTCTTTGCTTCCCGATTGCCCAGTACATAGAAGCAGCTCGATGGATGTTTGTTGCATGACTAAATGAATGGTCAGTCTGGGCGTGACAAAGAACACTGACTGGTCTTTGAGTCAGATCCTGGTTTTTGTGACGTTGGCCACTGGTCAGTTGTATTACCTGAAGATGAGAAATAAGGAAATTAACCTCTCAGAGATTAAAAGACATTAGGTGAGCTACCTTCATGAAGCAGCCAGGAGGGGTGCCCGGCCGGAATAGGTGCTGAGTAAATATCCATTTACTCTCTTTTCCCAACCTTGGGTTCCCTTTGCCTTCCATCCGTCATATATCCCCAAGGCTGGGATATGAGCCAGAAAGTGATGCCACTGCCTGTGAATACGTGAACTTATTTAGCTCCACTGTCTTTCATTTCAGAACCAAGATCAATGTTTTAGCCGAAATATTTTCCCTGCCACTCACGAGTTAAGATTACTTAATTGATCTTTTGACCCTCATATTTGTTTGCAGGTCAGAAGGTACGTCTATAATGTGCCACTGTGTGCTTGAACTCAGTCCAGGGTCTGTAAATAAGGATGGGAGAGTGCTGTTTCTGCCATTTAAGCCAATCAATGTTATTGTTTTAAAGAAACCAATTTCCTTCCTTGTAAACCCAAGTATATAATAAATAAATAATTCAGCTTCCCTGAAATATTTATTACGGGCAGGTGGCATTTCTGCTCTCTGAGAAAAGCACGTTGTCTAAGAACGTTGGATGCCTTTGGGTAACAACGCCACCAGCACTAATCATAGCAACTCTGTATCCGTTGCTTTCGGCCGTTTGTCCAATGAGCAGAGCAACCTGGGGAGTTAAGCAGAGCATCACCATTTTAAAGATGAAGAAACGCAAGAAATGGTAAGTAAGGTTACAGAGCCAGTAATCTCAGGAGTCAATATTCCAACTCATCTTTTTTGAACATGCTGCTACTCTCTGGGGAGGGCAAAAATTACAGTCCAGACTGACAACTCTTACAAAGGACCACAATGCCTAGAACCTTCTTCCAGATAATCCATTCTGCTTGTCTGTACCGCCTGGACAGAACCCAGAGTTGATTACCCTGTGCATGGTGTCTGATTCACTGTGCCCCATTTAGTAACCAGCATCCCAAACCAGGCTCAATCTCTCAGGCTGAGTCATATGTTTGGGCCAGTGAAGATCTTCAGATAACATCCCTGTGTATTTCTTTTGGAAATCTCTGATTCTGAGATGACTTAGCTCACCCTCGTGTTTGCTAAATGGGGTTCAGGTGGCTGTTGCAATCAGTCACTGCTTTTTCTTGGATGGAAATTACCTGTTGATGATGGTGATGATGATGATGATGGTTAAAACTAACATTTATCCAATACTTACTATAGGCCAAGGACTGCACTAAGAGCCTTAAAAATTTTCATTTAATTCCTAGAACAATCCTTGAGGTGGATATTAATGTCTTCATTCTTTTCATTGAGACACTTGAGGCCTAGGAAGTTGCAGGAAATATCTAGTTCTAGACCACACAGGTAACATGTAACGAGCACGGGCAGAATTCAAATTGGTGCCTTGCCAATCATAGAGCAGATGTGCCTTTAGCCACTATGATACTTCCAGTGGGAGAAGAGTCAATATTAGCTATTATTTAGCATAAGCTCAAGCCATATTTAGGAAAAACTTTATTTCTATCAAAGGGTATGTATCCCTTCCTCCCTCCCTCCCTCTCTATCCATCCATCCATTTGCTCACACTGACTCTTCTCTTTGCCTGGAATATTGCTCTGTCTCCCTGTTTTGTGGAGCTAACCCCCTTCTCAAACTTTAAGCCTCATTTGTAAATTTTACTTCGTCCTCATGATGCTCTGCATATCCTACTCAACGGTGGGTCCAGATTTTGTGGGGCCTCAGCCCCAAGGTGCAGCCATGGAGGATGACCTTAAGTGTGATGAAGGGTAGAAACTGGAATGAAACAGCACAACTAGAGCTCGACTCCATTTCCCCATTGGGTTTGGTGTTTTCTGGATGCTTGATGTGGCATAATCACAATCCTCTATAGCTTAATGTCGAATCCGAGTATTGGAGTGGCCTTTCTCTAAAATACTGAACCACCTCACCTCGGTAGGTAAACCAAGGTTCAAACGATTTAGAGCCATAATGGCTGTTATTCAAATTGGAGTTGCTGGGCTTTGTCTTCAGCGTCCCCCAAAGTTGCAATTGATAGAAAAGCAAGAGCAAGCTGCTCAGGCCTAACCTGAGGCTCCGGATGCCAGCCCCTGTCATCCTCATTTCAATGGCCAGCTCAGTCTGCAATGTGTGCTTATTAGAGCTATTTTTGCTTATATGCCCTTTGTTAAAATCAGATCACAATAAATGTTATACTGTATTAATAACTCCTGCTGAAACTTAGAATTGTGTGTTTCTGACACACTAACAGGAACTCAGCAAATGTTATTACCCGCCTTTTCCCTGTCCTACAGAACTGAATCTGAGTGGTGTCATGTGATCCCAAGGGCACACAAGCTGGTAAAAGTAGAACAAACCAGGTTATGATTACAATGTAAATGTCTTTTGTACTCTGCCACACTGAATTTCCAAAGAACTAAATCAGAAGAAAAAAAAAATCAGAAAACTAGGTTTGATGGCTTCAGCAATCATGGTCTGGATTTACATTTCCAGGTACAAAGTAGTCTCACTGGACAATAATAGATGATATATAGGCAATTCAAGATAGTCACTGTTTTTGCAAATGGTATTTCCAAAGAGCCTGTAGTGGAGCCATCTGAGTATTATTCCCTCCCCTTTGATTCACTTTATTGTCAGTTATGCAATTGTTCCACTATTGAGACTGGTTGGTAGATGCTGCCCTGAAATCTGACGTTGATTTAGATGTGATCCTTCCTCTTATTAGTACTTCGGCTCAAATCTTCTTCCAAGAATATTTGCTTATAAATCCCTGGATGTTTCTAAATTTACCTCTAGACTCTGGGTCCTCAGGGGGAATTAAGGGAAAGCCACAAGTTGATCTTCACAAGACCAGATAAGGCTTCCTTCAAATTCTGCTTTCCAGCCAATTAAGTACAGCAACCCTGCATCATTTCTCCTCTTCTGTGGCACCAGATGTTTATCATCAGAATAAGTCAACTTGAAATTACAGATAGAACCCACGTCCCCCTCTCCCCTCCATCCCAGGCCACTTCCTGGGAGAAAAAGGGTAACAATAGGGTTACATTTACCGTAACAAACCATATTTCCCTACATCTGTCCCACTCCCCTGTCCCCATTATCACTGGGAAGTCTAGGGCAAGGACACTCCTGAGCTCATCAATACAGGATTCTGTGCTTCCTCCTGTCCCCCACCATCTCAGCCCCCCTCAGGTCTCAGGTCCCTTCCAGGTCTCAGCCACCAAGGCCGGTGCAGTACTCCCTCTGGCGCCCATCCAGAGTGCTGTCTCCATCACACCACGGACTGCCTTGGTTCATAGAGGTATTGGGACCCACAAAAGCTGCACTCAGGTCCCTCTAGGTGGCCACTAACGCTGCCTGCATTGATCCTTGAAGTCTCACTGTGATGTCCACAGCTACTCTGCTAGAAAGAGGAAATGCTCCTTCTGTGCATTTGTGTCCTTCCCCAAGCATGACCCAAAGCTTTGCTGACTAGTGTTCCAGACACTCATAGAGATGTGTGAGAGCAGCTCTTGGGTTTTTACTGGTTGCTTCTCCTCTAGGACTCTCTTGGGAGCACATGGAAGGTGAACTGCACCATACTCAAACCACTCCTGCCTCAGACCATTGAGACATTGTTCTTGGGCAGAATTTGTGTGCTGCACCTCCATCCTTAGCACCAACTCCTTCCCAGGAGGATCTAACAGTCCCTCCAGCAAAGAGGTTCTGCCAGGCTCATGCCACTGGTCCTGATCCTTTTTCTATGCAAGCAAATCCAAGTAGCAAAGAAAAAAAAAAAAAAAAAAAAGACTACTCTTCCATCAGGACCCTTGAAACCAAGGTATGGTCAATTCATCTGCTTCCAACCTTGAATTTACTATCACTCAACCCCAAAACATACAGGAAGTTGCTGGCAAACTGGATTGGTTGACTTCCACAAATCACACCCAGGAGATTCTCTCCACGTGAGGTAGATTATTCAGGCATGAGTGGACCATGCCGCACCCTTGCTCCCTACTCCAGACACACCATAGAATGGGCAGAAATTCATGCCACAGGACAGCCTGCCCCAGCCAGCAGTTCCATGCCACCTCCACTGATCTTCCTGGTCTAAAGTAAGCCAGGACATCTGTTTGTTCCTGTCTGGGGTGCTCCCTTCTTAGTGGTTGCTAAGGTAGTTAGAGCAACAGCCAAGAAAAATACAGCAATTGTGAGGGTTTTTGCAATTCTAGAATCCCTGTGCTATGCCTGAGTCAGGAAGGTGCTTACAGAGACTTCATGATTTCTTCCCTGGCAAATTTACTTTTCTGAAAGCCTATTTGACACTGGTCCCTTTGACAGCAACAAACACAAGGCTACTGTGGGCCCTGACAGAAGAAACTTCCTTCTGGAACCTGTTGCAGAAGAGGACAAATGAGATCAAAACAAATACAAATGGTAGCAAAAAAAACCAAGCAAAACAAACAAAAAAACCCCAACCCCAACCTTTTTTTCTCACTGCCCCTCCCTTTCCACTCGACCACCCCTCACCCTAACCTCAGGGTTAGCTTATGCTGGAAGTGCCTGCTGCCAAAAATGTCAGTCAGTGTAGTTAAGTTCCACTTAGCCTCACCCATGGCTTCTCCCTCACCTGGAACAATAACAACCTAACAAACGCTGAATACCCTCAAGACATATTCAATGCTCTGTTCATGCTGCTGCATTTATAGGACAAATGGAAAGAATATGACCAAGATGATGACAGTGAGCAATTAATACCAAGTACTGTTCTCAGCAAGGTTTGACTTAGTTTGGGCAGAGGGAGAGAAAATTTCAAGGGCACAGAGCAAATGGCAGAAGGCTGGCAGATGCCCTAGACTTTTGTACACATATCTAGAGCTCATCCATTCCCAAATATGAGGCAGGCAGTGTAAAGGACTTACTTAGTTCCTTCCTTAATCCCCCCAATCCTGATGTGGGTATTATCATCTCTATGTAGAGCCCAGGAACCTGGGGCTCCTCAGTGACTTGACATGGCTTCCTTAATCACAAAGAAAAATATCCCTGAGGTTCTGACCAAGTCCTTTAATCATGAGTGCATTAGTCAAAACTCAGTTGTGAGAGACAGAAACACAACTCAAACTAGTTTGGGGGTAAAAGGGAGGAACTTTTAGATGATCTAACTATTTTCAGACATGGCTACATGCATGGACTAAAAAAATGTCGCATGGACTAAATCCATCTCTCCATTGATCTGTTTATTCCAGCAGCTTGCCACTGTTTTATTTTGTGTGTGTGAATTTTATTCTCTTCTTCTGTAGAATCGGCCCCTTAAGATCAGAAAGATGACCATAAATGGGTCTAGCCAGCGTTATATTTTATTTGATGATCCCAGGAGAAGAAGAGACTTTCTTTTCCAGAACCCATAATTTCTCAGGGAAGACATTGGCTCTATTCAGGTTGTCTCCCACTTATCCTTGAACCAATCGCCACAGTAGGGAGACTGAGTTCCATGATTGACAGCCAACCAGGGCCATGCAGAGAGGGAAGTGGTAGCTCTTTGAAAGGAAGGTTGCTGGTCAAACAAGGCAGGTATCCATCAGAAAGAGAATTTAATAGAACTAATTGGGACTTAATTTACATGTAATCCCTTATGAACTTGGGTCTCCAATTTTCATGGTGTTAATTTCCTTTTGTTTTACATGCTGTCTATAATCTGTGATCTACTTATGGAACAGGGATGCAATGACAAACTTGGAAGTTCCAATAAAGTTTTTGTGTGTGTTTAAAAAGCAAGAGCCAATAATTACTGGTTTTCTTTCTAGAACAAAGTTTGTTGCTAAAATAGAGTTGCTGGACTCTTTTAAAAACTATTTTTTAAGACAATGAATCATCACCTTGCAGTGTTTTGCCAAAAATGTTTAACCCAAAATTATTCATGAAAAAAAAAAAAAAAGAATCAGACAATTGCCAAAAAAGAAACACACACACACACACACACACACACACACACACAAATGGCTTGGACCCTCTAAAAATGTCAATTTCATAAAAGACCCTCTCCCTCCAAAAGAAGGCTGAGGAGTCATGCCTGATCAGATTAAGGAGACCCAAGAGTCATGACAACTAAACATAGAGTGTGATCTTCGATTAGATCCTGGATTAAAAAAAAAATTCTAAGTGGCATTACCAGGACAAGTTAGGAAATTCAATACTAAGATCTATATATTAGATAATAATATTGTACCAAAGTTACATTTTCTGAGTGTGCCCATTGTGTAGAAAAATGCCCTTGTTCTTAAGAGACAATTTGCTAAAGTATTTAGTTGATGAAAAGTCAAGATGATGAAACTAATTTTCAAATGGTTCAGGAAAAAAAAATGTACACATGGATCTGGAGAGAGCAAATGAGGCCAAATATCAAGAATTAGTGAATCTAGGTGGAAGGTATATGGTTATTCATTACATATTGTACTGTTCTTGTAATTTTTCTCTAGGTTTCAAATGTTTCCAAATAAAATATTGATGAGAAGGGGGAAAACATTAAGGTACAGTCTCATAATAATCTAAAATTCAATTCTCCCACCCATAATACAGAATGAGAAGTACAAAAAAAAAAAAAAAAAAAAAAAAAAAAACAACCCTCAGTCATGTAAATAATGGGTCATTATTGCCAGGCTAATTAAATAAGGTGAGTTTTAACGGTTTTGAGAGAGCTGCAAGAGCCAAACCTGTTCAAGTCTGGGACGCTGCGGTTGGTGCCACCTGGTGGTAATCGTCTGCTTCAGCTTAAATAAGGATGGTGGTGTTCTGGTTCCTCTCAGTAGTGATTCCGGGAAGCTCCAGGTAGTCTAAGGCCTCATTTCCTTGACTCGATCTGGGAGTTTGGCCCGGGGTTTGGGCCGAGGAGACCCACCCTTCCTTTCCCTACTTCCCAAGCAGATTGCAGGTTGAGATGAAGGTAGTCTGGGTCAAGTCGGCATGGGGAGGCTGCCTCCTGTGACAGTGGGCGGCGGTCTCCGCTGCTGTCTGCAGAGTCCCGGGGTTCAGGAACCTAACGTCCATCAGCTCAATGGGGAAGTATTTGGAAAAGTTTGAGGCATTGATTAGTGATTTTCATTCTAGAAAATTAAGTTGTTAAAATAGAGTTGCTGGAATCTTTTCAAAACTGTTTTTAAGGGAATTCAACAGAATGATCTAGTTCCAGGTGTCAATGACCATATTGATTTAAAATATTTTCATCACCTGTGCACACATGTATTTTGAATACCAACCTGTACATATGCATATATATGGGTACACCCAGTCATACGCACACATACACACAGAAGGTATTCTAGCTTGTTTTCTGAATGGAAAATTAGCCACATAGTGACATTTTTATGTGCCATATACCCACTACTTCATCTTTTTTTTTTTAATGTTGTTAGTACAAATAGTGTATATGGTACAATTTATTTAATAGTTCTAGTTGTTAGTGATTTATATCTTTCCCATTTTTTAAAAAGATTTAATGTGGTTTATGATGCCAAATCCTATATAAAGCAAGACAATAAAAAAATTATAAGATTGAAAAAACCATCAAGAGGAGAGATGAGCATGAGGTAAGTTAAACAGTCACAAGTTTAGCTTTGGGTTTCTTGGGCAACAAAAGGAAAAGATGGGCCATTGCTCCTGGATCCTCACCAAGGTGTAGTCTGGCTGGAAGGACTCCCGGGTGAGCAGGATAAATGTAGACAAAGAATCATTCAGTGGCAGCAGCTGGAAACATCAAAACAAGAAGAGTGACCTCATGAGGACGTGGGTGAGAGGCCACACTCTACAAGCCACAAGAGCATTCCGACTGGGCCAACAATGCCAAGGGGTCCAAAACAGAAACCCAGGAGACAAAAGAGCATCACTGCGTAACAGCTGTTGGTCACAGCTGGAATTCCAGGGGTGGCCATGGGGTGAGAAGGAAAGCAGTGTTTTGAGGACCAGGGATGCAAAGGACAAAAATATATCTCTTTGCCCCAAAAGAAACCTATGTTCATCTTTCATATGAGGGGCACCGAGTCACACGGTGACTCTGGATTTTGCAAATGATACAGAAATGTTCTCATGAACACTTCCCCTAAGATTCCTCTACAAAAGATAGAACCCATGGATTTAAAAGGCAGGGTAAGAGCTAAATGTGTTTTGTGAAATCAACAGCATTTCTACATATCACTGAGAAGCTGTTAGGAAATATAATGAGAAATAAATTCCAGTTGCAGTAGCGAAAAAAAAAAAAAAGAATAAGAAGAAAGAAAAGAAAAAGTATTTGGGATTAATTTTTATGAGAAACGTATATGACCTCTACAAAGAAATCCCAAAATTTTACTGAGAGTTGAAATACTTGGTTAATGGAAAGGTATACTGTATTGAAAAAGTAAATAGCATAAGATGTCAATTCTTCACAAATTAGTTTATAGATCAGTGACAAAAATCCAACAGGACTGTTTTTAGGGGAAGAAGACAAAAACATTTTCAAGTTTATATGAAGCAATAGACACAGGTGAAAATATAAAATAACTTCCAAAAAGCAGTAGTAATACTGGTGGAGTAGAGTGAAGAGTCCTACACAGTAGAAGATTCTAAAGCAATATTTAAAATAGTGTGGTACTCTTTCAAAATCAGACAGATCATTGGACTAGAATAAACTTAAAAGATGTAAACCCTATTACATATAAGAATTTAATATATGGTTTTTCACAAAGGCATCACCAAATAGTACAGAAGAGAACAATAATTCAATCAATGGTATTGAAATAGTTAGCAATTTGGCAGAAAAATTATTTAGACCTTTATCTCACACATGCATCCCAATACATTTCAAATGGATTCAGTCTTTATATATAAAACTCAGGCCATTTTTTAAAAAGTAAAAGAAAATAAAACAAATATTTCTCAAATTCTAGGGAGCAGTCCAAACTTGGGAGTGATCGAACGAATCACAGGAGTGAGAGATTTCACTGCACACAATTTAAAACTTCTTCACATAAAAATACAAGACAAAAGACAAATAGACTGGAAAAACTATATATACCATAAGCACAAAGGCAGGGGTCAAGATTTTTCAACTTTACATAATGAAATTTAAGCAAATTAGCAAGAAGACCACTAAGACTGCTGAGGATAAAAATGAGCAAAGGACATTAATAGGAGAAATTCCTGGGACACCTGGGTGGCTCAGTCAGTTAAGCGCCTGACTCTTGATTTCGACTCAGGTCATGATCTCAGGGTGGTGAGATCAAGCCCCACATCAAGCTCCCCACTCAGGGGACTGTGCTTGGGATTCTCTCTCCCTCTCCCCCTGCCCCTCCCCCAGCTCATGAGCATGCGCGCTCACTCTCTCTCTCTCTCTCTCTCTCAAAATAAATTTTAAAAATCTTTTTTAAAAAAACAGGAGAAATTGCTCAGCCTCAAAAGAAATGCAAATGAAAAGAACAACAAACTTTGTATTGTTCATTTATTAAGTGAATAAAACTTTAAAGGAAAAAAGATTACTACCCAGAGTTGGGGAAGGGAGAGAGTGCTGTGAAAGATATGTTCTCATCCCTCTTCTGGTGTTAGAAACCAAGAAAACTGGTTTCAAAAACAGTTGGTGATATTTATAAAGAAGTATAAAAATATGTTTTTAATACTGACGAGTAATCCTAAAATTAATGTATTTCTGACAAGTAAAAACATTTTTAGATTAGTTGCACTAGAGAATTCCTCATTTGTTTTATAGCCACTAGTATATACTTTAAAGTTGATGTGCAAACTTTTTAGGTATCTAGAAAAAAATTCCTGCTACCATTACTTCTGTTGCCCACGGCAAGACGTCTTTAGTCTCCATATGAATGCATTCTCAGAAGTATTGTAAGCCTGATGGGAAGTTAAAGTAACAAGTAAACCTCAGGGTGGCTTAGAGTTCTTTCTTCTCTTATAATGTGACCAGTCTTTCGTCTAGCAAATATTTTTTGAGCACAATCTGTACACACACCACTAGGAGGGCTACATAGATTAATATGACCCAATCCGTGCCCCCAGGAAGTTTAGAGTCTAGTAGAAGAGTGTGTAAGTCATTTTTAGGAACAGCCAAGCAAAAATCCAAAGTAGAAAAGAAGAAATTACTATTAGAAATACCAAATGTAACATTTCTATTTTAAAATATCTACTGTATATGCTCATCACACCATTTTCAAAGCAAGTTTCCAGAATGATAGAGTACTGGTCTTGTATTACTTCATTAGTAAATGAAAATGCAACAGAAACTCAGGAGAGAGTCTTTGTAAATAAGCATCCTGAGGTGAACATTCTTCTCGGAGGCTCAGCTGTAGTGAGCAAAGGATGAGCCATTGACCTAACACTCTTGACAGTTCCAGCAGAGAAGTAGGGGAGGTGGAAAGATCCAGAGACACACCAAGCTGCTCCTTCTAGGATTTGCTATGGGGTATCTATTCTGGCCTGAGCAGGAATGTGCTTAGGGTTCTAACATTTGAATCTACAAGAACCAGGGTCTGCAAATACACATTCAAGGTCTTGCCAGCCCTGGTCCAGAGTCTTCTTTCTCTGGTAAATTCTTCTTCATTCCCAAGTGATAAGTTTGCTAAACTTCTTTCTTCAGTAAGGAACCACATTCTGCCTTTACCTGTGTATTTGTGTACATTTTTATGTGTCAGGAGATATCTAGCATATAGTAAGCACTAAAGAAAAAAAAAAAGTCGTGCATAGGTTACTCTGGGCAAGCTGCACTGAAGAAGTGGAACTTAAGTTGATTTTTAAGTAAAGAAGGTAAAATAAGTAAAATAAGCCTAAGTAAGTAAAATAAGTAAGTAAGTAAAATAAGCCTATTTTATACAAATTGGTTTTTCCCGAAAGCCTAATGTTTCACCTTAGTTTTCATTTCTGATGCTGTTTCTTAGAGCCACTGTGTACTTGGTACATATTGATTTTATTTTTGCTCCTAGAGACTCAGGCAGTGAATAGAGGTTAATTTGTTATCTGGTCCATTGATTTTTGTACGAAGAGAATGGGTTTCATTTTCAGCATTTCCATCTATTACTTGCTAATCCATCAGTGGATTCTCCAAGCTGACTTCTGTAGATGTCTAATGTATTTTCTGAGTCACACAATATTCCTGTGGTTATTGTAATGCTTGGTCATGATGGTTTCATTCTTATTTCCAGACTCTCTAGCGTGTTGCAGATATGTAGGAGGTCCCCAATAAATAGTAACCTTATTCTTTGTTCAGGCTCTGAGCAAGTTGGGAAATAAAGCAGTGAGTAAAGATAAGAAACCAAAATATTGACCTTATTCATAATAGAAGCTCAATGGGAGGGTAATGTTTACGGTATTAACCAAGTAGGCCAGTTCCTTCATTGCAGTGCAGTGTAGAACTTTGTCTGGGTGGCAGACTCCCTCTCAAGAGGAATGAGGGGAGAATTCTTCCTAAGTTTACCAATCAGGTAAGTTGCTACCTCCCCAGCGTGGAGTGGGGAAAGTGAGAGAGGCCAGGTTAAATGACTGAATGCCTTTTGTGGGAAAGAAACATTAGGAGATGAGAAAAAAGAGGTCCCCACTAAAAAGATGCATATTGAGAAGCAGTAAGAGGGACAGGAAGTAAAAATATTTGGTGTTAGTCAGGATTTTGCCTGTTTTCCTGCCATGGAGACCTGAGCAAATAGCATCTCCCTGAGCCTGTTTTTTTCACCTGGAAAATAGAAATAATATCTGCTCTTCTTATCCTTCAAAGTGTTTATGAGATGACATAAAGCAATGTAACATAGGAAACTCTCAGCACGACAGTATGATATTAGCAGAGAAAAACTTACATAAACTTCTAACTGAAAATCACAGGATCAAGAGTTTGATCTCTTAGTGGACGGTCTCTTTCTCTCAACTTTTAAGCAGCATGCAACTATTTGTGGACTTGTTTCTTAAAATGCTCCCAAATTCCTTCCCCTTCCTCCTGTGCATTTCTCATTGTAACTCTAAGGTGACAAGAGATTCCCCAGGAACCTCCAGGACATTTTTGACTCAGGCCCCCCAGCTCACTCCCTGCACTGTGTAAGCACTCTGCTTTCCCACAGGGTACAGAAGAAAGCTCTGCACCGATTCTCTAATGAAGGAAACGACCCACTCCTCGGAGGCCTGTTATAGCTGATCCTTCACAATAGCTTGGCTCTTCTTCATTGATGGGCAGGAAATCCAAGGCAAATCTGTTCCTCCCCCAATGTCACAAACTCCTAAAGTGGCAGCAGCAACTCTTCAGTTGCTAAGCGAGAAAAATCTGGGTTTCATTGTTGGCTCCTCCAGCACCCTCATCCCATATGAAAACAATAGTTATCCTGTATTAATACTCTCTATGGATTAGGTGCTTTTTTTTTTTTTAAGATTTTATTTATCTATTTGACAGAGAGAGAAAGCCAGAGAGGGAACACAAGCAGGGGGAGTGGGAGAGGGAGAAGCAGGCTTCCCACTGGGCAGGGAGCCCCAATGCGGGGCTCGATCCCAATGACCTGAGCCAAAGACAGACACTTAATGACTGAGCCACCCAGGCGCCCCTTAGGTGCTCTTTTAAATGCTTTATGTGTCTGGTCTCTTTTAATGCTCAGTACAGTCTTGTGAGATAGGCCCCAACTTTTCTCCCCATTTCACAGGTGAGGAAGTTAAGGCCCAGAGGGGTAAAACAACTTATCCAGGTCCCACAGCTGGTAAGTCGTCTTCCTGGCATTTGAATTTCCACATTCTATCAGTCGCCAAGTCCTGCATATGTGTTCTCCTGTTTTTCAAAATCTGTTCCTCTCTCTTCCCTCCTACCACCTTTGTTAAATTGGGGTCTTCCTCATCTCTTTTCCAGATTGTTGCAGCTTGTAAATGAGATGCCCTTCCCTCTCTTGTTGGCCCCTGCCACCTCTTCAAATATATCTCCTCTAGCTCTGCTCACCTGTGTCCTCCACTTGTCATGAGTGTCTTCAGTTCCCAGAATATAATACATTGTTTCAAGTTTGCATGGTTTGCTACTTTTTCCAATATTTCTACTTGGCAAATACCAGCTCAATCTTCAAGACCCAGTTCATGTGTTTTCTCTTCAAAGGCTTCCCAGCCATCTCAAGCACAGTTGACTGGTCCCTTTTTTACGTTTTATAAGTCTTTTTGTATTTAAGTACTTCTTTACCTGTTTGTCTTCCCAAACCAACATGATCTCCATGATGACAGTGTCAATTGATGATAATAGTAATACAGGAAGCTCCAATTTATTAGATGCCTACCATGTTACCAGATACTCCCCTAGCACTTTATAATCTTCATCTCTACTCTTTACAACTGCTTTGCATGGTATATACTATGATCCCCATCTTATAGATGCAAAACTAAGACTTACTGGCCCCTCTATAACTACACTTAGTACACTTCTGGGCAGAGGTATTCAATAATTGTTGAATTCAAAATATAAATAAATGACTTCATAATCCTCAATTATTTATCTTTGGAGAAATATTGCACTTAAATACACGTACTCCAACACAGACAGAACCTCAGATTTATATAGAAATGTCCTATAGTTATAATCTGTCTATAAAAATTTTTTTCATTGTGTCCTATTTAACTCTATCCAAACACATTTCATGTATTTTTCAGCTTTATCTTTTCTTATACTGTTTGATTTTTAATTAATTAAAAATTAATTGATTTCAAATTAATTGATTTCCAGTCACAATAGAGAAGTAAGAGCATATGGAATCTTTCCTTACCAGCCCAAAAACATCAAAATGATATCTTATATATTTTTAAATTTAAAAATATAGTCACAATTAAAAATAAAATTTCTGTGGAACAAAGTTATCCATAGTAATGAGTGAGAACTGAGGCTACCAGCTTACAAATGACTCAGGGATCCAAACCCATGAAAGATACAAATAAAGATACATAAAGATACAAATAAACCAAACAAATAAGAAAGTGTATATGCAAAGAATTAGATATACAGAAACCCTCAAGGGACTTTTAATTACATTTAAAATCTTGAAAGAGATAAAGGATGGGGGTTATAATCAAGAGCAAGGAATTATGAAAAACTACCAATTAAAAAAATTCTGGAAAATAAAAAAGTAGTTATTGACATAAGAAAGTAAACAGTTTACTGGACTCAGTTAAAAAATCAGTGATTAAAAGTGAGGACATCATTCAAAATACAACACAGAGAGATGAAGTGACAGGAAATTAAAAGTGAAATAAAGAGACCTGACAGACAAACTATAAGCCTCTCACGTAAGTCTGCAGAATAAAAAGGTCTATGAAAGGTATACAAAACTGTGTATCAAGGCATATCAAGCAGGACAACTTTTTTAAAAACTTCCACTCTTAAATACCTTGTAGAAGCATAACTGCAGAACATCAAAACAAGAAAATTCTTAAAAGCCACCATAGAAAAAAGAATGACACCACAAAGAATGACAATCCGACTGATGCAAATCTTATAATGAGCAGAAACATGCAAGAATAAATGGAACTCTTCCCCAGAGTGCTAAGGAAAAGCAATACTCAATCCAAAATTCTGTACCCAACTAAAACATTTAGCTCACTTGAAGTTTATATCATGTGAAAGTATTCCTTATTCCCAAAAGTAAGTATAATAAAAAAATTTTAAAGAGAAAATGAAATAGATATTTTCAGGCAAAGATTAGTTTATTATCCAAAGATCTCCCCTGAGAAAATTACAAAAACAAACAACAACAACAAAACAGAAGAAAAATCCCAAGTAATAAGTCCACAAGTAAGGTGAGGAGCACAATTATTGACTATAAAATAGAAATAGTTATTGGCACAAAAATAGAAATAATAATTATTTTTTTCTTATTCGGAGACAAGATGATACCTAAAATTCTAGATAGTAACATGAAAAATAATGATGGGTGGGGCTAGGAGGGAAAATAAACATAGCTAGTTCCTTGTTTCCTTTGAGAGTTGTATTTTTGCCCATGTGTTCAAATGTTTAATGTAACCAGTAAAAGAATAAAACCAGAATGTTCACAAACTGGTGCAAAGCAAAAAGGGTAAAGAGAGCAGAAGGCAGGAAAGGAGAAAAAAGAGAAGAGGAAGAGAAAGTATGAAAATAGAAACTCAGAGTAAAATAGCTGAGATTGTCCAAATATATCAGCAATCACAATAATGTAGATGGATGAAATTCACATAATAAACTTCTAGGTTGACTGGAACAAGCAAAACAAGATATTTGCGTGTGACACACTTGAATGGAATCTTTCCATTTTCTCTGAGCTGAGTGTGTATATGTGTGTGTCTGTGCTGTGTGTGTTGTTGGGGGAGAGAGGATTCTAATGCAGTCTACAGGCTCTTTGTAAAAGATTTTGGTAGCACTCCAAAGTTTTGTGGGCCCAGTAGCACAATTTGAACTTTTGCCTATATTCTTTTACAAGGTGTAATTCAGTTAATTACATTTTTTCCTTGAAAGCTTATCTGAAAAGTGCAGAATACTGAATGTGAAGCAGATCAAAGTGAATATTCAAAAAGGTGTTCTCTATGAGAATGATTAAGAGACACCCCCAAATATCAGCTGGTTTAGTCACTGTATCAGAAATAGGTCAACATTACCACGTTATTCTAAACACAGCCATTCAAATTCCAAGGAGGGAAAATTTCACATATTACTGTTATTCATTGGATAATTTTAGACGGAAGATCATTCTTTCCTGGAGCCTGTATAAATCAATTGTAACAAACTGTGCAATTATCACCCTTGCAACTGACTGCTTTGTGGCAGATTTAAATTCCATTTTGCAAGTCTGCCAAAAACTCTCCTTTGCCTCCTAAACTCAAAAGCCAGAAAGCAGCTGAAAGATGGTCACTGCTTTGTTCCTGAATGGAGCTAATTACAGAGATGTCTGCAGCAGGACCGGCGCTCTGCAGTCAGTGTGTAAATAGGGACAATTAGAGCTCATTTCAAGCAGACATCACTTCTAAAAAAAGAAACAGAACTTCAGATTTTAATTACTCTCATAGGAATTGTTATATTAAACAGAACCTGACCATTTTTCCCCCTCACGATTTAGTTCAACTATCATGGCAATTCCCTGTCATAAGAATGCTCTAATTTTAACATTTCTACAGATGGGTTGGTAAGAATGTGAGGTTTATTTCTCCCTTCTTTCCTCACTAGATTTATTTTAATCCTACATCACAGTCAGTTTAAAATAAGTTGCATAGTATTAAAATATGTATTTTGCTCCTACACCTTTTTAGAGCTGTTATTTCTGAATTTTTAAATTTCAACTTACCGACCATTTATTAAACCCTATACATGTTTTCCAAGCATTGCACCCAATGCTTTGAAAACATTTTCTGGCTTAATCCTCATATCTACCTTATGAGTGTTATCCTTATTTTATTTTTTAAAAGATTATTTATTTGAGAGAGAGAGAATGAGCACAAGTTGGGGGGGCAGAGGGAGAGGCAGACTCCCCGTTGAACAGGGAGCTGGATGTGGGGCTCAATCCCAGTACCCTGGGATCATGACCTGAGCCAAAAGCAGATGCTTAACCAACTAAGCCACCCAAGCACCCCATATTCTCATTTTATAATTGAGGAAATTGGAGTATGGTGCTTGAACAAGTTCACATAGCTGATAATTGGTTGCGCTGTGATTTAAATCTAGCTTCCAGGGGCGCCTGGGTGGCTCAGTGGGTTAAAGCCTCTGCCTTCAGCTCAGGTCATGATCTCAGTGTCCTGGGATCGAGCCCCGCATCGGGCTCTCTGCTCAACAGGGAGCCTGCTTCCCCCTCTCTCTCTGCCTGCCTCTCTGCCTACTTGTGATCTTTCTCTCTGTCAAATAAATAAATAAAATCTTTAAAAATAAATAAATAAATAAATAAATCTAGCTTCCAGGGGCCTTTCCTGCCAGCAGAATTTAGAAAGCAGTACCAGACAGTGTCTGTCCCCAGGGAACTTGGCTAGGAACACTTGAGATAGAATCAGGTAGTTTAGGAACCACTGTAGGAATTTTGGCGTGTGTGTGTGTGTGTGTGTGTGTGTGTGTGTGTGTGTGTGTGTCCTTCTGGAGTATTTAGGGTTACAGGGGCCAGGACTGGGAGGGGACGGTGGTGACAGATGAGGAGGCATCCTGTCCTCTTGGCAGTTTTTACATTGTGGTCCAAGATCAAACAACTGACCTTTCTTTAAGATCTGTTAAGCTTAAAGAGAGAGGACTGCTTTGAGATGCTCATTCTTTTTCTCATTTACTTTTATTCCAGATCTGTGTTCTAAACCTGACCACATCTATTATCTCACTGATTTTCTTCTCCTCTTTATCCTAAGAGTGTTTATTATCCATATTACACAAGTTAGTGAATTTTTTTTATAGTGATTCACTATATATTGTTTTAGATTCTGTTTTATTTTATTCGCAGAGTGACACAACTCTGCTCAGATGGAAAATCACCTGTCCTCCTTGAATGATTCATTTGGTGGGAACAACAAAACCATGTGCCAAAAAAAAACAAAAACAAAAAACAAAACAACAACGATTTAAAAAAAAAAAAAAAAAAAAAACATGTGCCAGAATGTTCTCTAACACAAAATCCCTCTATGGAAAGAAAAAATTTTATCATTTTATTATTGTTCATTGAAAATTAATCAGTGTTTCTTTTTCCTTTTTTATAGCCAGACTCTGTTCAGCCACACCTCAAATTCTGTGTGGCATGTCAGCTTGAGATTTTAAAATAAAATGGGATACAAGGAGGGGTGAGGAGGTGTTAAAGAAAAAAATAGAGGCAGAGGGTTTATATTTACAATTTAATTGTGATCTTAGTCTCTTTCTTTTTCTGTCTACCCCCTTTCTGGAAGGACACTATTGCAGGTCAAGTTACCAGGGAAATTGACTCTGAGGAGGAGATTTGCATGCATCATTGTTTATTGGGGAATGCTCTCTGGTCAGCACTTACAAGGGAAGGGAAGGAAGCACAATTGGGCAGAAGTAGTAATTGGACCCTGATGATGTCACAACTGACATAGCTGATCCCACAGGGAGCTCTGGAGCCTGGATGGTCCTTCAGAAGGGTCCCAAATTAAGGAAAGAGGGATGAACCCTTATGCCCAAGTGTCAGTCAGTCATTGACTGCAGACTGCCCCCATAGGTGAAGTGGGTCCATGCAAACAAAGGCAATTGGGAATTGGGAAACTTCAAAACTCAACTGGGAGTCAGGTGGTGAACATGCCAGCACTCTGGGCAGCTGGAAGAGTGAGTGTTCCAGTCCCAAAGGGCAGGGGTGAATGTGGGTGGCACACCAAAGTATCCATAATAGGAGATTTTTTGGGTTTTCTTAAATATGAAATACTTCAGATATACGAGTGGAGAATAATATAACAAACACCTGCATACCCATAATCCAATTTAAAAAAAAGAGAACATTACAAATTTAGCTGAATTATACCCAGTGTACTTTTATCCAATCCCATTTCCTTCCCTCCATCAAGAAGTAATCACCATTCTAAGCCTGGCATTTCTCTTTTTCAAGTAATGTGACCAATTGTCTTGATTTGCCTGGAACTGGGGGCCAGTGGGTGGGTCCCAAAATATGAAACTTTCAGTAATAAAACAGTAAAAGTTGCAGGCAAACCAGGATGGTTGGTCACCCTATCAGACATATTTTATACTTTTTCTACATATGCAACAATTCACAAATCATGTATATTTCATGTTTAAACTTTATGTAAATGGGATTATGTTGCCTTATCACCCTACAACTTGCTTTTTTAAAAGCTGAATATAATATTTGTGAGATTGAGTCATGTGCATAATTACAGCTCAAGTTCATTCATTTTCACAACTCCAGAAGAGTCCATTGCTTGGATACACTGCAATTTATTTATCCACTCTGCTGTTGACGGGACATTTTGGTGGTTTCTGGCTGTTCATTTCAAACCATGCTGCAAGTGGCATTATTGTATATATCTCCATGCACGTGCCTGAGTTTTTCCACGTAGAGATAGAACTGCTAGCCGGTCTTGCATGCACATCTTCATCTTTACTAATAACCAGAAACTTGCTCCCCAAAGCAATTGCACTAATCTTCCTCCCCACTAACCATGTTCGAGGGCTGATGTTGCTGCCCTCGAAAAGTTTGCTATTACCCGATTTTGAAAATGTTGAAATCTAAGAGATCGAAGATTCTTGTCTTCTTTTTTAAAAAATCTGGATTGTTCCCTATTGTTTTTTAAGTATATTAAAATGTAAATAGTCATCAGATTTTTATTCTGTAAGACAATGATTTTGTTCTCACTTTGTACTTGAGGACATACTCCAGGTCCAATCAAGTTTTGAATACCCAGAAACTATCACAATGCTTGTCACATAGCAATCACTCAGTGCATGCTTGTTGACTTAATGATCAAATTCAATAAGTGTTCTATTTCTCGATAATGTTCTATTTCTTAAATATTTATGGAGAATCTTAGTAGTCATTAATTCTTTTTGTTTATCAACTACCTACCATGTTTCAAGTGTGGAAATATAGCAGTGAACAAAAAAGACAAAAACCCTGCCCTTGTGAAGCCCATACTCCAGTGTCATGTACTTAACTCCAAGCTGCAGTAGATGAAGAGACAGCAGATCGGTTAGGCACAAAGTGGCCCGAGAAGGCTTCATGAAGGAGATGAAGGTTAAGCTAGCATTGGAGGATGGTGCACTGAAGATCTCAAGGGAAAATACCAGGGCCCTGAGGCGGAAGGGAATGGAATGTGGTGTAACATGAAAAGAGATGAGCAGAGGGATTCAAAGTGGGAACCATAGAGTAGATCCAATAAAGGACCCTGGGAGGCAATTTTAAAATTCCTATTTGTGGATTAAAAAACACTGACTCAAAGTTTTGGAGCAAAGAAGCAACATGGGGGGCGCCTGGGTGGCTCAGTGGATTAAAGCCTCTGCCTTTGGCTGAGGTCATGATCTCAGGGTCCTGGGATTGAGCCCCGCATCAGGCTCTCTGCTCAGCAGGGAGCCTGCTTCCCCCTCTCTCTCTGTCTGCCTCTCTGCCTACTTGTGATCTCTCTCCCTGTCAAATAAATGAAATCTTTAGAAAAAAAAAAAGAAGCAACATGACAAAAGATCAGGGAAGATAAGTCTGGTTGTCGCCTGCAACAACAGGATGTATTTTTAGGATGAAAAGTCTGGAGACTGGGGATTGAATAAGGCTGCTACAAAAAAGCCGGAAACCTGGGAGACTTCTAGACTCTCCCCCACCCCCCACATACACACAGGCCTGCATCCAAGGATTAGCCAAATTCCTTCAATCCTGTCTCTTTAGTAGCTCTGGAGTCACAATGCAGGTGGATGGTTTTCCTTAAAAGGCAAACCCAATCATATCGCTGCTGTTTTGCATCCATCAACTGCCTCCATACACCTTAAAATAAAACCCAAGCTCTAAAACATGGTCCACAAGGCCCCATGTGACCTAGCTTTGCGCACCTGTTCCCATGTTCCCAGAGCTCTGCGTTACAAACTGTGAATGATGTTTCACATTTCATAACTCAGCATCCTGCCACTCTTTCTACTCAAAACATGTTTCCCCAAATATTTGGAAACTTGCTTTCCCTTCAAGTTCCAGCTGCTGCATTAGTTTCTTAGAGGAGCCTTCTCTGGACACTCATCCCCAATGAACACCTTCATACATTCATCACACTCTGTTTGCAGTTATAAGTTTGTCTTCTCTGCTAAAGAGGGAGATTTTGACAGCACAGTCTGTACCAAACCATGGACACAGCTTACTTCCACTAGATGCAAGCTCCACAAAGGGTGTACCCATATCTATTTTGTTCACCATTATCCAAGAATGAGTACATATAAACAATTAATCAATCTTTGTTGGATTCATGGAAGACAGAAAGTACTTAATAAACACTGAATGGATGAATTGCAAGTGTTACGTCATGGGAGGGGAATTGGACTTAATTTTCCAAACACCTAGGAATTCATACTTTTTTATGTACTGCCTATTGATTAAAAATTGTAAAGCTAGCCATCTGTAGAAGCTCAGTTTTTATGATAGGATGTCCCCCTTGGTGATGTGCCTCATATTGTATGGCTCACAATCAGGCATTTAGTTGGTGCATCTGTGTTGTTGAATATGGCGATGATAAACTTATTAAATAGCAAATGTCTTCAGTTTGTGATTAAAAAAATGGAAATGTCAAGGGGCTTAATAACTAACTTAATCTCACCCCACAAAAACGCACAATCTCCCTCTCCCCAAGAGGTATCTTCCTTTCCAGTCCACACTTTATTTATTTATTTATTCACAGTCTGCCAATATCATTGCAAATGAGCTCAAGCCATTTACTTCAAAGCCAGCCAGAGCCTATGACCTTGAGATTTAAAACCACAAACAAGTACAAAGTGAACCACAAACAAGTACAAGTACAACCATTTTTATGTACTTTCTGGACACCACAGATCTCTTTTCAGACCAAATGGAGTGCGCTCCTGCAACTTCAGAAGGGAGATATGAGAATAGCCCAACAAACGACTCCGGTTGGCATACTCTAAAACCCCAGCACAAGGCCCAGCTCACAGCAGGTGCTCACTGAATGAACGAGTAAGTGCTCCTTCCTAATTTCTCTTACAAATATCAAAAATGGCAACCATATGAAAATTAGGAAAAAAGCAACTCTACCATATTTGTAATCTTTATTCTTGAAGATTGTTTCACTTTGTACCTTGCTTTTGTTTGAAGAGAGTCCAAGCATTCCTTTCTATTTCTGACATTTTTATAGTCATAAATAAATAATCTTAACTCTTTCTTTTCCTTCAATAACTTCTCTTTTGCTTCCAAATAAAGGCCAAATTCTTGAGCCAGGCTTAAGGCTTTATAGAGGGCATCCTATTCCCCCACTGTTCCTCTGAAAGCACCCTGCATTGCAGCCCAAGGGAAATCTCTGCTATTTCCCCCCTGTGCCTTTGCTCACACAGATGCTCCAACTGGAATGCCCTTTCATGATGACTGCAGCATAGGGAGCAGGACTAAGAGCTTCTGCTATGGTTCAAGACTGGCTCCACCACCTACTGTTGTCTGGCTTTGAGCGAGTTACCTGTGCTGGTGGTCTGCCTGTTTGTTCTGAGACACACCCCTTTGTCTTCCCCTACTCTCCTCTGAGCCCTACAGGCTGTTTCCCGGACTCTGGGGTCAGCCAAAGGGCGGCATCAGTGGACCACCAGAGGACAGGAAAAGGAAGAAGCTGGAGTGTTTCTTCTCTCTAGCTGCCTTGGGCAGCATCTCTGGCAGTAGCCGCTTCTCCTCCTTGGCTCCAGCTGCTGCCAGACAGGCCTGCTGTGATTTCAGCTTCCTGGATGGAAAGAGAGGGAAGGAATTCCAAGGATCTCACTTGAGCCCTGCATTCAGCTATGCCTGAAGCACTAGGATGTAACCTCTGCAATTCTCATGTACGTGAGCCAAAGCATTCTCTTTTAAAACGTAAGCCATTTTGACTCGGGGTGTTTTCACCCTAAGCGGCAAATAGTGTTTATTAATTTAATACCTCAAGTAAGAAGTAATTTCTCACTTAGCAAGTATATAAGAGGAAAAACTATTCTTAAATCACTATGATGCAGGGTAGAAAATATTACGTGGTATAGGAAAGATGTGAGTTCAGAAGAGGGAGAGTGACTTCCATCGTGACCTGTGGGGGTAGAGCCAAGGCATTCAGGTTGAAATGAGAAGCTAAGGAAGGTTTTTGAACAGGGGTATGTCACAATTTAAGCTGAGCTGTAGGCAGATCACAGTGCGGCCTGCAGAGCTGCTGCATTGCACAACTCTAGGGCATGCCGTTCACCTGGAATGGTGCTCCCTGGAATTATACCATGTACAGCTTGAGCCATGGAGAGAAGCTGAAAATATGGCCAAAAAGCTTCTGTCCTCCGGGAGAGAGGTGCCAGGAACTCGGGCAGTAATGGAAGGCAGCAGATGGGTTTAAGACACATTCTAGAATAATTTGAAAGTTTCAATGTGGGAAAAGGAAGGGGTGTCAACAGAAAGAAGGCAGTTGGGAGGAAGAGTAGATCTGGTAGAGGCAGAAAGTTCCTTTTTAGACAAGAGATTTTAAGGCAGTAATGGGAGGAGGCTGGTGGCTGCGGACAATGGAACTGGGGCTCAGTGAAATAGGGCTGAGAAATACAGATCTGGACATTATTCACACGGAGATGGTACTGGAAAGTACAGTTTAGAGGAAATTGCCAAGAGAGAAAATAGGTGTTAGAAGAGGGCCAAAGAATGTTCCTTAGGGAGTAGCTACATGGAAAGTGCAGAGAGGGCACATGAGTCAGAAAACTGGACTGATGAGGGAGGAATCAGAGAATCGTGAGAAAACTCAGAATCATGTCAGGAGGACCAAGGACGAGTTTCAGAAAGGAGAGGCTGGCCATTCCCACACCCCCTTCTCCCTCAACAGAAATTGCTAAAGTGTTTGTCAAGGGGCACATGGGTGGCTAGTTCGGTGAAGCGTCCAACTCTTGATTTGGGCTCAGATCATAATCTCAGAGTTGTGAGATCGAGCCCCATGTTCGGCTACTCGCTGGGCTTAGAGCCTGCTTGAGATTTTTCCTTTCCCTCTCCCATTGCCCCTCCCCCCTCTCTTTCTCCCTCTCTCTCTAAAAAATAAATAAATAAAATAAAATTGAAGCGTTTGTCAAGATGAAGCTTCCATCGGCCTGGGTCCCTGAGCAACTACGATGAGCAGAGACCCAGATAACACAGATGGACATCTAGCATGAGTAAAATGTAACCTTTGTTGCTAAAAGCCAAAAAGAGTGTTTTATTGTTTCTGCACCAAAGCCCGGCTCATCCTGACCAACACATGGTTGCCACGTGGGGATGAGGGAATGGGGAGAAAAAGCATAATCCTAGATCATAGCATATTTGTAGGAATAGGCAGAAAACTGGCAAACGAAACTGAAGATGTAAGAGAGGATAGAGTTGGTTGGTCTTGGCTCTGGGGGAGGGTCAAGGGTGGTGTTATTGCTACGCACACCAGCATACCACAGACCAGGCTTGCTGGATATGTGGCCAACACACCAGGTCTCCCCAGGATGCCCCAGGATGCCTCCGGGTCCCGTGGAGCTATAGGCCAGCAGGGAAGATGCAGTAAAGGCCCAGAAGGTTGTTCTGCAATATACAGCAAGAACAGGTTTCCTCTGTCATCAGCTAGGGAAGGCACTGAGATGTCCAATCCCAGGACGCATCTCGGAACTGCACTCCCTAGACATGACAGAGGGAGCTGGAGGGTGACCAGCCTTCTCCATGCAGCCACGGGGAGAGCTCATCTCTGTTCTGTGGTGTACTTTAGACTGAGGTGGAGTTTAGGGAAGGGGTAGGAAGGAGATACTATAGAAGAGAAGCACCCTTGTGGTAAAGATATATGTTTCTTGCTTTTAAGTAATGGCTTACCCAGAAAAAGCTGAGGTCCCTTTCTGTTTCCAATCCCTTGTTTAGACTTGATTCTTACTGCTCTATTTTCTGAGTAACAGTTGATGGTAAATGACCCTTGTTCTTGAGGCTGAGGTACAGATACCAAATTTCCATTTTCTTTTATAGGCTCCTGGTCTGAAGCAATAAGAGAAGACAAGCTGTTCTCATCAAGGTATTTTATCCAATGGGTGAAATAAATCACAAAAGAAGAATTGAGTGGACTGTAGAAAAAAAAAATTTTTTTTTAAATCGTACTTTTTTTTTAAGCCACTTGAATGTTGTCATCTGGAGAGCAGTGGCCAGTCTTGTCACCGTGTCCCCAGCATATAGCTTAGTGTCTGGCACAGAGTAGGCACTCAGAAAAACTGTTTGCTAGCTGAACAAATGAATGAATGAGTGTTTTGCTGCATTGTGATCACACAGATTGCTTTAGAAAACAATCGCAATTATAGGTAATACAAAGAATCTGCTGGGCTGGACCCCATGCATTTAGGACCCATTGAAGGGGCCATTGAACTGGGATAATTCATAGACCCGAGGGACAACTACTTCTGCCATTTTGACTTTACTCTGCTGATCAGTTGGCTTAATTGTGCAGCTAACGGGCTCTACCAACAACAAACTCCCTGGCCTGAGTTTCCCCATCTGTTAGTGTGAGGACTGAAGTAGTTAGCAGCAGGATCCTCGTTAATCTCTGTTCACACTGAGTGTTCTTTCACATCCCTGAAAATACATATTTTTCAACAAAAACCTGGCTAGTAAGTTGGGAAGTTTCTAACATTTTCTTCTGTGAAACTGTAGCAATCTGTGGTTAATGTAATGAAAGAAATCCATAAGTTTAAGGTCCCTCTATTACTGCCCTCTTTCCTTCTCCTCTCCCAAAATGAGCAGGTCATGTCTGCAGACTTCTTCAAACTCTACCCCGACATTTTCTCTGGAAAACACTCCTTTCACAGTAGGTGGGTCCACAACATTAAGCTAGAGGTTCCCTTTACACACTGATGCTTATTTCCCTCAGTAAAGGGATATTTCCTTCCCCCCTTCCACAAGCATTTAGGCATTAAATACAGGCACTAAATGCAGGAGATGCAACTATGAACAACTGAGACATGGAGTTCCCATCCTAGGTTTGGTCAGGGATTTAGGCAAGTAAGCAGGAGATTGGTGTTCAGTACAATGTAATGACAGGAAAACGTGAATTTGAGAAGAAAGTATGCTGGAGGCATCCAACCTAGGCTTGGAAGGTCTGGATTTCTGAGTGAGTGATGCTTACGCTGTGACATGAAGGCTAACTGTGAGCCAGGTGAGGGCTGGGGTGAGGGAAGGAGTGGGTAGTCAAGGGAATAGCATCTCCCCTCTCTGAAGACACCGAACTATGCTCTCTTCTTAACCTGCTCTCTGAGCTTCACTGATCTCAAAGGCTATAATTTTCAGGAGTATTGACCTTTTTTAACCTTTAAGGAGACCTAGGACTTCATAGACATCAAAAACGTTTTTGCTGATGCCTAAGGTAAATGGAAACTACTGCATATTGCTGTTTAAAGGCACTTGCCTTCCAAGGATGCGTTGAAATAGGAACCCTGGAGCGCTATTGGTGGGAATGCGAACTGATATAGCTGCCATGGAAAACAATGTGGAGGTACCTCAAAAAATTAAAAATAGAACTATCCTATAATCCAGTAATCACACTATGGAGTATTTACCCAAAGAATACAAAAACATGAATTCAAAGGGATACATGCACTCCCACGTTTACTGCAGCATTATTTACAGTAGCCAAATTATGTAACCCAAGTGTCCATCGATAGATGAATGGATAAAGAAGATGTGGTATATACACATCAGAATACTATTCGGCCATAAAAAAGAATGAAATCCAGCCATTGCAACGAAGTGGATACATCTAGAGAGTATAATACTAAGTGAAATAAGTCAGCCAGAGAAAGACAATACCATATGATTTCACTCACATGTACAATGTAAGAACAAACAAAGGGGAAAAAGAGACAAACCAAAAATCAGACTCTTAACTATAAGGAATAAACAGATGGTTACCAGAGGGGAGGTGAGTGGGGGAGGGGCGATAGGTGAAGGGGATTAAGAGTACACTTATCTCGATGAGCACTGAGTAACATGTAGAACTGATGAATCACTATATTGTGCACCTGAAGTGATATATATATACATATATATATATAAAACACTGTATGTTAACTTACACTGGAATTAAAAATAAATAAATAAATAAATAAAGGCACTTGCCTTCATTTTACCTCAGCGCTTGGGATTAAAATTTAACATGTCACGTTCCCCTCCTCTTCCAATAAACACCACAGGCTGGCCCGTTCTTCTGCGGCTACTTACTGGGTTCCAGAGCACCGAGCACGGGGCAATGAATTATTGGAGAGATCTACATGATGCGACTTTGTAGCACATTTGCGGGGCTGCATGAGAGAGATCTATTTATTCATTTTGGAAGAAGCATATGAAACCTGTTCAAAGGACAGTCACTTATTTTCAAAAAATTTTTTGTTTTGTTTTGTTTTTAATGGAGGTCCTAGGGCCATCTACAATGTGGTATCTTTTACCAATATCTATTTCCATTGCACTGTCAGGAAATTGATTTTAATTGCTAACTTTAGTATTTTGTACTAAACTTAACTTAATTTTCTTTTATTCACTCACCCAGCAAACATTTGCAAACATTTGCAGACCACCTCTACTTCATCGCATTGTCCTACGTCCAATGCTTTGAACATAGTTGAGCTTTATAAACTAAAGACATAAAAATATGCCAATCTCTAAATCTATTCAAGCTTAGAATACTTAAAGAAAAATCCAAAAACAATTAAATCAAGAAAACTTTTCTCAGAAGAAAATAAAAAAAGCAAGATGTTATATTTCAGTGGATTTTTAAAAAGATGCCACCTAAGTCCTACCTTCTTTATCATATCAACATAGAGAACAAATCAAATGTGTAGAGAAGTGTAAATAGGTAAAAATAAATTTATCCTTTAAGTTCAGTTCATCAATCCTAGTAGGTTATTTTTATATTTACTGTCAGTTTTCTTGAGCCTTAGCTTCCTCATCTACGAAAAGAGAGTTCACTCATAAATTAATTAACAAACATGTACTGAACACCTACTATGTGCCAGACACTGGCTTAGGCTTTGGGAACACAGTGGTAAACAAAACAGACACAATTCCTGTCTGTATGGTGTTAATATTCTCATGAAGATAATAATACTAATATGGGATTGCTCGGAAGAGCGGCTTATTAATGTAATTAGCATTCTGTGAGTTGCAAAGTGCTTTGTAAACCCAAGGCTCCTGAATATGACAACGGCTTTATTCTTCGTTCTATCTCCACAACTCAGTAGGTTTTAATAAGTGGTGATCTGAGTAGATACAAGTGCATCAATACTATCATATTTGACCACTAGAGGTCCTCCACAGTCATATCCAACATTAATCCATTCTATTTATTATATTCATTCATTCCAGTATAATTTACCAAAAGTAACTTAACAAAGTTGATTATATTAAATAAAATGTATTATATAAAACCTTAAGGGACTCTCCACAAGAGATTAATTATATTAACCTAGATGTCACATCCCATGAAATAAGAATTGTGCTATCCCTGGCTGAACACCAAAAATAAAGAAAATATTCTATATTAATGTTTTATCACAGCAGTCTTGCAAAAACAAACCACTTCACCACTATACATACTTCTTTTAAGATAAGTCATTTTAGGGATGCCTGGATGGCTCAGCCAGTTAAGCATCTGCCTTTGGTTCAGGTCATGATCCCAGGGTCCTGGGATGGAATCCTGCATCTGGTTCCTTGCTTGCTCGGCGAGGAGCCTGCTTCTCCCTCTGCCTGCTGCTCCCTCTGTTTGTGCTCTCTCTCTCTCTCTCTCTCTGACAAATAAATAAATAAAATCTTAAAAAAAAAAAGGCAAGTCAATGTCTACATCATTTTTAATGGCTATTTTGTATTCTATTTTATGGTTATACCAATATTACTATGTGCTATAGTTAACAATCTTATTGCTAAATCTTTGCATGTATTATTTCTTCAAGATTAAGTCTTGTGTTTTTCTATAAGAACAAAACAGTATATTTATAGGAAAACAGTTTAAATTTAGTATTTGTCTTTATATTTTCATATTTACTGGCAATTGTTTTTTTTCCCCCATTACTTCTATTTTTTCAGTGTTCCAAGATTCATTGTTCATATACCACACCCAGTGCTCCATGCAATACGTGCTCTCCTCAATACCCACCACCAGGCTCGCCCAACCCCCCACCCCCCTCCCCTCCAAAACCCTCTGGCAATTATTTTTTAATGTTTTCCTAATATTCCCCCAAATTTCATAAACTCATGAATTTAAGTTTAAAATTTTACATTCACAAATAGGAAAATATAGTAAGAATTTTGCCTAAGTGGTATTTTTCCTGTTTTCTTTTTTGAAATATCACAGGAAATACATATTGAATACATATTGAACTGCTTTTTGTAATTGCTCTGATCATGAATATACAAAAACATGAGTATTTCAAGACTGTTTCCACTTGTGTCTGAGTGTGAAATCAAAACAAAATTACAGGGACTGGAAATTCCTTTCAGGAGCCTTCTATGAACACAAGACTGGTGTAATCTATTGAACTGTACTCTAATAATTGATAAATTATTTCTATTATCTTGGTGATTATTAAATATGAGACTTACTGAGACAAACTTCTAACAGATACAGCAACTTAGGGAACAAATACTGCTACTTAATGGCAGAAACTTACAATCTCCTGGAAGCAATGAGGTGAATTCCACAAGTATGAAAAGGCAGTTTAAGTAGCAAAATCAAAACTATTCTCAAATTATGAGTGCTTAATATACACAATTTCTCACATGAACCGAGTGATCAGAATGCATTCACAACACACAAAAAAGCACACTGAGAATTTGGTGCATATGTTTAACTTTTAATACTTGAGAAAATAGAAGTTAAAATTTGATACAAACACTGCTGCACAAGAAAAGAATATATACAAATTTGGATATCAGTAGAGTCAGTATGTGAACCTGGATGTACAAACGTAACAAAACAACCTGTTTTTGAAGGCTTTTAAAGAAGTAATAGATTTTTAAATCAGGTAGAGATTAAAAGATTGCAGAAGGAACAGTAACTATTTCTCAAAAAATTTCCCTTGTCCATTAAGAATTGTAAACTCTGTGTGACAAGGAAAGTTAGAGGTCACATAATGCATCAAGATATTTTGAAGACGTAAGACATAAATGCCTGCTGTAAACCCAAGCAATCTAAAAATAACCAGCGTTTCGTCTTCCTTCAAAGATCAGTTTGATATACCAGTCACGTTCACAAATTTTGTCAAAGAAAAATAAAAACTCGTTCCATTCTTTTTTGAAAATACATATTATTTCTTCCACCAGGTGCTTCAGTAATTTAAGCTTAATTCATTTTGTTAAATATGAAACATGAAAAATCTTTGAAAACCTTGCACTTTTAGTAAGAAGAAAACTTCTTTCCAGCTTTAACACTGTATTTTAAAAATTGTGAAAATGATAAGAAACAATACCAGCTCTTTAAGAGCACTTCGAAATATATTTGAAGTATCTTTCAGCTGTTGTTTAGTTTTAAAAACCTTTATCTTGAAAGGGTAAGCTTCAAGAGTATCTTGAAAGGGATCATTCAATATCAATATAATTGGAGAAATTCCCTACTGATGAAGAATAGGGTCATTTATAAATCAACTTCCAATTTTCTAAAAATTTTCTTGGAATTTGTGCCAGATGCCTGTGGGATACTTTTATTCCTGATTACTCTCAATACAAAAATTACTGTTATAATACTATAAAATCTACTTTATTTCATAGGTAGGTTGGTTGGAATAGCATTGTTTTTTAAGTTCTAGAAGTTACCAATATCGAAGTATTGTTTGATCTTCTGAGGGAATAAACTCCTTCTTGAAGGTTAAATTCTTCCTCTCTGAAAGATGCCTTAAATATTTCTGATCACTAAACATGTAAAGCTTCTGGCACTTCTTGAACACTGATTTCACTTTCCAAAAATGTAAATATTCTCTCAATGCCCAGAGCAACAGAACTAAACCAAGTATTTGGTGACTGTCTCTTTTAAGAAGAGAAGTATCAATTATTCCAAAAAGCAGCCTGCATATATCTCTGATTTTAACTGTATTCCTCAGACAAAAGATCACTTCCTTTTATACAAAGTTTTCTTGCTTTATAATCTATAGAATGTTAGTAGTCAGCTTAAGATGATTATCTTATAATTGCACATTTGTGTAAACCATTATCTTTCTTTAGAAAACACATTTTAGCTTAAAATAGGGAAACATGAACCTCAATACTGATTAACCTATGATAACTGATAATACTATAAAGTTATTAAACACACCCCTAAAACTTCTGAAAGTACATTAATAATTTTTTTAAATAGCTACAATCCCTTAAAAAACAAATTATTTACAAATATCTTAGAGCAATGGAACCATATGATGTGGATATGTTCCTTGGAGAATCTACCTACAGAGCAGAAAAACTGAAAGCATTGAAAAACTGAAAGCAGCATGATTTTATTAAAGAAAAATAATGTAATTGGAAGGATCTAATTAAAACTGGCATTGTGCTCTCTAAAGAAAAATAATAATCACATGATATAATTTTTATATAGCACCACCATAAGATTCTTTAATAACACCTTAATTTTAAGATTGTTAACACATAATTCTGATGTTAAAACATTATTTTAATGTAAAAATTCATATTTGCACTCAGAACTATATTAAAAATATTTGTAATATGCTAAAAGTTACTAACTCAGTTTCCCCTTTCACATTGCACAACATCCATCTAAAATGTAAGGTGTAGATTCTTATAAATAATATATAAAAAGTCTTGGGTTTGTTTGTTTTTTTTACCAAATTTCAGTTTGTATTTCATTATCTTGTGGGGTTTTTTTACCAAAAATATTACAAATTTTTTACCAAAAATAGAATAAAATATTAACGATGTTAATATAAGCCAGTCGAAAATCAGTTCCTTCTGATTTGGAAAGCTTAAAAAATGTTAAGTAACAGGATTCTACCAACCCTAGCATCAAGCTAATCAGCAGCAGCCATTGGTACTTAGTATTATTGTTCAATCAGGTAATCCTGATCAAAAAATTAAATTAGAAAAAAAAAATTTTAAATTAGGTGCCTTTTGTAAGACAAGTGCCAAACCGTTGCTATTTTATTAAAATGCGATAACTAATATTAAGAGCACCACTGTTGCTATTAGCCAGTATATAACCTCTGTATTTAATACATATTCAAAAATACAGCAACTATAGTTATAACTCTAGTAGTGTTATTTAACTCTACATTTCCCTTAGAGGGCAGACATTAACAAAGATGCAATTTTTAAAAATCATATCGATATCTATTATTAATAGGAAACTTTTGGTGATTTTACAACTGTCTGCCTCAAAAGGGGCGCTTCTGGCGAATTCAGAAATGTGAATTCTGATGCACCCTATACCCCTACCCCCAACCTCCGACCCCCACCTTACTGTGCCTAATGTCTGAACCTGTTTGGACAAACACAAACAGGAGAAACTTTTAAGATGTGATGCTAACACATTCACTCTCTTTCTTTCCTGTTTTCTTAAATGACGCATTTGTATTTATTTTCTAGGTTTCTTACTTCCAGTCATAACAAAATAATGGTCATCGTCTTCCTTTTTCTTTGCAGTAGGTTTTTTATCTCCACTAACTGCTTCCTTACCAGAAGAGGGTGGTTTCCTGGTTGAAGCTGGGGCTTTGCCACTTTTTGGAGGCCCTTTAGCTGAATACTGGCTCTTAGCGGCCGTCTGTGCTGACTTTGATACAGGTTGTGTCTTGACAGAGGACTGGGGAAGACTCATGAGGGACAGTGGGGTACGGCCAGGAGACTTCGAGGAGCTGGGTCCTATCTTCTGGGGTGGACTTTTATTCTGGGGCTGTTTTTTGGCAACTGAACCCATATTCTTATCTTTTGATTCCTGTGCAGCTTTTGTGGGTACAACTGAGGATACGGAGAGTGGCTGGTTTAAATTTAAGGCTGACTTAAGCTTGTGTGCTGGCATTGCCCCGGCTTGTGGGGCTCCATCAGAGGCCTGAGACCGCATTCCTAGACTTGTGGGTATAGTTTTGGAACTGGACTTTGTCATTTTTGCAGGGGAATGGAGAGACGGGGAAGGTTTAGGCCTTCCGTGTATATTTGCCTTAGGCAGCTTTGGACACTTTGATGATGAATCTGAATGTGCTCCTGAGTGAGACTCTGCGTTATCCCTGGAAGGCACAGGAGTGTGTTTCGAATGCTTTGGTTCAGTTTTTCCAGAAGACTTATTTGGCAAAAGTGCAGATTCAGGCACATCTCTGGGTTTCTGGGCCATAACAAGCTTGGTCTGAGGAGTATTGTGTGATGAGATACATTTTCTCAATGACTGAGATTCACAAGGTGTGGTTCTTGATGAAGCAGGTGAAGTGCTTTTACCTACTGCATTGTTTGAAGGAGCCTGTGGTTTCTTTGTGATGCCTTTCGAAGATTTGAGCTTAAGATGAGAAGATGCTGCTGGAGAATTTGGCAATTTGGAACGGACTGACACGGAGCCTAAATTCCCTCCTTTCAGGGAAGATGCTGGCAGCAACCCACCCGGTGGACGTACCTGGTTTTCTTTGCTTCTTGGAATAACAACTGGCGTGCCAGGTTTTGAACTTTGTTTCTGAAACATGCTAACAGCTGACAGAGGATTCATTTCAGGAGGCTGAGGTGTTCTGGCACACGAATCTGGTACATTTTCATTGGAAACTCCTTTTTGAAAGGCTAGAATTTTTTGTTCTAGTGTAGCAAACTGTAATATTCGACAGGGATCATATTTAAGCAAAAATCCTTGAAGAGTATCCCAGCCTCCACCAACACGGACCATGACATGTTTTCCATGAAGCATCTTTTCCCCCAAAAGAAAGTAAAAAACAAACAAAAAACCCATAAGTTTCACAGTTACAATTCATCAGCAGTCACAATTTGTGATGTTTATGATCTATGAAATTCAGAGTATTTGCCAGCAGCTTCAATATAAATTGATAGCCTATTTCTTACATTATTAAGATTATCAATTTAATTCATACTGAATCATGCAACTAAATACAGGTCCTCTAATTTGTAAGAAAAATTTTTGCACATAATTTGCATCCTAGGGCAGAAGATA
>CM052897.1:17647379-17702114 GCA_028534135.1 Potos flavus
AAGGGCAATATTATTCAATAAAGAGGAAGAAAAGAGAAAGGAAAGGTGAAGGGAGTGGAAGAGAAAGAGAAATGAGGACTTAAAGAAAATATGCCTCATAATAAAGGAAAAAATTATGGAAGAAAGATAAAAACAACTAAAACTTGTACCTTACAATTTAATAAATTACTTTCATATATATTTTAGCAATTTAACCTTTCAAAAACCTTAATATAATTTATAATTTAGTTCTTCTTTGCAGACAAGAAAATTACGGCTCTGCAAGGTTGAGGAAATTATCTCAAATCACACAGTTTAGGCCTGGCCTCAAACATACCAGGCTGCCCAACCCAAATGGCGCTTTTGTGCAGACAAGATGCATCCTGGGTAGGCCAGCACAGTCCCAGCTGATTTTCAGGCCCCTATCCATTCAGCAGGCAACTCTTCACCATTGTAGGAGATTGGCCTGCAAACTTTAACTCCAAATCCCATGCTCCCATCATTATATCAGTCTGCCTTAAAAAAACAAAGCTAATTAAAAAATAGAAAGTTTTGGAAATGTTTCTATGTGAGTTGGGTAGGGTGTGGGGAAGTAATAATAATATATGAAATTTAAAAATATGGATGGTGAAATATTTTTATATTATATTCCTAAATTGGGAAAAAAAGAGCTCTTGTATCAGAAGTGGACAGAATGCCGAAGGGGTGAAACTTCAATCTCTTTACCAATAAAGGGGACACTTAATCAACTGCAGATCGCAGGTGGGACAAAGGAAGAAAATGAATATGCACATCAGGATACTAGTAAATACACTGATGCTGTGTCAATGAAAAGAGGTTTTATACTTAAGATCCAATCTATACATTATTATAAACTGCAATGTTTCTACTTCTTTTTCTTATTACTGATATTTAATCTTATTACATGTTTTGTTTTAGTTTTTTCTTCTTATGATGGGAAATTATGCCTTTTTAGAAAATTTGAAAAATGGAGTAAAAGAGCTGAGGTATACAAAGATTTTTTTCCCCACAATTATTTTAAATGTCTAAAGAGTCTTAGCTATCCTTAGTAGTTTATTATGTTAAAGGTGTCTACCCATTTCCCCACAATTATTTTAAATGTCTAAAGAGTCTTAGCTATCCTTAGTAGTTTATTATGTTAAAGATGTCTACCCAAACTCATTATATACTCATGAAAACAAGTATTTCATATTTTTCCTGTACAGTAAAGTTCTTCCATTAACAACACTCCCTATTCCAATTTTTTAAAAAGTAAAAGGGAAGCAAAAGGAATTTGGTAAAACAATAAATCCAATTTCAAAATAAGACCTGTATGTAAATAGGAAATAAATGATAGACTTACTCTTATAAAGAGTATTTTATCCCCAAGTCGGTACCGTCCTTCAGATAAGTACTCAATAGAGAACCGATGGGAACAACTACAAGGAGGGTCTTCAGCAATATGTTTAACCTAAGATTAAAAACAAACAAAATTTAGTGCTTGTGACAAAAAATATTTAACATTAAAATGCAACGTTATTTGATAGATAGGAAAATCAAACTCAAAAGATAAAAATGTAAAGACAGTTGAACCATTTATTATCTCTCCTTTACTTGTTGACAAATACCGAGATTAGGATTTTTTTTTTTTTAAGTAATCTCTACACCCAAAATGGGGCTTGAACTCATGACCCTGAGGATCAAGAGTCACACGCTCCACAGACTGAGCCAGCCAGGCTCCTTGACAGATACTGAGGTTAGACATTAACTAATCTAATAAAAGCTGACAGTGACAGTCTTTCTTCTTTCCATTTTTAAAAGTAGGCTCCACATCCAATGTAGGGCTCAAACTCAGGATTCTGAGATCAAGAGTTGCATGCTCTACTGACTGAGCCAGCCAGGAGCCCTAGGGATGAAGTCTTAGTCTCCCTCTCTCTCTCCCTACCCCACCTCTCTCTGTCTCTCTCACCCTCTCTGCCTAAGTGCAATCAGGGTCCTAGTGCATTCACTGACCACTGGAGGTCTGTGAATGTGAACAACAGTGAGGTCAATTCAAAACATATTCATTAAGTCATAGGAAATGAGTTCATTAGTAAATAACATGAGTTTATTATTAAACTTGAATTGTTTTATGCCCTGGATTAATATATCTGTGTCAAGTCAAAGACAGGCCAGATAAACCTTAAGTAGGAATTCTCACTTGTCCCTTAACACTATGCTAAACATTTGGAGGAGGGTATCTAGATTGTTCCAAAGTTACTGTTAAAATTACCAGAGGTATATTTATATCTATTCACCCAAGATTGGGTAAAATTCTAAAGAATTCAATTCAAGAGGCATTTTTCTAAAAGTGCTCACTTTGTTTCAATAGTCTGCTAAGTAGATGAGAATTGGGGACAAGTCCCTACTTCTATCCGTCAAGGAGCTTACAGAATTTTTTTAACTGCAGTAAACATCTAAAAAATTATAAAAATGAATATAAAAAGAAATTCAGGAATTCTATACTTAAAATATGTAAACTATTATAAACTGATTAAAAAATAAAAATATTCATTGAGATATTTGAAAAAAAAGTTGCATATCAGTCACCATGGAAAATACTTTGTTTTCCTAAAAATCACATTTTTGAAAAAGCAAGGCCATGAATATTTTTCTCAATTATTTGTCACACAGAGTATATCTACACAAACTCATTAATTGAACTTGTGTATGATGTTAAACCAAAGTCTCTTCAGATATGCCTAATTTAGCTAAGCACTAATAGAAATCCATGACTGTCTTCATCATCTTCCCAAAATGAACAGCCACAGGTGGATTCACCAGGGCATGATCAGAAGGGTCCAGAATTTATCTCCCTGCATCATTCATTTAACAAAATAATATGATCATAAATAGAACTGATTTTCATAAGCCATTCAATTATGTTTCTCTTGTTGATAGCCTGGTATATGCGCATGTGAACACACACATTCATGCTCTTACATGGCACAGGCATAAAATGGCTAAATATAAACTAAATGTGGGTATAGAATTTACAATTATTAGAACTATTTACACATTAGTTAACCAAAGTAATCTGAAAGGAGGTATTTTTTTCGGTCACTGCTTTCTATCCATAAAAGTTTCATAAGCACACAGAATTATAGCTGAATACAGCACTCTAAATAATGAATCGGATGATAATTATTCCTTACTTTAAACACGATTCCAAAATCTCTGTTGATCATGGATGTATAGATGGACACTGAATGTATTCATGTAGCATATGCATATTTAAAGAAATGTGTTCCTTTTTAGTGTTCACAACAAAAACGTAGACATGAAAAGTCACCTGCTTTTTTTGTTTAAAATATCCAAATATCACTTACATTCAGCAGTAAAAATTAGCATTAACCCACAATCTAAAGAAAGGAGTAGGCCTAAAAGAAATAAGAGGTATGGATAAAAAGTTTTCTCTTATGGTTTTATCTACTGCATAATTAACATGAAAACACTAAAGGAAATAGCTAAAGAAATTAAAATCATCTATAAAGGCGCTAACCTACTATCGATTATTTTCCTTCTCCTTTTTCTTATAGTTTGTCCATATATACATACTTTTCACAAAATATGTTTCTTGTTGCTACATAGTCTTCGTAATGATCACATATAATGATTATTCTGTTAAGATAATGAATCCTAATTCACCTAGCCATTGCTCTATTTGAGAGTATTCACATTCCTTCCAATTTTCATCATTATAAATAGCACAATAAATACTTTAATTTGTTCTACTTTTTAATCTCCCTTTAATTACAATAAAAATGAAAGAGGAACATTTTCATGGTTCTTGATATCCATTTGTCAACTGTTTTTCAAAAGTTTACATCATTTTCCATCACCGGTAGCGATCCCTAAGTATAGTTTTACCAGAATTTACCAGCACCAGGTTTTATCATTTTAAAAAATTTTACTAATGAGGCAAATTGTGTGTCTTAATTCCTTGATTCTCAGAAAGATTCGACCCTGTATTTTCCTCTTGTGTGAACAACAGTCCTTGCCCATTTACCTTCTGGAAATGCTTTTCTTATCAAACTGTACATAGTCTTTCCTATTCAGTAAAAAATATTTTACCTATGTTTTCTTCTTTATTTATCATTATTTTAGATTATATAAGATTTAAAATAAGTTTTTTTTTTAACCTACTGCATTATCACTATGTCACATACTGACATTGACAGTCATCATATAAATCAGTAATATAATATAGGTAAATATATTTTGGCCTGGTAAAGAATATTCAGGCTGATATTTTCTTAATCTGTCTTGCAAGGATATCCAAATCTTTTATGATAGACTTTTACTATGTTAAACAAAACAATCAAAGGCAACACTTTCTAATTGTTCATCAGTAATGACTTACTTGTTATTTCTTAAATAATTTTGTATATTAAGCACTTTCATAAAATACAAGTCTGAAAAAGACCATAATTCTAAACAACAGTGGAAGCAGAAAAAAATGTTTGTTACTCTGTTTACCTCCATAACTTACTAGACTATAGTCACTATAGTGACTATAGTGACTTCTGGGTCACAGAAGACCCAGCCAGGGCAACTAAAAGTCTGCATACATTGTCAGGGGAATATTCCCCCAAACCCCATCAATTTGCTCTCAGAACTTTTCCTCCTCCTATATTCTCCAAGTATCAGTGTACTATTTACTTAGAAACCTCAAAAATCATCCTAGATTTTCTCCCTCCCTATCAGAATTAGGGTTATCCAATTCTACCTCTTAAATATGTCCTGTTACTGTTCCTTTTCTTCACCTTCACTACTGCTGCTCAAGTCCAGGTTCTCATCACCGTATGCCTGGATTATTATAATAAAACCAGTGTAACCTCTACATGACCATGAGAGTAATCCTTATAATTTGCAAATCAGATTATAACACTACCATGTTTAAAAAAAGAATCAATGAATTCTTGTGGCCTCCCATACCCTTCACGATGGATTCCAGCCTATTTGCCTCCCCACTCCTCAACTACACACACATCCATTCCTCATCATACACAAACAACACATCACCTTTAACATACAGTGCCCTAAACTATATGTTAAATATAGTTTAATATTATTAAACTATAGTTTATATATTAAACTGTATATTAATATAGTTTAATATTAATAAACTAATATATTAAATATATTAAACTATAGTTATTTTAATAACTTCCACTCCACTTCCAGGGAGTGGAAGTTAGTACTGGTGTATGTTCTGAATAAGAAACATTCTCTTTTAAACACAGCATCACCTGTAGCAAACTATGAGACTCTGACACATCACAACTGAGAGAAAATACAGCGGTTACTTACAGCCTCATGCAGCTCTTCATGCTGACAGCACGATTTCGGAATGCTAATGGAATCTTCAGGCCCAGAAGTATTAAGTAAGGTCTCTTCTAGTTCAATTTCTTTCTCAAGTTTTACTAACACTGGTGGCTCAACCCCATATCTGAAAACCAGTTAGGAGATCTCATCATTCAAGAAAAGTCTGACCCATTCATTTCCCTGCATATCACAATATGTTTTATTTATTTATTTTTAACCTGTTTTATTTTTAAAGTGAAGTCCTCTTTGATTCTCTTCCACCAATTGTTTCACTGGAACATTTGGAAATGCTTTTTAATGTCCCATAGACTGCCAAAAATTCAGGTTATAATCTTCAAATTATAGCATATATTGGGATTATTGGATGCTCCAGTATTCAACCAGGGATCCTGAAAGTCAGCCACCTTTAAAGTCAGCTTGAGAGTAAAGATGAGGCTGAGTCAGGTGTGGAGGACACTAAGTCTCAGCCTTCTTATCAGATCTTTGTGTCCAGAGAATTTGCCTTGCTTTCAACTACTAAAGAGTTTTACATGCTCTTACTCTATTCTTAGTCTAAAAAATTTAAGTAACAACTTTTACGGTTTAATACTAAATGACAGCAAGGTATATAGGTGAGCAGACGTTGACACGTGACACAGCTCATACAAACAGAACAAACTTAATAAAAAAGAAAGAAAGAAAAGATACAAAATTAAGTTATTTCAATCAAGAATTATTTTCTTTTATTTATAGAAAATAGTATTCTATTTAAAATAAAGCCGCTTTTAGAAAATTAATGACACTGAAATTCTGAAATAATATGGAATACACACCTCGACACAATTCGACCAATTTCAAGAAGACAAAGATACACCTGTCTTGGATCTTTGTGCAAAACTGTGAAAAAATAAGACCACATATTTTAAAGGGCAAAATTAAATAGGGAAATACATTTCTAGCATGGAAGAAGTAAAAAAAAGAATAATGAAGACAGTAGGTTTACTTGTTTGGAGACTTAGAAAAGACATTTTTCTCTACTTATTATCATCGTCCATAAATTTAAAAAAAAAACTGGCTAATAAGAAGAGGATGAAAATTTAGCATGTACCCTAATTTGTAGCATTTTAAGTCTAAAAAACTAAGGGCTTAATAACATCAAATTATTTATATTTCACATCTCTCAACAGGAGATATTATTTGAAGAGATATATCATCTCAATTTATTCTAAACTATCTTTAACTTAGGACTATATGTTAATGGCTTTCTCAAACTTTTTCAAAATCAGAGAAGAGGAGCACTTCCTAACTCATTCTCTGAGGTCAATATTACCCTGATATCAAAGCCAAACAAATATATCACAAGAAAACTAAAGACTAATATCTTTAAATTTAAGTTAAAGACTAATATTTATAAATATAAAAATTTTCAATGCAATACTGGCAAACTGAATCCAGCAGCAAGTGAGATTTATCCCAGGAATGCATGGTCAGTTTAACATATGAAAATCAATCAATATAATCTACTATATTAACAGAATAAAGGAAAAGAAACATACAATTACCTCAGTAGACACAGAAAAAGCATTTGAAAAAATCAAATACTCTTTTCACGATTAAAAAAAAAGAAGACTCAACAAACTAGGAATGGAGGGAAACTTAATAAATCTGAAAATGGATATCTATAACAAACCCATAGTTAACATCATTCTTAATGGTGAAAGACTGAGACTCTTCCTCCTAAGACTAGGGAGAAGACAAGGATGTCCACTCTCACCTCTTCTATTCAAAAGTGTACGGGAGGTTCTAGGCAGGGCATTTAGGCAAGAAAAACAAATAAAAGGCATCCCGATTGGAAAGGAGGGAAAGAAAACTAACTCCATTCAGATGACACTGTCCTTTGCATAAAAATCCCTTAAGGAATCTACCAAAAAGAAGTATTAGAGCAAACTCAGTTTCAACAAAGTTGCATGATACAAGATCAATATACAAAAATCATTTCACTTTATACACCAGCAATAAACAATCTGAATATGTAATTTAAAAAACAATTCAATTTACGATGCTTCAAGAAGACTAAAGCTCTTAAGAACAAATTTCACCAAAGAATTTTATGACTTGTTTACAGAAAATAACAAAATATTGTTGAAAGAAATTAAGGAAGATACAAATAAATGGAAAGACATCCTGTGTTCATGGATTGGGAGACATAATATTGTTAAGATGACAAAACTCTTCAAACTGACCTATAGATTCAGTACAATCCCTATCAAAATTCCAACAGCCTTTTTTACAGAAAGGGTTAAGCTGATAAAAATCATATAGAATTGTTAAAGACAGAATAGCCAAAACAAGAACAAAGTTAGAAGACTCACACTTCCCAATTTCAAAACTTATAACAAAGCTACAGCAACCAAGACAGTGTGTTACTGGCATAAGGATAGACATATAGACCAGTGGAATGAAACTGAGGGTCCAGAAAAAAACCCAGACGTTTGTGTTCAGCTGGTTTTTAAAAAGGGTGGCAAGACAACTCAGTAAGGAAAACAGCAGTCTTTTCAACAGATGGAGCAAGAACAACTGGATATCTACATACAAAAGAATGAATTTAGACCCTTACTTCACAACATATACAAAAAATAACCCAAAATGGATCAAAGACCTAAACATAAGAGCTAACACTATAAAACTCTTAGAAGGAAAAAGAGGTAAAAATCTGTGTGACCTTGGATTAGGCCATAGTATTTTAAATATGACACCAAAAGCACAAGCAAAGAATCAAAATTAAAAACTTTCATGCATCAAAGGACACTATCAAGAAAATGAAAAGGTTGCCCAAACTCTGGATGAAAATATTTGCAAATCATATAGCTGATCAGGGCCTCCTATTCAGAATGAATAAAAAACTCTTACAAGTCAACCAAAAAAGACAAATAACCCCCTAAAAATAAGGAAAAGATTTGAAGACAGGTTTCTCCAAAGAAGACACACCAATGGCCAATAAGCCATGAAAAGATGCTCAACATCATTAGTCATTAAGGATATGTAAATCAAAACCACAATGAGCCACCACTTCACATATCCACTAGTACAGTCATAGAAAAAAAAAAAGAAGAAGAACAATAACAAGCGTTGGCGGAGATGTGAAGTTGTGCGTTGCCAGTGGGAATATAAAATTGTGTAGCCACTGTGAAAGAGTGGTAGTTCCTCAAAAAGATAAACATAGAATTACCATATGATTCAACAATTCCACCTCTAGGTATACCCCTGAGAGAATTAAAAACATATGTTCACTCAAAAACCTGTAAACAAATACAGATAGCACCATTATTCATAGTGACCAAAAAGAAAAAACAATCAAAATGTCCATCAGATGATAGTGTTTTTTAAAAATGTAGAATATCCCTACATGGACTCATTCAGCCCTATAAAGGAATGAAGTACTGTTGAATGCTATGACATAAATGAAACATGCTAAATGAAAAAACCCAGACACAAAAAGCCACACATGGTATGATTTTATTTATTTAAAGTGTCCAGAATATGCGAATCCATAGATGCCAGAAGATACCAGAAGGACTAATTGTTAATAGCTATGAGTTTTCTTTTGTGAATGATGAAAATGTTCTGGAATTAATTAGTGGTGATGGTTGCATAACACAGTGAATATACTAAAAACCACTTAAGTGTACATTTTGAAATGATGAATTTTATGTTATGTGAAGTACATCTCAATTGTTTTTTAAAGATCTCATTTATTTATTTATTTGAGAGCGTGAGAGAGCGAGCACGCGTGCACAAACAGGAGAAGGAGCAGAGGGAGAGAAACAAGCAGACTCCATGCTGAGCACAGAGCCCAATGCAGGCTTGATCCCATGACTCTGAGATCACAACCCAAACTAAAGTCAAGAGTCAGATGCTCAACTGATTGAGCCATCCAAGGCGCCCAAAAGTATATCTCAATTTTCTCAAATGGTTTAAGTAAAACAAAACCTAATATGCTTAAAATGATTAAGATGGTAGGTTATGTTCTGTATACTCTAGCACATTAGAAAATTTTGTTTAATTTTTTTAAAGGAACCCAAATACTAATCTAATCCTTCAAACAAAGATCCTTAATTAAAAACAAAGCCAGACAAATAAAAACCCTGATCATTAGAATTCAGCTAAATGCACCAATATGGTAGTTGTGGATCATCTACCTTTCTGTTCCTGTCCTTAGAGTTAAAAGCTCTAGGAAACTTCTGAACCTTAACAGAATAATGGTATGTATGATGAATAACATGCACACTGACTCCCCCAGTGGAAATGGCAGTAGTCCTTTGATTTATGAATATCATTTATACCCAAAGCACAAAGTATACCCTTCCAAACCAATAAAAAGGCCTATATTTGAATTTTAAATTCATACCAAAAGGAATCTTTCCTGTAATTCTTATTAAACTTATTTCTCTAAAAGTAGCTTTTAAGCATACTTTAAGCATAGCATATTTGGGTTTTTTTACTTGCTTTGATTTCCTAGCAAAATGTGAAAATTTACAGGCTTATCTCTGAAACCTTTAGAAAGTAAAAATATTAGCTCATCAGTTCAATGCCTAGAAATGAGTTACTGTTATTGGCATTGGTTTATTTTGTCCTATGCTGACCTTCAGGTCAGAAGATGGCTTCTACTGACAATAAAAAATATACAATTTTATATCCTTTCAGAAACAATAAACTGGAAACTAGAGAATTCAAAGCATTTCCTCTTTCCTTGGATCTCTACAACCTGCATATGCCATTAAATCAACCTCATTGTCAATAACAATCAGCACACTTGGATTAAAGCAAGGTGCAAAATGGGAAGTAAAACAGTAACCATTTACATTTTTTTAAATTGTATACTGGATAGGAATATCCAGAGGCATATCAAATGGGTAGCAGTGGGAGCAGCCTACCCTTTGTGCAGGCAACAACAGTGTGCACAGACAGAAAAATTTATTTTATTTTGTTCTGGTTTTAGTTTATTTTCTCAGTTTATGTTTGGTATGGAACTATGAACAGACAGTTACCTAATAACCTGAATCTTTGCTTAAGGCAGTGAACTAGTTATTCCTTATTTTTTTTTAGTTCAGAGAATTTTCAAACTCTAATAAAACCACCTAAACATTTGTTTGTTTTTTGTTACCACCATGAACCAGCAACTCTAAACAATGTCAGTGATAAAATACTTCTCTCTACCAGGATATGCTACTACTCCCATGATCTCTACCCACACTTAGTATGCTACTGCTCCTATCAAAATGTTATAAATTCTATGCATGTATGTGTATAAATGCTCTAAGGAAATACATATATAGTAGTCTAAAACTTAGCTAGCTTGCAAGTCAGTCACTGCACAGATGCTACTATTGACTTAAAGAAAATGAGATAATATGTCAATAATTCTTTGGTAGAGCCTGACTTTTTGAAATGAATTGTCAAAAACATGAATCTGTTTAGATAACCAACTTGGCAAATGCTGTGTACACAGTAAATCTAAATACCATGAGTATACATCATTTGACCTTCTGTTATTTCTGTAATTATTCAGTCAAAGAGAAATTACTAGTAATTTAGACTTTGGTAGAGTAATTCTTGATGAAAACATTAATTAGGAAAGCATTAGTCTGGAACCTTTCCTTGGCCAACTCATTTAGGAAATGATATTTCCTAAATGTAAAATATTTAGGAAGTAAAATATTTCTAGGGCATTCTAAATTATAAAATCTTTAACTATAAATGAAAAGCTTAATCTATATTGTTTAGAATCTGATTCTCCAATTGTTTTAGATATATTTAAAGTATAAATTTTTCCCGGAAAATGAGATACAGCATTTGAGTCCTTATTTGGAAAAAAAATTAGATGTGAGACATACATAAATACCTTAATAAACATTAAACACAATGATGACAACAACACTCACCTAAACCTTCAGATTCAAAGAGGTAAGTCTCATCAACCCCAATGTGCCTGCACCAGTGAAGGAAGTTCGCAGTATTATCTCTAGCAAAAAATGAACCTGAGGCAGCATCTTTCTTACAGGGCACTTTTCTCATTGGAAAATTCTGAAAAAGATGAATGACTAATTTCGAAAACTCATATCAAGGATATTTTCATTAGATATCCATTTTAATATTACTAAATAAATGTTCAGTGTATTGAATATGACTAAAAAGTATACAACATTAAGAGGACAAGTTATCTTCAAAAATTATTTTAAGTATATTCCAGAAAATGACTCCTAGGAAGTCAATCTAGTCAAAATTAGCAGTAGGATCAAGCATCTCTAACCTCTTCCTTCTTAATATTACACAAGGGTCTTAATTAAAACAAAAAATGAAAAAAAAATAAAAATAAAAATAAATAAAAGAAAAAATGACAGTCTAATAATTCCAGAGCACATCTCTAAATGTCTCTCCACACAGTTCAATACAACACAAAATTACCGCTATGTTAAAGGTTAATTTTTGCTTACTTCCTTATTTGCAGATTCATAAATATGGTTCTGAGTTTCTTGAGGAGACTGTCAAATAAGGAAGTAGTATCCCATTCTTAATTCAAGTTCTTCAAAAATTAACAGTCTAAATTTTATAGAATCCTAATTTTTTAACTATCTGGACCAAGAATAGTTAGATAATCCTGCTGAGGCAGAGGGGTTTTAGTTCTGTTTTAAATTTTTACTTGAAAAAGCATTTTATGCCTAAGATTTTTTAAAATGCAATAAGCACAATGGGGTATAAGTCTGTCTCCCACCTCTACTACTCAGTTCCTCTCTCTTCCTAGAGATAACCGCTATTACCAGTTCCTTATATACCCTTCCTGTTGTTGTATTTTCCAGAATTAAAATGGCCTTGTGAGTTTTTCTAACTGTCAACTGAAATCTTCTCACTCACATGTTAGTAGGCATCTCTAGGCACAAGGGTACGCATATTTGTACTTACAGAACGCTGTACACAAACATGCTAGTCTGCAATCTGATCTGTATGTGTATGTGTGCATATACACTTAACAACAGGCTGCAGGCATCTTTTGGGGTGAAAATAAGATTAAAAAAGTCATTTCTAATGAATGAATAATGCATACCATTCAGTTTAGGTATCATAATTAGTTTTTAACAACTTCTTTATTGATGAGCATTTAAATTGTTCTTAAACTTTTCTGCACAATCATTTTTGTGAATTTGTAGTTATTTTCTTAGAATAAATCCCTGGGAGAATTATGTTATGTATCAAAAGATGTACTTTACATTCAATGTGATATATATCACCCACTGTCTCCCAGAAAGATGATAGCAATTTATATTTCTACCCTATGTGAGTATCCAGATGCCACACTGACAGACCCCAGATCTCATAGGTGACCCACGTTTGATAAAAAGAGACGAAACCTTATCTAGTTCAAATCATGATTTCAGGGTTAACGGAGGAAAACTGCCTAAAAAAATTATTATTCACTCAATCGAATTATAGAATTTACCACCCAAGACAAAATATGGGGAATATAAAGATGGTGATGATGATGATGATAATAATAGCAGTAAAAATAATAACTACGTCTCAGGAACCATTACAAGCTCTTTTCTCATTTAACTCTCAAAACGAGTGAGAATATGAGTATTGGTCTCAAGGAGAGATAACTACTTACTGGATATTTACTTAAACTAGGCACTAATCTAAATACCATCTATACATTACTTCATTTAATTTCACTTAATCCTTGCAGATAAATCTGACAACATAAATATTAATTCTCCCATTTTGCAATAGTAGGTAAATTACCTAAGGTCTTATACATAGTTGGGTGGAAGTTTGCAACCTTTCAGATATAATAAGAAATGTACAAAAACAAATTAATATGTACCAAAGTATAAAATCACTGACTGTCAGGGCACCTGGGTAGCTCAGTTGGTTACGTGTCCGTCTCTTGGTTTCAGCTCAGGTCATGATCTCGTTCGTGGTCATGAGATGGAGCCCCATGCTGGGCTCTACACTCAGTGTTGAGTCTGCTTCAGATACTCTCTCTCCCTCTCCCTTTACCCCTCCCCCTGCTTACTCTCTTAGATAGATAGATAGATAGATAGATAGATAGATAGATAGATAGATAAAATCACCTCCTGTCAAACATGTTCTTACCCTGGGTTCTCCAGACTCAAAAGTTTTCACCATGTTTTGAAGAACATCAATTAGTTGGCATAATAGTACTCCATTATCAAGTTCTTCCAATAATCTTTCTGCCTTAACTTCAATACCTAAAAACATATTTTGAAATTAAGATTCTACTAGAAACAGTAAATTCAAACAACATGGTTAAAATTTAATTAAATGTAATTAGATTGTAGCTGAAACACAGGACGAATATTAGATCAGACTCCAAGTATTCATTCTTAGAAGCTATAGTTAAAACAGATGTGAAATTAAGTGAAAGACAACCAAAACAAAAATATGTGATGTAGAAGAAAAATAAAATGACATTTTATTTCATTTCTTAAAAACCAGAATGTTTTATATTTCAATATTAACTGTTAAGATTAAGTTTTGATTCACTGCACATTACTACTGCTTGCACAAGAAAAAGATTCTCCATAAATAACATGGACTTTGTTGTGATTTTAAAATTAAAAATAATAGCATAACAAACAGCCAGGGAATGAATACCAGACTTTTGCCTCTAAAATCCCTTCTTTAGAATGATTATTATTACATAATAAGCTCTTAAAAAATTATCCAAATCACCAAACTGATATAATTAGAGTGTACAGTGTTTTTAATTATTTTGGGAAGGCCACACATGAAATTCTATATTTAAAAGAGAGCATTTTTCTGGGGAGGAAGTTCAGAGCACTCCTAGTCTCTAACTGATAAAGAAATATAAAGCCAGATATTCTCCAAGCTGACACTTCCTCCGAGGTTTCACATGCCTCTGCCCCTCAATCCCTCAGAAGTAGCAATCATTTTAATTATAATATATATTCCCCTCAGAATCTCATGCCTTATATGAGATGGGGTGGCGCATCGGTAAAAGAGACCCCAAATCAGACCTATATACTTTAAAAAAAAGATTTTAACACTGACCATGAAAATATTGATTCAAATATTACTATAGATCTCTTCTATTAAGCCTCAAACTTTCTTACTATCCAAGCCCTAAGGTTCAGGGTGAATTGGAGTATCTCCCCAACTAGAATGTAAGCTCGCGAGAACAAGGGTATCAAATAGAGCATCCTCAGCCTCTGGAACAATCACTAGAGCATCCTCAGCCTCTGGAACAATCACTCCTTGACAAAGAGTAAGATTCTCAGTAAATATTTAGTAAATAAAAAACTACAATTCTGAGTATCTTTTCAAGCCTTACCTAATAAACCAGAGAGCCAGATTGACAGATCTTCTTGCATGGGCAACAGGGTGGCTTCATGCCTCACAGCTATCCACTCATCATACTGACAAACATCAGCCAAACCTGGCCCATGTCTGGGGGTCAGAGGACTCCGTGGACTTAGAGGCAGGTCTTCTCCAAACCACACCTAAAGAAAACACCAACCAAATGGATGCAACCTTTTTAAAAGTTAGTGCAACCCACACTTATACTTAAATGATGAATTACAGACCATACATAGTATACACATGTATAAAACCGCAGCAGTTCACAGAAAGGTTATAAACTAGAAGCAAATTATTAATCCAGAAACTCGAGACATTTTCAATATTCAATACTGTGGTGAATATAAATGAATCTTAATCAATGAATGGATTCTACTATAAAACTATAGGATAAAAGTCAACAAATAATATTTTTCCTTCACTTGTTAGCTAACCAAATTTAATAAATTACTTGAGCCACAGCTTCAGCCTCTCAGCTACAGAATCAGTCAATGTTACCTGCCTTACAAGATACATCTTTGTAGCATCTAGCATTGGGCCTAATGACATTTGTTATACAACAGATAAATGAATGAATAAATGCATAAATGGCATTTTATAACTTCTGATCATAATAACAGTGTCATCTTAAAAAAATTCTAATCTGGTATGTGACCTGATTTTTGCAAGGCCCAAGAATCTAAGAATGATTTTTACATGTTGTTATATAAGTACCTATGTAATAGCCTCAGTTTTGCCTACTTACTTGCAAAGCCAAGAATATTTACTACCCGGCCAATCCCTGGTTAAGAATAAAAATTGACCTAAACATAATATCAAACCAACACTTGCAAAATTTTGAAATACAATTAGATATACCTTAGTGTAAGATTATTTAGAGAAAAGACTTTAATTTCTCAATTTAGGAAGGGGTATTCGAACCCAAGTGAAGTGATGAGGGATCCTCACTGGAAGGAAGCTTGAAATGGAAGATCAGAACTTGAGTGAGATGAGAGAGTATCCACACATGGGGACAGCCTTGTGCACAATATCAGGCCCTGAGAAGGATGAGGAGGGTGTCCCCAGGGAAAGATGGGGAATATCCCAGTACAGGGTATCAGAGCCCAAGTGAGCTGAAAAAGACATCAACTCAGGGAGGGGGTGGCAGCAAAAATGGGAGATTGTTATATTCACAGGGATTTACCAAATGGAAGCCAGGTTTCTCACTGCCAAAGAAGAGAGGTACACTCTTTTATGGAATGAGAGAAAACTAGAATGAATCCTATGGTGACTGGAATATTTTTACCAGAAAGCAAAGAAGGGCTCAAAGAATGGATAGGGACAAACCAAAAGGACATAGAAGTCATCATGAAGGGACTTCTACTGGCTAAACCAAGAGCAACTTGAGCATCAAACAATAATATAAATGGATTTTAACACATTGAATAAAATAGAAAACTATCAGTTCATATAGATATAAATATATGAACAAATTGGGATTTTGATGAGGAATGAGATTTTTATATAGTTTCAAAGTACTTCCCCACAAAATACTTTTACAAAGAGAAGAAAGAGTAATTTTACAGTAGAGAAACCTGACAGATGGCAACTTAACCAAGTGACAAAGGTAAACACAATCAGTAATGGGACAAATCAAAATCACATTCCACCTGAAAGGATGCAATGAGAAAACACAGTATCCCTCCATATTCCTGCCAAAGATGCATAACTTGAATCTAATCATGAGAATACAACAGGCAAATCCAAACTGAGAGACATCCTACAAAATAAATGGTCTCTAATATTCAAAAGTGTCAAGGTCATTAAAGTAAGCAAAGATACTATTCTAGACAGCTTAAGGGACATGACAACTAAATGCAGCATGTAATTCTGAACTAGACATTATGGGAACTGATAATACTTGAATGTGGTCTGAGTATTAGGTGACAATACTGTACCAATGTTAATATCCTGGTTCCAATTATTTCACTGCCGTTGTGAGAACGATGTCCTTATTTGTGAGAAATACACACTAAAGTATTCAGAGGTAATGGGGCATTAGACTGGCAACTTATTCTCAAATGGTTCAGCAAACAAATATCTCTGTTCTACACTTAACAGCTACTTTGTAGGTTTGTGATTACTTTAAAATAAAGGTTTTTTTAATTAAAAAAAAGAGGTATGAGTATAGTTAATATCAAATGAATCTATTCCCTTCTTGATTTTTAAATGTAGATCATTTTCTCTCTAAAATATGTTAAACTTAGGGCGCCTCGGTGGCTCAGTCGTTTAGCATCTGCCTTCAGCTTGGGTCTGATCCCAGGGTCCTGGAATCGAGCCCCTCATCAGGCTCCCTGCTCCGCGGGAAGCCTGCTTCTCCCTCTCCCACTCCCTCTGCTTGTATTCCCTCTCTCACTGTCTTTCTCTCCGTCAAATAAATAAAATCTTAAAAAATAAATAAATAAATAAAATATATTAAACTTATTGAAGTGTATTTAAGGCAAGTCTTACTACATGAAATCAAAATCCATAACACCATTGCTAATCCAGACAAACTTTGGAGGGAAAAAAAAAAAAAGAGTTGTTTCCAAGTTCCTATGATGAGAAACACACACATTAAAAAAATCCCAAAGGCAAAAAAGAACATGAATACATACCACAAGAGGCAAGCAGAAGTAGTGAAACTCAATAAAAATATGAAAAGATTAAAAATAAATAAATAACTCATTTGAGGGCCATTATTTCAGGAACTAAGAAGAGAGATTAGGGAATGAACTCCTAAATATATAAAGATCTTAAAAAGTCTTAGGAAAAAGACAAGATGTCTTTTTTATTTATTTCTCTGAATTCTCTTAAAATTATTTCAAAGGAAGTATAGCAAAGATTTATTATCTAAATCTTCCTTTCATAAGCATGTCTTATTTCTGTTAGCACATGGTATTCAGTTAAATATTTCTTAAATAATTGAGGACATTAGCAAATGACTCTTTGCACCATCAAAATCAAGATGTATCTTAGAGTCTTAGAGTCTTTTATAGCCAATAGAATGTTATTTGTCTTTTAACAATTTGGCTGAGCTGAAAAAAGGCAGAGTAGTTGCAAATGTTTGTCAAGGAAGGATGTGAAACAGTTAGAAGGGTGGTTTTGGAAAAAATCATTTGTGAAAATGAACAGGCTAACATTAACAGAAGCCATTCTGATTTCTTGCCACATTAGGGATAAGAGTACTTGGATTCTCCTACTCTTGCCAAAAAAAGACTATAATAACCTGGCCTAGTCAAAAGCATATTAATGTTGTTAAAAGTTATATGTTAATAGGAAAAGTTGCATGTATAAATGTTATCCTCAAACATGTGAAAGCTGTCATATTGCAAAGATTGTTAATCCACAGGCAATACATAGATGAACTTGAGTACGTACATAAACTTAACTTACAATTAGGCAAACTTTTATGCCTATATACAAATGGGCCTTTTCTCAGTTCATAGCTTTTTGTCAGATTCTCAAAGGGGACCATGTATGACCCAGAAGAGATTAGGGACAATTATTCATTGATTTTTTTAGACTGTATGTTTATTTACTAATCAGAATGAACGATATAAAAAAAAAAGAGGGGCAAAGAAGATCTTAATGTATTAAATTAATAAGAAATCAGTTGATAAGCTATCTACTCATAGTTGATAAGCTATGTCTCCTCTCTACAAGGCACATATGAATAACTACACAACTGTGTAATATAATTCACAGAGAAAGAGGTGACAATCCTACAAAGTTTTCACACTCATCAGAGAGAGAAGCAAAAATGTCCATGACCAGATGTCAAGAGTACTCTTAGAAAAGAATTAATAAAGATGGATCTACAGACTCTAGATCAGAGAAGGTTTCATGGAACTATAAAACAAAACTATGAAGAAAATCACCAAGTTAAGAAAATATTAATGGCATTAGGGTAGAATGAGAAAAACATGGTCAATGCAGCAATTATAAAAAGCACCCTATAAAGAATCAAGAAAATACAATTAATATGAAACTGACAACATTTCTGAGACTTAGATAAAAAGAGGACAAATAGAAGTAATCAGATAAAAAATATTTTTGAGTAATAAAGGAGTTTTGAGCATACTCAATGGGGATTTAAGAGGACCCAAAGAGCAAGCATAAGACCTTTTGGGAGATTGCCACGGACTCCTAAGTCCCAAAAGGGAAAGAGTATAATAGAACTCTTTATTAATACAGCTGTATAGCACACATAAGAGGGAGTATAAGTAGGATCATATTCAGAATTGTTGTTAACATTTGATAAATAAATCATCTTTAGTCTTCACCACCGTCATCTTGAAAAGCCTTCTTTCAAAAGAAAAAGAAACAAAGGAAGGAAGGTTGGTTTTCATCACACAGGTATAATCTCCAGTTTTATATGTGGAGAGTTTTGTTATACCAATGATACAACCAAACTTCTGAAGTGTCTACTATGCAACATACATTCTAGTAGGCACTTTGCTCATGTTCTCTCATCGATTCCATTGATTTCCTGAACAATGAGCTCACCTTGGAGGTGAGGATGCAGAGGTAAAATAAATTGCCAGAATCTTACAGAGTGGCAGAACCAGAACCAGAAATGCTTGATTCTGAAGTTCTCACTTTGCAAAGCAAATTTTATTATCAGCTACTTGCATCTTTATAGGTAGAATTTCAATGTGATTTTTATCTTTAAATTAAGATTCAAGCATATTCTAGTTATATCGAAAGAAAACTTTTAAAAGACTGTAAGAGTAATATAGCAAATACCAATTCTGGAAATCATTCAAATGTAAGATTATTCTGGTTTGTCTAATTATCTCCATCTTGCTTCCCCTCACCAAAAAACAAATAAACAAACAAAAAAATACTTTAAATTTTAAGTTTTAATGCCTGGTCATTTATAGGCATTATAGGGCACAGGCATAATTATCTAAAATAATTTATAATTTATAATTGTTTTCATTAAGAACACTTATAATTACAAATGCATACTAAATTGTAAGGAGAGGAAAACTATAAAATGTTCCAATTCTCTTCCCAGGGTAGTAGGATGGACGCACCAATTCTAAGGAATTTTTGACCATTTTTTTTTTAATTTTATTAACATATAATGTATTATTTGCTTCAGGGGTACAGGTCTGTGAATCATCAGTCTTACACAATTCACAGCACTCACCAAAGCACATACCCTCCCCAATGTCCATAACCCAGCCACCCTATCCCACCTCCCCCACCTCCCCCACAACCCTCAGTTTGTTTCCTGAGATTATGGAATTTTTTACTCTTACAAATAATTTGTATAAGTGAAAGTTTAAAATCTTTTCAGAACTAGAAAGTTAAAATATAGTAATTTCTGTTATTAAAATTTGATGCTTAAAAGAACTAGTACAGTCAAAACATTTTGGGATAATTTTAGTAGTATAATTATTATAATTTTATATAATCTCACATAATTATTATCTCATAACTTAAATACACATTTTCCCAAGAAAAACACTTACTTGAGTTGCAGGTTGCATGGTCATCTATATTGAAATGAAATTGCTTTTCTGAAAATAGAACAAAACATTAGTATGCAAATAATGGTAGCTTTCCTACTCCCCCAACCCCCAAATTACAAGGAATCTGCTTTAGTCTCCTATTTGACTGAAAACGTAAAACTTTTTCTTCTATTTAGAACAATGTGACTGTAGGAGAAATCAATAATCAGTCCTAGCTTCTCACTTATGAAAGTACTCCTCATTTAAAAGAGGAAAACCCAAAACAGTTTCTGGCCTAATATCAAGGTAATTCTGGAAGCATCTGGCTAGAAAAATAAAACTGACAATAAAACTTAGCACATATAAAACTCTCCCCAAATTTTCCCCTGTGAACATAATGTAAACTATAATGCAAACACCAACAGCACAACAACTGATACTGAAGTCAAGTATCTCTCATTTGATTTTTATAAAGAGATCATATAAATTCATCTGGACTTTGCAGAAATTCACAAGCTTAGCCATTAGCTTCTTCTGCCAGACAACAAGGTAGTAAAGACAGACATCAACTTTTAACTATACAACAATCCTCAATGCCTTTCCATAATAATTTTTCATAAGCTTTTTTCACCATAAAGTACTAAAGACAAAACAAAGAAACAGCAATTTTAACTCCAAAGTACTATTTTTGAAATCTATTGAAAAAATACAATTTTAATTAATTAGGTTAATACAATTATTTAATGTAATTTTAGAGGGAAAAAAGGTGAAGAGTTTAAAAACACTCAGAATAATAGAGACTATATAAAACTTAGGATTTTTGATTGCTTATAGCAGCATAATATACTAGTCTATTTTTTATTATAAACCACCATTAAAACATTAGAAGAAAAAATTAAAATGGTCTATAAGGCTGTCAATTTCCAAGGAAAAGTTACTTTCTCCTCTAAGTTTTACCAGACATACCTCATGCACAGTATCAACTACACCTACCACTTTCCTTTCAGGAACATTTCTTCTGGTACCAAAGTTGAACTTGAGCTAAATCTAACTGAAAAGTCTAATGTTACATCACGTTTTCTTTGCGGGAAGGCAAAGGACAGCAGAATGTCCTTTTTGATGTCATTTTTCCTTCTCTCTACCATAGCAAAAGGCCAAAGTACAATTGAGCATTACTAATGAGCTTGTTATGCTTCCCACGAGCTAATTCAGTGGGGAATACATTTTCCTTTAGCATAAATAATCCTTTGTCCTCAACAAAGATCCACAGTAAGAAGCTTCTGAGACCATTTTTTAAAAATGCAGCAAAGAAGCTGCTCCCATTAAAATAAGGAGTCCCACATAATCAGACAAGAGCTTTAACAGTTGGAACTGCCAACCCAAAACAAAAGAAGGCCTAAATTATAAGGCGTGTGCAAATCAAGAACAGTGACACATTCACAAAGAAGCTATCACAAAAATGTTTAGTAGTTGCACTTTTTATGGAAAATCCAACAAAATTGGTTTTACGAAAGAAATGAAGAGTTTGTGCACAACCTTCAGTCACTTGAGCTTTAGCAGAAGAGTCTTTTACATACATATTTTTCAAAGCATTCTTCTTGTGTAATACAAAGAACTACTTTTAGGATGACAAAAATATAACCATCTGCATTACTTTTATTTTTTTTTTCTGCATTACTTTTAAAAAGAAATTTTCTAGTATATGTGCTGCCGAAGTGAGCACTAAAAAGAAATTTTCTAATAAATTGTACTCAGATAGGCAGTAATGTAACTTCATATATGAAAAACTATGACGTATGCAAATATATGCTTTTATTGGCAAACTTCTATAAACTGACGAGATTGTATCAGTGAATCAATTAATTAATGAGTACTCGTCAGGTTCCAGATCCTGAGAGCCAGTTATTGATATTTTCTAGTCATTTACTATTCTTTTTCTAAACCATTTTTGTGTCCTCAGGCATTTAATCCCAAGAGTAGCATCTATTCTACAGCTACCCTGACCCCAAGTCTGCACCACAACCACAATTCTTACCTCTCATTCATTTTACCACCTATTTTCCTCTTTTCTATCTTTCCCTAAAAGTCTCAGTCTCTATCTTTCTCACATAAACCAATTATGCTGAATCAACAACACTTCGTTTTTGGAGCTGCATTTTAATCAGCAAATTATTGCCTTTATTTTGTTTTGCTTTTGTCTTTCTTTTGGGAGGAGCCTACTACAATTCTTTGCCAACTTGAGGAAGTCTTTTTCCCTTAGATTTGGTCAAAAAGACCTCACATGTGAGCAAACTATACTGTAACCCTGCTGGGAATCATTCACAAGACCAGGAATTTATACAGAGATCTTAAAGGAAGAGAACTTTTAAAATCTGAGGAAAACAGAAACGCAAAAGGCACTCACTCATCCACCTGAAACCTGAACAGGATTTGGACCTAACCCACTCATCTTAGAAACAGGTTCAGTCATGAGGTCCTCAAGATCATTTATGGTTAGCCTCTTCATACCAATTTGACTTCAGATCATGATGGCGTAAAATGCCAACCTGCTGAACAGATCCTTTTTCCCAGAGCTGTAGGCTTTGAAACTGAGTACATTTTTATCCCCCACCCACATTATAAGATACGATGGGAGAGCATAAGCTGGCATAGTGCATTCCTGGTACAAATGGGGGGGGGGAGGGAGGGTTTGGAAAAGAATGGCAAAAAAGCAAAGAAACAAGGTAAGTTTTTTCAGAAAGATGACATTAACTGCCATCATACCACATTTAGCACTCGGACACTAGATTATTGCCAAAATACACAAACTGCAGGGATACGATAAATGCCAAAATTGGGATAGTGGGGTAATGCTTACTGCTGAGGAGAGGGAGAAAGATGAGACTGGAAAGGAATGTCCAGAAGCCTTTCGACTGCAATGGTAAGATTTTATTTCAAGATAAATGATGAGAACACGGGTGTTATTATACTAGTCTGTATGCCTTTCTGTATGTCAAAAACCATTTCATCATTTTTTAATGCTTCATTTAGAAAAACAACTGAAGAAGATATCCTGATTTGTTCAGGGTGGGGGGAATTTCTTAGCTTTAAAATTTTAGGTTAAATATTTCCTAACTGCCTAATAGGGAAAATAGAAATGCTATAGTCATACCAAAGATATTTCATTTTTTAAAATATTTACTAAAATAACACACCATAAAAGCACCAACTCTGGTAGTAGAAAGTAGCAGACACATCTGGTTTGAATACCAGGTCTGGCATATTAGCTATGACCTTGGGGTGCTTAACTTTTCTGATTCTCAGTGTTCTCATCTGTAAAACGGGATACCACCACCTCCTTCATATGGTTATTATGACAATTAAATGAGGTGACACATGAAGTACCCAACACATAACTACCACTTAACAAATGAATTGGTATGATTAATATTATGACAAGACATAATTATAGTTCATTTAAAATAACTTACCAAATTAAAAAGAGGTAAGACTAATTATACCCAGAAATCATTAAACATAAAATGGGAAGCTTCTTTTGCTAATATAAAAATAAATATAGTTATAAGTGAAAGCAAAAGCTTTAAAATAGCCATGTCATCATGGGGAGGATACTCAGATATGAATTTGTGACTCGCAGTTCTCTTTGCTAGAATACAAGTCTTCAGGAACTTATCTAACATCAGCCCTTTGCTCCATTCAGTCAGTCTCATTGTCCTCCCTCAGTTTTGTTCACTTCTGTGGCTACATCACTGTTCAGTCTCTATGCTTTTCCATGGGGTGTACACTCATGCATTGATTCAACAAGCATTTACTCTTCCTCTTTAATGAACTAGCACCACAGCCAAGAGACACAGTAATGAATGTAACAGATGTGTGACTGCTCTTACGGAACTAATATACCAGTTGGGGAAATTTTAAAAAGCAACCACACAAATGAAAACACAGTGTTAAATCATGATAATTTTACTTTGAAGGAAAGAACAGGGAAGGAAACAGCAGGGGCCTACCTTAGACTTAGAATGAATGCTTAGAAATGGTTTAGCTGGAGGGAAAACATGAATTTGAAGAATGGTAGGAATTAGTCAGGGAATGAGAGGAAGAGTTCTAAGTACAGAGAATAATTTTTGCGAAGACTCTGAGAAGAGAACGTGGCACATTCCTAGAACTGAAGGAAGCAGGTTTGGCTGCAGCAAGGACAATGTGTGGCTTAGGAGGGGGCTGAAAAGTTAGGCAGCAGCCCCATCACACTAGGCCTGCTGAAGAAATTAGATTTTATTCTAAGGGCAGTGAAAAGCCATAGGAGAGCTTTAACCAAGGAAGAGACAATCTAATTCTGAGTTTCAAAAGAGCTCTTTGAGGGGGAGAGTGGAACACAGCAGTGAAATAGCGATGGGTTTAACAGAGATAGGGAGAAAGAAACAGAAAGGGGAGTGGCTAGAGATGTGGGGAAAAGAACCAAGGGAAACAATGAAAGGAGACACAGAGAGGTTAGAAACAATGAGACCATGTAGGATATGAGAGCACACAGGAAAAGAGATGGAAAGGAGCTTGGCAGAGGAAGAGTTAGGAAATCTGCAGGACTGAAGTAGTTCAGTGACAAATGGTGACTGAGCTAGAACGCCAACATTGTCTCCACTTGAGAGAAGTGGATGGAGTTGATATCCACTTCAGTCAGAACCAAGACCTGATAATGGTTAGAGATGAGGGGTGGAAGGGAGGCATGTAAGGGCAGAATGAAATGTCAAGAATGACTCCCAGGTTTCTGGCTTAAGCAATTGAGCAAATACATAGTGGGAGCATTTATTGAGCTGAGGATGATAGGAGTGTGAACAAATCGAGGCAGGGAACACAGTACTGGCAGGTCAAAAGGGCTGTGTTTTGGTCATGTTTAATTTGAGAAGCCTTTAAAGACATCCAAGTGGAAGTGTTTGTCTGGAAGATGGTAATACTAATCTAGAGCTGAGAAGAACATTCAAGAGGAGGTAGAAATTGTCGGCAAATACTTGGGAGGTAAAGCCATTAAGAAGAATGGGATCATTCTTCTTCTCTCTTGAGAAAGAAATGGAGAAAGTAGTAATAAGGGCCTAAGAACAAGTCCTGAGAAAATCCAGCATTAGTCTTGAGAAGGAGTTAGCAAAGGAGATAGAGAAAGAATAGTTGAAAAGATTCTTCATCATCTAAACTAACCCAGGCTTATAATTTGTTGGATTTACCTCCTCCCAGTAGCCCTTCCTGACTGGCCTAAATTACTTCTGATTCTATCTTTAGCTCTTGAATTCACAGAGCATCTCCCCAATATCTTGCCTTTACACTGCTTCATACCATTTTGTGTTATTTCTGTGCATTGCTTTGCCAACTATATTGTAAGTTCCTGGACTGCTGCTAGAAGCAGTGCTGAAAGAAGTATTCAAGCCTAAAGTTTAGGAAACACTTTTGGTAGGAGAAATATCAAAATCTCTAAGGAAAATTGGGTTGTCTCCCTTCTCCACAGTGTTTCTGCTGTGGAACAAAATGTGACAGCAGCTTGGAACCATCTACATCGTAGACAAGTATCTACTGGGAGACCTTTTATTGATATTCTTTATTATTTTTATTTACTATGTGACATGAACTGAGGAATTATTTTGCCTCTCACCCAGCATGTCCAAGGTGGAATACGTACAGTGGTTACTAGTCAAAATACCAGCAGGTCAAGTGAGATGTCTGATAACCAAAGGAATCACCAAGAAAAAAAAAAAAAAAAAAGAATGGTGTATAGGCAGAGGGTCCAAGTGAAAAGCATAGAATAGCTGTGCCAAGGGGCATGGATTCTGGAAGCAATGAGCTGCTCAGGAAGTTGTGTGCCTCAGTGGACAAGTACAATTTTATCACATCTTAAATAAACTATTTGTGGTAGACAGAATAATGATTCCCCAAAATGTTTATATCCTAATCCCCAGAACCTGTGAATATGCTACTTTGTGGGCAAAATGGGCATTGCAGATTGAGTAAATTAAAGACTTTGGGATGAGAGATTATCTTGGTAGCTCAAATGTAATCACAAGAGTCTATGTAAAAGAGATGCCAAGGCCAAAATTCCTGATTAACATAGATGCAAAAATGCTCAACAAAGTATTAGCAAACTGAATTCAACAATACATTAAAGGGATCATATACCATGATTAAATGGGATTTATTCAAGAATGCAAGGATGGTTCAAATCCACAAATCATTCAACATAATAAACCATGTTAACAAAATAAAAATCAAATGATCAGCTCAATAGATATAACATTTAACAAAACTCAACACCAATTTATGAGGACAAATTCTCAACAGAGTGGGTATAGAGGGAACATAATTCAACATAAGAAAGGCCATATATGACAAGCCCACAGCTAACATCATATGGTCCAAAGCTGAGTATCTTTCCTCTAAGATCAAAAACAAGACATGGATGCTGACTCTCACCACTTTTATGCAACACGGTATTTGGCAGTCATAGCCAAACAATTAGACAAGAAAAAGAAAAGTATCCAAATTGGAAAGGAAGAAGTAAAACTGTAATTATTTACACATTACATGAAATTATATATAAAACACCCTAAAGACCACCAAAAAACTCTTAGAGCTAATAAATGAACTCAGTAAAGTTGCAGGATTTAAAAATCAATACATAGAAATCTGTTTTATACACTAATAACAAATTATCAGAAAGAGAAATTAAGAAAATAATCCCATTTAGAGTTACATCAAAAAGAATAAAATAACTGGGAATAAATTTAACCAAGGAGGTAAAAGACCTATACAAACTGAAAATTATAAGACACTGATGAAAGAAATTGAAAAAGATGCAAATATATGAAAAGATATTCCATGGTCTTAAACTGGAAGAATCAATATTGTTAAAATGTCCATATTATCCAAAGCAATCTACATATTCAATGCAATCCCTCTCAAGATTCCAACGGCATTTTTCACAGAAACAGAGCAGAACAATCCTAAAATTTATATGTAACCACAAGACCCCAAATAATTAAAGCAATGTTAAGGAAGAAGAACAAAGCTAGAAGCATCACTCTTCCTGTTTTCAAACTATATTACAAAACTGTAATAATCAAAACAGTATGTGGTAGCTACACTTGTGGTGAGCATAGTATAATGTATAGACTTGTGGAATCGCTATGTTGTACACTTGAAACTAATGTAACATTGTGTGTTACATATACTTCCATTAAAAAAAAAAAAAACAGGGGCGCCTGGGTGGCTCAGTCAGGTAAGTGTCTGCCTTCAGCTCAGGTCATAATCCTGGGGTTCTGGGATCAAGCCCCACATCGGACTCCCTGGTTAGCAGGGAGTCTGCTTCTCCCTCTCCCTCCACTCCTCCCCCTCACTCATGCCTGCTCACTCTCTGTCTCTCTCTCTCTCAAAAAATAAATAAATAAAACCTTTAAAAAACACACATGAAACTGTGTGTACTGGCATGAAAACAGATACATAAAATCAATGGAACAAATTAGAGAATCCAGAAATAAACCCACACATTTATGATCAATGTATAACAAAGGAGCCTAAAACATGTTATAGCAAATGGACAGTCTCTTCAATAAATGTGTTGGGAAAACTGGACAACCACATGCAAAAGAATGAAACTGGACCACTATCTTATACCACACACAAAAATTAACTCAAAATGGATTAAAGACTTGAATTTGAATGTGAGACCTGAAACCATAAAACTCAGAAGAAAACATAGGTGGTAAGCTCCTTGACATCAGTCTTAGAGATGATTTTTTGGATCAAACTCCCAAGGCAAAGGCAACAAAAGCCAAAATAAATAAGTGGGACTACACGAACTAAAAAGCTGAAGCACAGCAAAGTAAACCATCGACAAAAAAGGCAACCTACAGAATGAGAGAAAATATTTGCATATCTTAATAAGGAGTTAATATCCAACTCAACTCAATAGCAAAACAATCTGATTAAAAAATGGACAGTGCACTGAGGGTTGCTGGTGGGTGTGGGAGGAGGGATAGGGTGGCTGGGTTATGGACACTGGGGAGGGTATGTGCTATGTGCTGTGAATTGTGTAAGACCGATGATTCACAGACCTGTACCCCTGAAGCAAATAATACATTATATGTTAATAAAAAAAAATGGACAGAGGACCTGAATAGATATTTGTCCAAAGTAGACATACAGATGGGCAACAGACACATGGAAAGACACTCAAAATAACTAATCATCAAGGAAATGCAAATCAAAACTACAATGAGATATCACCTTACACCTGTCAGAATGACTATTATCAAAAAGACAAGAAATATCAAGTGTTGGTGAGGATGTAGAGAAAAAGGAAACTTCATGCACTATTAGCGGGAATGTAAATTTATGCAGCCACTATGAAAAACAGTATGCCGGTTACTCAAAAAATGAAAAACAGAACTATTTTGTGATCCAGCAATTCCACTTCTGGGTATTTATTCAAAGAAAATGAAAACACTGATTCAAAAAGCTATATGCATCCCCACGTTCACTACAGCATTGTTTACAATAGCCAACATACAGAAACAACCTAAGTGTCCACTGATGGATAAATGGATAAAGAGGTGGTATATGAATACAATGGAATATTATTCAGCCATAAAAATGAATACAATCTTGCCATTTGTGACAATATAGAAGGACTTTAAGGGCATTATGCTAAGTGAAATAAGTCAGATAGGGAAAGACAAATACCGTATGATCTCACTTACATGTGGGATCTAAACAAACCAACCAACCAAGCTGATAGATAAAGAGAACAGATTGGTGGTTGCCAGAGGTGGGAATTAGGGGGTGGACAAAATGGCTGAAGGGGTTCAAAGGGTACAAACCTACAGTTTATAAATGATGGGGATGTAATGTATAGTATGGTGACTATAGCTTATAATACTGTACTGCACATTTGAAAGCTGCTAATAGAGTAGATCTTAAAGGTCTTCATCACAAGAAAAAAATTATAACTATGTACAGGGATGGGTGCTAGCTAGATTTATTATGGTGATCATTTTACAACATATACAAATATCAAATCATGTATGTTGTACATCTGAAACTAATATAATGTGATATGTCAACTGTATCTCAAAAAAAAATACATTTTTTAAAAAGAGATATGCAGAAAAGTTAGAGAATAATGTTAAAAGCAGAGAAACAGATTTGAGTTGCATCACTGCCAGCCTTGAAGATGGAAGGAGCCAAGGAACACAGGTGCCCTCTTAGAGCTGGAAAAGGGAAAGAAATGGACATTCCCCTGGAGCCTCCAGAAAAAAAGAAGCCCTGATAACATCTTTTTTTTAGCTCATTTCAGATTTGTGACCTCCCAAACCATAAGATAACAAATTTGTGTTGTTTTCAACCACTAAGTTTGTGGTAATTTGTTCCAGCAGTAATAGGAAAGTAATACACATCTAAAGTGGAGAAAGGAAGCTGTGCCCAGAGGGTCAAGATACTTGGCCCCGAGAAAGCGATATGCATCCAGAACACAATAGGAAGATACAGCGAGTCCAACATATTGAAGCAATGAGAAAAATGGCACCAGTCTATATAGTATGCTAAAACATAAATAAAACCAAATGAACAAAAAAATGCAAAATTTATAGGTAAAACCTATTGTGCTGTGTTCTCTATCATCTCATCATCATCATCATCATCATCATCACCATCATCAAATGGCCCTGCCTTTATATAACTGAGATTACTTATTCATTTACTCACTCATTTAAATATTTACAAAGACTTCCTGTGTTTACTATTTCAGGGAATAGCACCAACATTCACCAAGTTAAATAGGTCATCCATGATTCCTTCCTCTCCCGCACCTCCACTGCATCCTTGCATCCCTCAGTCAAAACAGTGGCCGCATCTTGTTGCTTCTACCTCTAAATTTTCTCTTCAATATCTATGTCCACCCCTCTAGTTCAAGCCACCATCACCCCTCTCTCTAGGTTTACTGAAACAGCTTCCAACCAGTCACCCTTTCCCAGCTTTGCAAGCCTCCAACCTGCTCTTCATGTGCTGCAGCCAGATTGATCCTTCACAAACCTTCATCTGAGGATACCTTTCTCCTTCCCTACTTAAAACCGTTAATGACTCTCCAATGCATTCAGGATAAAGCCCCAACTCCTCAACAAAGCTAACAAAGCCTGATAAATCCCCTCTAGCCTCTTCCTCTTGACCCTCACATTCCAGCCATATTGAACTTCCTTGAGACCCTTCAAGCATGCTCTCTCATCTCTGGGACTTTGCACCTGAATATCTATCTACATGCAACAATCTTCCTCCTCCTTTCTTCCAGACTCATTCCTACCCATCTTCAGATTCAATTCCTCTTTAAAAACAAAAAACAAAAAACAAAAAAACAAAAAAAAAACCTCCCAAACTCCCTCCTTAATTTAGGTTACACAGCAATATATGCTTTTATTTTACTCTATATTTTCTAAAATAAGAACCTTATGGGGGTAACATGCTCCATTTCTTCTACTAGTGGGTAGAAATTAGTGCTAAAATTACTACCAGAATTACTCCTAAATACAGTAAATGTTGCATTTATCACTAAAGGGTGTATGAAACAATAATGAAGTAAATCTGTGGTATACTCACTTAAGGAAAATGCAGCTTTCAAAGCAGATAAAGATTTTTCAAGAGAAAGAAATAAGATTCTCACAGCTTCATAAAAACATCATATGTTATTTGCAAAATTATAAAGACTATTCATTTGTCAGGAGTTTTTGCTTTTCTATTTGAAATTTTCCTCTTGCAATGTTTCATCGAGATTCAACGTGAGTAACTTAATTTTATGTTCAATAGAACTATTCATTTATCACAAAATTTTTAAAGAACTTAAACTCAGTTTGCCTTTATATATGATAAACTAAAAGACTCTACGGAAAACATACCCATACACAAACACTAATAAAAAGAAATGTAAAAGCAACATAAAGCATCTATTAACAAGAAACTGCTCAAATAAGTTGTCATACATTCATACAGTGGATTCATTCAGCCACTTGAAAAAATAAGAGCTAGGGGCGCCTGGGTGGCTCAGTGGGTTAAGGCCTCTGCCTTCGGCTCGGGTCATGATCTCAGGGTCCTGGGATCGAGCCCTGCATCGGGCTCTCTGCTCAGCGGGGAGCCTGCTTCCCCCTCTCTCTCTGCCTACTCTCTTTCTGTCTCTTTCTCTTTCTGTCAAATAAATAAATAAAATCTTTAAAAAAAAAAAAAGAAAAAAGAAGAGCTATATCTACTGATATGGAAAGATGTTATGTGACCAAAAGCAATCTGCAGAACAGTATGTATAATTATGTTATTGGGATCACAATGTTTTCTAAATCGGGGGAGGGAGGGTATAAAAAAGAAAAACTTCTGAACACAGTCAAACAAGTTTTTCAACAGTCAATTTTATTTTTAGGATCCAAAATAGTAACAAGTCATCCCTCAAGAGAAATAAAAATCATTATGTTTGAAACTACATAAAGTGAGCTCTTCAACCATAGTTAATTGTATACTGTTACAGAAAAGTATATGTTGTGTGATAATAGGCAGAAATCTCTATCAGCACTATCAGCACTGAAGTCAGCACTTCAGCAATATCTATCATATGACTAAGAGTCATAGTGCTAGAAATTCCTAAGATGCTTTCGACATCAAAGATGAAATTAACATTTAGTGCATATGCTACATTACATTCTAGTTCTTTGGAAATTAGTAATTTTTTGATAAAATAAGTGGCAACTTCCTGTTAAAACAACCTACTAGGTAACAATGTAATAACATGAGAAAATGTTTTGTGTTTTTAGGAGAAACACTAAAGAAATACAAATGCAATGACTGTCTTATCGTGTAAACATGCCTTCTGAGGAATTTCTTTATGGCAGTTAAATTTCAATTAAAAATTGTGAAACTGGAAGTGAGATAAACTTACTGACAGACTCAAGTTTCCTATTCACTCAAATTCTATGTACATGACATGGTTCATTAGGTATGTAAAGGTGTATCCGATTTCAAAGTATAGAAAGCAATAGGTAATAAAAAGGAAGTAAGACACATGAACACAGACAGAACACAGACATGTTACTAAAAGTAAACTATAACAATACATATTAACCTTAATCCCTTACTTTCCTCCTCAACAGTCGGCTTGAGAAAAATTATTGAAATAACTGAACTTTCTTAACTCCAAACTTGAGATTTACAGGGGGGGTGGAAATAACAACAGAGTGCTGCATAGTAAAAATATAGTGAATACACCAAAGCTAGATGGGAAAATACAAATTAGGAAACATTATTTCTGAACTGGTCAATTCTTCAAACACCATTAGACTTACTTAGTTTTTAGTAATAGCATGTATGTTGCTGACATTCTCTTATCACACACTTTGATCTACCATCACAAATTATTTCTTACTATTTTTTTTATTATGAAGTATTCAAAAATAAAACTATACATGGCAGAAATGAACCCGGGCCATACAAACAACTCTGTGCAGAGAAATTATGTAACACCAGGAATATAAATGAAGGGCAGTGTGACATACAAAAAAAGGGGGTGGACTGAATTCTGAGTGGACTCAGTAGGTTATTTGCTTTCTCTGAGCTTCAGTGTCCTCACCTATAACATGCAGATTAACACCAACTACATTACAGGATTACTACAAGTAAAGCACCTAAAACACATACCCGCACCATCTAGGTAATAATGTGTTTGATATATAGCAACAGTTACTATTTTTAGTGCTTACAGGTATTAAATTAATCAATGAATAAGAACTCATCACTGTCTTTGGCACTACCTTTACCTTCTGTGCCTCTCAGTCCTTTCGGTGTAGCTTGAAACTTTTAATCCAAATTAAACAGCACAGAAATAATAATAGCTATATCTCAGGCACTGTACTAAACTATTTACGTGGATTATTTCATTTAATCCTCATGACAATCCTCCCATCGATAAGTTAGGAACTATTATTAAACCTTCTTTTAAGATTAGGAAATTTAGGCTTAGAAAGATTAAATAACTTGCCTAAGGTCATATCCATGGTAAAGCCTGATTTCAGAGCCTGCATGCTTAGCAACTTTGCTATGTTAAAAGGAAATATTACTTGTAATTCAATAATGTCAAAATGGCAGACACCTACTATCCAAAGCTGTTAATGAATTTTTGAAACAGATGAATCAGACAACTTGTATCAGAATCTATGCTTAGAAGATTCTCACCAGTTTCCGCCTTTTCATTCAAATCCAACCCAATCTCCTCCCAAAGAAAATCTGAGGTGGCTAGAATTCCAATTCCTAATAATTTAAGTCCCAAGAAAGGTGATCATGTAGCAGTTCACCAACTGCTTATCTTCTGATAAAGTAGTTATCAGCGCTCTTCACACGAGCAAAACAAAACCCGAAGTGTGACTTGGACTGTGCCTGCAAAAACTCTCTCTTCACTTGAGGACTGGATCAGCAACTCCGCCATGCATACCACAAAGCACTCTTAAATCCGTAAAATTCAATTGAAAAGATTAGTTAGGATCCAGGAGTGACTGCGTGAGGAAGGACATCTTCCAAAAGTTTCCCCAGATTTCCAGGGCAATCTACAAGCCTTCCCTTTCTTTTACCCCTCAAGGCAGCCCTCCAAACTAAGGGATGCAGCTGGTAAAGCAAAGCCCTGCCCGGACCGGAGAGAACAAATAGGGACGAGGCTATAAACTTTGCCAGAGGGCAAAATGACCGTCTGTGTCATTCTTTTTCCAAGGTCTGTGACTTTATTGATTCTTCCAAAGTGTGGTGTTGAGGAATCAAGTGACCCTATATGTGCTAGGCGCTTGGGGATAAGGGTGCCCCTGGAGACCTTCCACTAGCTTCAGGTTCTGATCTCCCTCTCGTTTTCTAAACGGCTCGATACCTCTTCCCCAACCTACTACGTCCACACCTGCCGTCCCCCGCCCCTGCACACCTGTTGCCCCTCGCACCGCACCTAGGTGGCCTGGAGAGGGCAGGAAAAACGTCACCCTGACAGCCCCAGGGACCAATCAGAGGACGCGGCTCCCGCGGCGGGCCAATCGCAGAGCGTCTTGGATTCCGCTCAGAGACCCAACCAAACCAGCGCTTCGACTCCGCGGAGCGCCGGGGGGTCCTTGAGCGCGCAGACTGAGGCGCGACAGCCCCGAGAAGGCGAGGAAAGACTCGCGAGGAAAAGAGAAGGCAAACAGGGAAGTACTCACCCGCCCTAGCGCGGGATGGTCACTTCTCCCTGCAGGGTGACATCTCGGTTCAATCTGTGCGAAGCCGGCACGCCCCTGACCAACCGCCGCCGCCTCCGCCTGGGTCTCAGGGCTCGCCGCGGTTCGCCGCCTGTTTCGAAAGAACCAATCAGAAGGCGGAGGGAGGGCGTGGCTGGAGGCCCCGCCCCAGGCCGCAGGGAGCACGCGACCCGCGCGCGCGGCTCAGTCAGGCGGGGATGCCCCGCCTTCCACCGGTTGGAGCTTTCCAAGGGTGGTGGCCAAGCCCCGCTTTTCGCCGAAAAGGGAAGTGGCGTGGTCACGAAGCAGGTCCCCCCATCTGGCACCCCGGCCTCAGCAGCCCCGATATTTGTCCCGATGGGCAGAAGAGGTGAATCAACCTCGCTTGTAAACATCCTGGAGAGTTGCAGGGTAGAGTTCAAGGGTGTTGCCGAGTCGTTCCCAGATCTGTTAAGAGCCCCTCCCAACCGTAAACCCCTGGAGATCTGGCCGTAGTGAGGACGCCACGGTTTCCGGAGACAAACTGTCACGCAGTAGGAATGGAAGTCCTAGGCAGAAACCTTCCCGAGAGAGGTCCCTCTTCCTGTGAGGGTCGGTGTTGAGAGATGGAGAGGATCCTGTAGCTACCGGCCACAACTGGAAGCATACAGAGGATGTTGGCTCTTCAGGAAACACATGAGACGGGGGCGAGGGGGGTAAAAAAATTAACCTCATCACAATGAAGGATGCTTACTAGCTCGGAGGGTTGAAATAGAGCAGAGACTGGACTTCTGTGTAGCAATAAATAGGTCTCTGATAACTGTAACTGTAATGTGACTTGTTAATAGTAGGGGGGGAAAATCAGTAGCCCAAAGCCTCGAGGCCCAGACCCTTCCCTCTTAGTTCGATTTTGTCAGATCATGTCACTTCTCTGGGCCTCAGTTTCCCAGCTGTAAAATGAGGGCGTTGATGTGGAAGGATGTTCTCTCTCTAGAATTTATTCCTTCCTTCACTCATCAAAAACAATGAGGATGGGGCGCCTGGGTGGCTCAGTCCTTAAGCGTCTGCCTTTGACTCAGGTCATGGTCCCAAGGTCCTGGGATCAAAGGGCAAGTCGGCAAGTCGGGGTCCCTGCTCGGTGGGGAGACTCCTCCTCCCTCTTCCTCTGCGGGCTGCTCCCCCTACTTGTGCTTGCTCTCTCTCTCTGTCAAATAAATAAAATCTTAAAAAAAAAAAAAAACAATGAGGAAGTCCTGCTGCTGCTTTGCTGAGGAAACTAAAATGAAGAAGACAGTGCCTCCCTTCAAAGTGTTCAGTAGAGTGGTAAGGGTTTAATGGAGGTCTACAAAGGAGGGAACACCTAACAGTCTTGGAAGGTGATGGTCAGAGGTTTGAAAGGAGCTGAGTTTTGAAGGATGATTAGGAATCTGACAAGAGCAAGGATAATTGGGAATAAGGAGTGCTTTCCAGGCAAAGAGAACACATGGTTCCAGAGATGTGAGAGGACCCGGAATGTTCTGGGAATAGTAGTTTTAAATGACTAAAGATTGGAGATTGGGAGATAGATCAAGCTGAAAGAGTAAGCACAGATGAAGGGTCTGGTAGGTGCTGAGGAGTTCAGAATTTTTCTTGCAGTCATTTGGGATTGGTTATAAAAAGGGAATGATATGATGGTATGTTTTAGAAAAAAAAATTTTTTTTCAAGGATTTTTGAAGAACGGAGTGAGGTTGGTGACAATTGCAAAAAGTAAAAGTTAACAATTACCTAAACTAAATTCAAAAGGGATGGAGGGGAAGAGGTCTCTGGAGGTACCTGAGAAGCTGACTTATCTAGACTTAGTAATCATGTGATAATGGTGCCAATCTAAGGAACACAGGGAAAACAACCATCAGGAAAGAAAACTGCACTTGGTTTGGAGTGTGTTCATGTTGAAGTGTGAGAGGAACATGCAGATAGAGGGGCTCAGAGGGGTTTAACTGGTTGGTACAGGAGATACAGATTTGAGAAGTTAATTCAACAAATATTATTGAATACTTGCTCCACACAATACTCTATCCTAGCACAAAGGGTCCTGTTCTCACAGTTTACATTCTAGCGTGGGTAGGTAAGATGGTCATCCAAAACTTGACATATAAATGGTAATTGAACCTGAAACCCTATAGTGGGCCTTCTTTTTTAGTGAAGTTGATCCCAGAATCCTTAGGTGCCCCTGACTACAATAAATCAATTTCACCTATTGTACAAATAAATGTGTGTTTTATAGTGTTTCTGTTTAAAACTAAGGACAATTTGTCATATTACTTCATGTAGCCAAATTTCAAAGTGGAGTTGTAGCTTTAAATTGGACTTATTGAGTACTAATACAAAATCTGTACACTTCTCTACAGAACTTTAAGAGTTGTTTGATGAGTAATTAGTTAACAATTTTTTCTTACATGCATACTATGTGTCTAAACATTTGAATACCACTTATTAAAAATTGAAAGTATGCTATACTTATATATGTATATAAACACTCTGTCTCCCCCCCACACACACACACACAAACACACCCCACTTAATATCTCTGAACCATTTACTGTAACTTTGACAGCAGGGTATTTGATGCTTGCTTGCTTTCTATTCTCATTGTCTATGTAGTTTATCTTGGTAACTTCTGTACCTTATAAAGATACAAGACAGGAGGAAAGTGAATTTGCAACCGAAAAGTCTAAGCAAATCACTTCTTTTTTAAGCCCATATCCCTCACTGGTTAAATGTGTACATTGGGTGAGGAGTTCCCTTCTAAATTCTTTGATTCTTGTTGCTTTTCCCATCTGTATAATAAGTAAGAAAGTTCTCTTGTTGCTTTCTTAACCTCATTTTTAACATTAGTTCCCAGTTAGTACCCCACTCCCTAAGTGCACTCGCCATCTTACCTATCTTGATTTTAACACTACAATTAGTAATTGAGGGTTCCACCTAATGAGGTGAAATCTACTTTCATGTATAGGTTTTCTAATTAGTGGTTAGGTTAATAGCTATATTTTAGAGGTTCTTACTTTACTTAAAATTGCCACGGTTGCAACATGCAGAGCAAGTTTCACCAGCCTGTTTTCATCAGATGATAAAGTCTATTAGTTACAACTTTGCCAGAATTGTGAAGATGTGCCCCTACTTTAAGAAAGCATCATGCTTGGAAATTTAAATTTTAAGTTATTACATTAGGAATAATCACTTATCTGACTAATCAAACAGAAGAACCTCTCAAAATCATATACCCCTTCGATACTGAGATATAATTTGGCTTTTTCACAGCCCTGCAAGAATGCTCTATTGCTTAAAACATACCGTAGTTACAAAGATAAACCCAAAATGGATTAAGGACTTAAATGTGAGACCTGAAAACCATAAGACTCCTAGAAGAGAGAACAGGCAGTAATTTTTCTTACATTGGCCATAGCAACATTTTTCTAGATTTATCTCCCAAGGTAAAGGAAACAAAAGCAAAAATAAACTATTGGAACTACATCAAAATAAAAAGCTTCTGCACAGCAAAGGAAACAAACTAAAAGGCAACACACAGAATGGGAGAAGATATTTGCAAATGACATATCTGATATGTTAGTATCTGAACTATATAAAGAATTATACAACTCAACACCAAAAAAATAACAATCCAATTAAAAGTGGGGAGAAGACATGAACAGACGTTTCTCCAAAGAAGACATACAGGTGGCCAACAGACACATGAAAAGATGTTCAACATCACTCATCATCAGGGAAACGCAAGACCACAATGAGATATCACCTCACACCTATCAGAATGACTAAAGTTGGGGCACCTGGGTGGCTCAGTTGGTTAAGCATCCAACTCTTGATTTTGGCTCAGGTCATGATTTCAGGGTTGGCGGTTGAGCCCTACATCAGGCTCCATGCTGGGTGTGGAGCCCGCTTAAGATTCTCTCTCCCTTTCCCTTAGCTCCTCCCTCAAAGCCCCCTCTCTTAAAAAAAAAATGGCTAAAGTTAAAAATGCAAAGAACCACAAGAAATAAAAGAAGCAAGAAGTGTTGGCAAAAGAAGTGTGTAGAAAAATGAACTCTCATGCACTGTTAGTAGGAATGCAAACTGGTGCAGCCCCTGTGGAAACAGTATGGAGGTTCTTCAAAAAATTAAAAATATAACTACCATATGATCCAGTAATTACACTACTGGGTATTTACTCAAAGAATACAAAAACACTAATTTGAAAAGATATATGCACCCCTGTGTTTATTGCCACATTATGTATAATAACCAAATAATGGAAGCAGCCCGGTGTCCATCAATAGATGAATGGATAAAGATGTGATAGATGATAGATAAATAGAGAGATAGGTAGGTAGATAATACACACATACACACACACACACACACAGTGGGATATTACTCATCCATAAGAAAGAATGAAATCTTGCCATTTGCAACAACATGGATGAATCTAGAGAGTATAATGCTAAGTAAAATAAGTCAGAGAAAAGACAACTATCATATGATTTCACTCATATGTGGAATTTAAGAAAACAAATGAACAAAGCAAAAAGAGACAAACCAAAAAACAGACTCATTAACTATAGAAAAAAAATTGATTACCAGAGGGGAGGTGGATGGGGGGTTGGTGAAATAGGTGAAGGGGTTTAAAAGTATACTATTCTTGAGGAGCACTGAGTAATATATATAATTGTTGAATCACTATATTGCACCCCTGAAACTAATATAGCACTGTATGTTAAGTATACTGGAATTTAAAAGAAAAATCATTTATCTATCTATTTATTTATTTATTTAGCTTTTGTTGGGTTTATTAGTTGTTTTGTTCTGCGTTTTGTGGCTGCTGCTGCTGTTGCATTTAATTCTTTGACATTACTGAGTGTCAATCTATGGATTATACCTTGTATGAAGTATTGGGTAAAATTTTGGAGCAATAGAGGGCTTGATTTATTCATAATTAACTAAACTACTCATTCAGCAAATCTATTGAGAGCGAACTACATTAAAAACAATATTAAGCTCATCTTAAAGAAATGTTACAGATTTACATTAACAAATATTATGTATAAGTAATTCAATGTTATAAAATTTTATAACAACAGTTGTAATTAATACTAAAATGTTATATCTATGTAGTGGATTGAGTAGTATCCCCCCTCCCCAAAATTCATGTCCATCCGGAACCTCAGAATGTGACCTTATTTGGAAATAAGGTCTTTACAAATGACCCCCTCCTCAATTTTGATAATTTGCTAGTATGGTTCACAGAACTCAAGAAAACAGTTTATTGTTATTGGTTTATTATAAAGGGTACAACTCAGTAACAGCCAAATGGAAGAGGCATGGGGTAAGGTATAGGGGTGGGGAGAGGACATGAGCTTCCATGCTCTCTCCAGCACACTGCCTTCCTAGCACTTCAATGTGTTCATCAACCCAGAAATTCTCCAAACCCTTCATTTAGGTGTTTTTATGGAAGATCCATTACATAGGCATTATTGATTAAATCCTTAGCCATTGGTGATTGACCCCAATCTCTGGGATCATCTTCTTTCCTCAGAGTCTGGGAATGGGGCTGAAAGATCCAGCTCTCTAAACCACATGGTTGATTACTCTAGTAATCATCCCCCATCCTGAAGCATCTACAGCCCCACCCCCATCACCTTGTTAGTATAAACTCAGGCCTGGTTGAAAGGGCTTGTTATGAATAACAAAAGATGCTCCTTTCACCCCATCAGGAAATTCCAAAGGTTTTAGAAGCTCTGTGTCAGGGACTGGGGACAAAGAGCCTATATATATTTCTAATTTTATCACAATTAGTTTTCCACATGAGAAGCATTATTGTTTACTATTATAAGGTCTTAACTATGTGAATAAATCCACACCTACAGTATAAACTCCTAGCTCTGTCTACAGTGACCCTCAGTTCCAGCTCATTTCCCATCACTTTCTCTACAGATGCCTTATAATCTAGGAAACACCAAACCACATTCAGTTCCTCAACCTAGATCTCCTCCTTCAGGTATTCAGAAATTGACTTCTCTGTCTGAAGTGTCCTTTCTTTACCACCCGTCTCCCCTTGTGGGCCTGCAGCTTCCCACTTTTCATTCATTAGCTCAATCCCTTGAGATGGTAGGTGCTGGTATCTTCGTTTTGCACTGGTGAAACTGAGGCTCAGGAAGAGTTGTGCTAAGGGTTGTCTTTCTCCAAAAAGAACAAACAAACAAAAAAAAGAACAAAAAAAAACTTATTTTTTAACAGCTGCACAACTCACCACCCTCTGCTTTTGCTTCTGCTACCCCTTTCACCTTGAATACCCTTTCCTCTCACCCTGATTCAAGAAGTCCTGGAAACCCTTCGAAGCCCAAGGGAAATGTCACCTCCTCCCTGAGACTTGCCCAGTGACCCCATAGAACTTGACTCTGCACTTCTTTGTAAAGCCCTCCAGGCAGTTACCCAGTCCCTTTAGGGATCTTGCACTTAGTGAGGACTCAAGTCTTCTTGTATCAAGTGGAATACAATTAAGGCTAGCCCCACCTCATTCCCTTTTTTACTATGTTTAGGACTTTGGGGTTGCTCTAATATTTTAATACAAAAAAAACCTTTTTGCATGCTAAGCTAGCTCCATTTTGTCTGACTTCAGGAGAAAGGAACATATAAGCCCATTACTTACAGAGGGTATTTTATTGTATTCACCAAAGACTAATGGGGAGAAGAATGCAACAGTATAACAATGAATGAAGGAAATGAACTAATTCCTGCTTTGGGAGAAGTATACAACAGCTGTGCACCCAGCTGTAGGTTTGTTTTCCAAAAGCAAAATAAACCAAAAAAAAAAAAAAAAAAAGATTAGTTATAAACACTGAAGCCAATAGTGAGTGCTTTTAAGAGAGAAAAGGGAATATCCCATCAAGAGAGTTGTCAGCATTTGTGAATGCTGCTTCAAGACCCTAACTGCCTGCGAAAGGATTTGCTTGAGGGAATACTTTATGTGAGAATCATTAACTTTTCTGTGTATTATCTCTTTGAACTTCAAAGAAAATGAACCGATCCAAGGGCTATTACAAATAAATGAATATTCACCAGGGCTTCTCCAGGGAGGAGAAAAACACCCTTTATGTTGTGAGAGTTTATCTTTTTGTAAATTACCCTTCATCCCCCACCCTCCACCTCCCAGACACACACCAGGCCCAATAGGATGTCATTTACCACTTAAAGAAATTAGTTTGTATATTTTTCAAATTTTGTTCCAGAAGAAAAGCCCATTGCCATTATGTTCAGTTTATTGCCAAAATTGAACACAACTCTTTGATAAAATGTACGCAAATAAGGTAAGATGAAGACCCAAATGAAATTTTCCCTATTTCAACAGATAGAGGTGAAGAATGATCAATTTAATTAGGCAAACAGGGCATGCCAATTAGAATGAAAGAATCCCTGAAGCCTTGTAAAATACAACGTAAAGAAAGTCATCCTATCTAGCTCTATATTTACAACTGTGGGAGTTACGTAATTACTGCATAAATATTTGTCAAAATTCTTGGGTGAAACCAGATACAAATGAAATAAAAGAAAGTTGTACATCAGATTTATATTATGAGGAAAATAAAGAGCTAGATGCTGTTGCCCCTGCAGTTCTCATCACTGCACATCCCAGATTTCACAGAGAAGTGGGGTAAACTTGTGGTCATTTACTCTCCAAGACATCAGCATCTCTGCATGGTGATGATTGAACGTCCGCAGCTCAGTCAAGCGGCCCAGGAGACAGGCAAAATGTTGAGGATTTTCAGGCTGGTAAATCTTGCACAACTTTTGGAGCACATCAAGCAGTGGTTCCTGGAGCTTCTCTACCGCTTCTCTGTCCTTTATGTATTGTCTGTCTGTTTTGAGGTTTAAAATAAAAAGACAAAAATTAAAAAGTGGGGAAGTATTAATTTGCCATAATTATAGCAACAGTAACTTGCTTGCAATGTAACTTAGAAATGTGCACTTTTAGGGTGCCTGGGTGGCTCAGTCGGTTAAGCGACTGTCTTTGGCTCAGGTCGTGATCCCAGCGTCTTGGGATCGAGTTCCGCATCGGGCTCCCTGCTCAGCAGAGATCCTGCTTCTCCCTCTCCCTCTGCCTGCTGCTCTGCCTACTTCTGCTCTCTCTCTCTGTCAAATAAATAAATAAAATCTTAAAAAAAAAAAGAAATGTGCGCTTTTAAATGAGCAAATTAAGTGTCTGACTTGATGAATTTTCACACACATACACACAGGTATGCATGTAATCACAACTACATCAAGATATAGAACATTTATTGTCCTCCCACACACCAGAAGCTTCCCTAAATTCTCCTTCCAATCTATGTCCCCAAAGGTAAACCATATGGTAGACATACGCATCATTTCTAGTGGGTATATTCTAAGTAGCAGAATCACTGGGTCATAGAGTATGTATGTGTGTAACTTTAGTATGTATGGCCAAAGAGTTTTTCTTTATTTTAATTATTCGTTTTATGGTAAAATAAAGTAACAACTAGCTTCTGCCTCGATATTATGTATAAAAATGGTTTAAGGCTAAACCATGCTTTACAAATCATTAATGTGCCATCTCTCTCAGATAATTAAAATAATCCAAAAATATAGACAAATTTTATGCACAGAGATATTAGTTTTGACATTGTTTAAGACAACAAAAAAAGGAAACATCCTGAATATACAAACATGGTAACCAGTAAATGATTGTACATCAATATGATAGATACATATATTTCAACAAACTTTTACGGATATAATTTTTTTTTGAGAGAGAGAAAGAGAGAGAACGCATGCATGTGCACACAGGGGGAGGCGGAGAGGGAGAGAGAGAGGATCTTATGCAGGCTCCATGCCTAGCACAGAGCCTAAGGGGTGTTCGATCTCACAACCCTGAGATCATTACCTGAGCAGCAATCAAGAGTCAGACACTTAATCGAATGAGCCACCCAGGCATCCCATTACTGATATAATTTTTAATGACATGGGAAAATAATAAACTTAAAAAAAAGATAATATGTGCTCAATTATGTTAAAAAGTATTTAATTCCATTTAAGTTCCTGTTCAAATATCAACCCCTTAGAAAAGCCTTTCCTGATTACTAATTACAGTAACATCCTGCTGCCACTTTCTTTCCTTATATCCTCATCTTTATTTATATATGTATATATTATTTATATTATTATATATTGTTATATACATAAATTATATAAATTATAATATATATTATAAATTTTATAATATATAAATTCATATATAATATATAAATGTATAACATATCATATATAATATAATTATATATAATTATATTAAAATTATAATATATTAAGTATACGAATTTAATATCCATGTTAATATTTATGTGCATATTTATATTACATAGACATTTAATAGATATAAATATATTTACATATTATAAAATTTATTATATATATATATTTAGCATTACTACCTCCTGAAAATTATTTTTGTTTCCTCATTTTCTGTCTTTCTCACCCTACTTGGAATGCAAGCTCCATGCAGCTGTCTCCTGCCCGTTTCTTTACTGCTGTATCCCCCAGTGTCTGGAACCATGTTTAATGCATAGTATGTGTTCAAAATTCAATTATTCAATGAATGAGTGCGATATTTAGAAAAAAGGCTGAGAAGAACTACACTGAAATATTAACAATGATTCCATTTGAGTGGTGGGATTACAGGCCATTTTACTTTTTCTTTGCATTGCTGTGTCTTCCAGATTTTCTTTAAAGAAACATTATTACTATTATACTGTAGAGGGAGCAGAACAAACAAATGGCATAAAAATAAAAATGTAGCAACAAAATTACCTGGAGAGAGGATAACAATTGCCGTAAGCAGAGCATACTCTTCTTGAGTCATTTTCAATTCTGCAACGCTTTTGTAAAAACTAAACATAGGTGTTATGTACTCATCAGAGATACCTATGGGGAAAAGATGAAGGCATAATAAAATTTTTGAATGACAAAAACTGTAAAACTAGAAACACATGTGTATACACATGCACATGTTAATATTTATGCACAAATACACAAATAATGACTATATATTATGTGTTCTGTCAAGGCAGGTCATTGCAAAGAAGGTCAGTTAATAAAATCCTCAAAATATCACCTAATCAGTGATTTGTGTGTCCCTGATTTCAGCAGTGCCTTTTTTTTTTTTTAAGATTTTATTCATTTACTTGATAGAGACCACAAGCAGGGGGAGTGGCAGGCAAAGGGAGAGGGAGAAGCAGGCTCCACTCTGAACAAAGAGCCCAATGTGGGGCTCGATCCCAGGACCCTGGGATCAAGACCTGAGCCACGGCAGACACTTAACTGACCGAGCCACTCAGTTGCCCTCAGTAATGCCTTTGTTTCAGTCACTACTGTTCGACAATAAATGATAATATTCTCAAATTGCCCAAAGAATCTCCCAACTTCACCATTTTCTAGATAGAGTTTTGTTGTTGTTGTTGTTGTTTTAAAGATTTTATTTATATGACAGAGAGAGACACAGCGAGAGACGGAACACAAGCAGGGGAGTGGGAGAGAGAGAAGCAAGCTTCCCGCTGAGCAGGGAGCCCAATGCAGGGCTCAATCCCAGAATCCTGGGATCATGACCTGAGCCGAAGGCAGACACTTAACTACTGAGCCATCCAGGTGCCCCCTAGAGTTTAATCTTTTTAATATTAATATTTATAATCAAGGACTAGGCAGCATCTTAAACAAGGAACAAAAAATTATTGTTCTTAAGCCCAGAAGTATAAACATCTCCACTTAATACGTCAGCTAGCGTTCTTCTCAGAGTTGCATTGCCTACTGGAGCCTTGGTACTTGGCTGTTCTCTTCAAAGTCAATACAACCAAAATAAAAAATACCATGTAAAGAACTAAACTCCTCATCTTCCTCCAAATCCATCCCTTTCCTGGTATTCCCATTCTCAGTGACTGATACCTTTACCCACCCAGCTGCCCCTGCCTGACAACTGAGACTTGGCCCTCTCTCTAACTCCATCAGGTGCCAAGTCCTGTGATTCAACCTGCTACCTCTCCCTGGGTGCTCTCTCTTCTCTCTGTGGCACCTGGAATTGATTTTGTTTAAGTCCTTATTTCTTTTCATTTGGATTACTACAACTGCCTCCTCACTGGTCTTCCTGTCTTCAGTTTAATCCCAGAAGCACATTTAAATCACACCTGTCCCCCTAGTTCTTACAAACCTTCAAAAACTCTCAGTGGCTTTTGTCATATATGTTTTTCCTTTTTACATGGGAAACTCCAGGACCTGTCCCCTGCCTCTCCCACCACCCACTACTCACCTACATGATAATACTAGTAGGATCCACATTTATGAAGTCCTCATTATGTATTAGGCACTGTTCCACTTACACTACAATTCATTCAGTCTTCCTAATACCCCAAGAGATAGTCCCCAAGAAGTTAGATAATTTGCCCACAGACACACAGTTAGAGGTAGAAGCAAGATTCGAACCACAGCTAGCAGGCTCCAGAGTCCTGGCTCTTAGCTATCACTAAGCTGCATGTCTTTTCTATCACACAGCCTTTACTCCAGCCATGTTTAGCCACTTGGAGCTCCCTAAATAACTTACATTGCCCAGTTTTTATATTCTACTTGGAATATCCTCCTTCTCCTTTATCTAGCTTGCACCTCCTCATAATTTAGGACTCCTTTGTGTCACTTTCTCCAGTCATCCAACAAGTATTAATTTTGTGCCTGTTCTGTGCATGGCTCCACTCCAGAAGAGCTCTGACTGGGGAATTACAGAGAAAAGAAGAAGGAGGAGGAGGACAAGGAACAGGAGGAATGAGAGGGGAGGAAAGGGAGAAGAAGAAAAAGAAAAGACCATGGGAATAAAATAAAAATAAAATAAAATAAACTGTGATGTGACTTATGGATGAATTAAGATGAGAATGAATTTCCCAGAATTGGTCCACACTAAAACTGACTGCTCTATTCCATCTCCAACCAGACCTAGAGCCATACAGTTTTGGCCAAACCAACCTAGAATACAGCTGGATTCCAGATGCCAAAGACTACAATTATCATCTAATATTATGCTTCACAGAATCAGAAAGTCTAAATCCTTGCCTTTAGAATAATCTAAAGAGTCTTCCCAAACTGAATCCCTGGCCTTTCTCTCTTTAGTCAAAATGTCACACTTTTCTTTCCCCTTGACTTTTGATTCTTTAATCAACCCCAGTGGACTCTCTTAACAATAGTGTCTTTGTTATGTAACTTGGGTATTACATCATGTAGAAGATTCCAGCTTTTACAGATTGAACTGAATACCCATGACTAAACTAGATACAACTTAAAAATGCAGAAAGTTGGGGCGCCTGGGTGGCTCAGTGGGTTAAGCCTCTGCCTTCAGCTCAGGTCATGATCCCAGGGTCCTGAGATGGAGCCCTGCATCGGGCTCCCTGCTCAACGGGGAGCCTGCTTCCCCCTATCTCTCTGCCTGCCTCTCTGCCTACTTGTGATCTCTGTCTGTCAAATAAATAAATAAAATCTTTAATAAAAAAAAAATGCAGAAAGTTGAAGAATGTGAGCCTGGGTCCAACAAACAGGGAGGTTAAAAGTTAGTGAGCCAGCTCTGATTTTGAGATCTGACCTATGACTTGATGTTGGTCACAGTATTTAACTTCCATAAGCCTCAGTTTCCTCATCTGTGAAATGTGAATTATTACAATAACATTATATGAGATAATATATGTGGAGTGCTTAGCATAATGCCTGGTTGATAGCAAACCCTCAATAAATGTTAGAGCAAATACTATAATTGTTATTCAGAAAATTGGATCAATTTTAGTTCATTAGTTCATTTTAGCTCAGTTCATCTTAATTTTAGTTAGATTAAGCTCATTTACTTTTGTGTTTACAAAGCTATGTTTTTGTTTTGTTTTTACATTCTGCACCTCCCTAGAGATGAATATAAATTGATATAAATTGGCTGATCAGTGATTTGCTTCAGTATTTTTCTAGGTGTTAAAACTAAAGTAAGATCCATATTTTCTTGGTAAGGTTGTTCTTTTTCACTTTAAAAAAGAAAAATGGCAGTCTTTAGGCTATCCTCAGCATTGAGGGTCTACACCCATCATTTGTGATTACCTGAAATAATAACTCATGACCATGCTATTTTTTTAAATAGTATAAAAAGATTTGGTGATAATATTAAACACGGCTGATATTTAATTTTTAGAAATCATCTTTGACAACCTAATCTCCTATTTTGTCTTTCTAAATATCCATTAAGCTTCCAAAAATGTTACCTCCATTAGCAATCTAACTATAGCTAATACTTTTGAGGAAAAAAGAGATAAAAGATATTTGTTATGATTGTTCATATTGTACATATTGTGCAAGCTAACAGTGAATAGAGTGAAAATGTACAAAATAGAATTTTTAAAAAATAAATTTCCTACAGCATAGATCAAATATAAATCTACTTTTAGAATTGAAGTGAATAATCAGAATTGACCACAGCACCATCAACAAAGGGGTGTTTTAAGTGTTTATGAACCAGTAATTTTTAACCTAAGAAATGTAACAATAATATCATTCCGAAGGGGCAATATTTTCTTGTTTTCCTACCTCCTCCTTTGTCGAGATTTGCTTCAAGGTGGTTTCATTTTTTGCTCCTATGCCCAATTAGCTGATTTTTGGCCACAAGGGGGGGCTATTTTCTAACGTAACAAAAAAGACTGCTATGGAAAAGGGCAAAATTGTAAAAAAAAAAAGTATGTTTCTGCTTCTCTTTTTCTTGTTTTCCCTCTTTTAAAGAAAGAGGTATGTAACTGAACAATTAATTGTTCAATAATCAGATATAGTCTGAGAGAAAAACTACTTGATAGAATCAACTCTACCTTATTTTAAGTTATTTTGAATGTAAATGTCTTTTATCTCCTAATTAACTTCCAAGTTTTGAATGGGGACAAAAAATAAAGCAGAGGGATGTGTGTATGTGATACGAGAATACATATTATATAAGACACCATTCCTGGTATTTTAAATACCTCTATCTGATTTATTGTAATTGATGGGATCAAGATTGACCAAGAATCTTACTAAAAAGGATGTTTTTTGCTCAAAACCATGTAATTTGACATTTTCCTAGAAAGGACACCACTCCATAGCATAGTAGTTAAGGTATAAGTCTCTGACATGCCCTACAAAGCAATGTTTGCCTTCTGCTTTCCTTTCAAACTAAGCTCTCTCCAACCCAGTAGTTTCTCTGAGATAATAACACCAACTCTTGGTTCCTGAAGCCAATTCATGTCAGTCTACACAACTTCTCTACCTCTCCTCCCCTCCAATCCCATGGCCAATGTACTATGGCAGAAGCAGACAGAAGCTCCAGCCCAAGGTCCAGCCACTGTTGTTGCAGTCAGCGACAGTACAATTCTGGCCAATGAGACAAAGGGGAGTCTACCTGGGAGGTCTCAAGAAAGATTTCTGTACTCTGAAAGAGGTCATTAAGTTCCTTTCTTTTCTTTTTTTTATTAAGTTCCTTTCTTAAGTTTCTTTTTCCTGTGGCCACTGTTGCACCTGGATATGATGCCTGGAAATGCTGTGGCCAGGAAGAGACTCAGCCTGAGGGTAGAGCCAATACAAGGATAGCAGAGCAGAAATTTGATAATTTTAATCTTTCTGATAACGGTTGAGCTCCTTAATTAACCAATTCTGCCGCCACTCTTCCTCTGGGTTTCTCATTTGAGCTAATGTCCTTATATTTTAGGCCATATCGAATTGGATTTTCTGTAATCATCAGCCAAGGGCATCCTAACAAATAGTTCCTCTAACAAATCAGATACATTTTAGTCTTCATGCTTTTTTGCCTGAAATATAAGGCAGGATCCCTATTAGGCTAGGATATACCACTCATGTTTCAAGGCAACATTCAAATTTTGATTTCTCTGTGGAGTTTCCCTATCACAGTGAAGTAGAATTAGTTGTTTTCTTCTCTAGGTTCATTTCTATTGCATCTATCACAATTCATATCTCTCCTTCCCAAGAGTGTCAAATACCAGAAAAAATTCTATGAGAACAGGAACCGATCCTGTATTCCCCGTGCCTGACCACTAAAGGGTGCTCCATAGATGTTTCTCTGTATCCTCAGTAACCAGCAGCCTGCTGGAAACATGGTAGAGATTAACAAATGTTTGTTAAATTGGCAATATTCTGTTTTGCTTGCTCCTTGCAATGAAGGTGACATAGTTGTGAGACATGATGGGGCAAGGGATGCCCTTAGGACAACGGAAACATTCTCATGGTGCTAAGAGCTTGGACCCTAACCTCTATTTCAACTGCTAAATTCTACCCAGTGAATCATTTGTGCCATGCTGTTGGCCTTAGGTAAAAAGTTGCCATTAAATTAGCAATTCAACAAATAACTACTTTCAAAATAAAATACTTGAAATATTTAGTAAATAACATGCTTCCCATTAGTCCTAGAATCTAAAGGTTATGTGGCTAAATTAGATTTCACTGGTGGTTAGGAGTTGCCAGGGTTTGGATTGTCAAGTTCCAGATCATTTCAACAAAATTCATCAATTTTTGTATACCAACTGTGTGCCAGGCACTGTGATAATGCTGGGAATAACCTTCTACTGGTCAATAGATTAATGGAAGAAGCAGATACATAAAAAAAAAAATACATATTGTCCAATATTGGACAAGCATAAAAGGCTTAGTGAATATAGCTGAGAGCCAATGAAAATGCTGACTCCTATATTAATTTAGTGCTTTCTCTTATTTTGGAAATGCCTTTTTTGGGGCACCTGGGTGGCTCAGTGGGTTAAAGCCTCTGCCTTCGGCTCAGGTCATGATCTCAGGGTCCTGTGATCAAGCCCCACATCGGGCTCTCTACTTGGCAAGGAGCCTGCTTCCCCCTCTCTCTCTGCCTTCCTCTCTGCCTACTTGTGATCTCTCTCTATCAAATAAATAAAATAAATTAAAAATAAATAAAAAATAAATAAAATCTTTAAAAAATAAAATCTTTAAAAAAAAAGAAAGAAAATGCCTTTTTTCCTACAGTTTGAACCCCACATTTGTCTATGCCAAAATTATACAACCACTTTGAGAAGCAAAATGAGGTGTTAAGAACTCTAAATTTTGACTTATGCATTTACTTTTCTTATAAATATTCTGTTATTTGTTCTTAACATTTTTAGCCCTTTCTTCAAAGTCAGTATCTGAACTGATAACAAGCTTACATCAGCTTCTTTAGAAAAGTTAGTTCTTAAAATTGTTTTCATTTGTAGGCAAAGCTAAAGTAATGAAATCATGTGTAGTTAAAGAGCAGAAAAATAAGCACAGTAGAACGTCCACTTGACCATGCTACTGTAAACATGATGTACAACTCCATCATGCTAATAAGGATCTCTCATTTCTCTGACCTCCCTGATTCTATTCACTATATCATTCACCTAAAGCCAGTTTCAAATAGCTTCCTGCTCCTTATACGTTCTCTCTCAACCAAAGGGCAGGAACTGTGTTTTACTAGGTCTTTGCAACCCCTACTAGCAGATAGTAGAGCAAATATTAGACCATGGTGAGTGACAGGTGCAACATATAGAAAGAGCACCGGGCTTTGAGTTGGATCACCTGGGTTCATCTCCTGGCAATCTGCTGATTAGCTGTGTGACATTGGGCAGGTCAATTAGCTTCTCTAAGCCTGTTACCTCATCTATAAAACAGGAGCATAACACCCACCTTTAGGGGTCATTGAGAATATACACAAGATGATGTGTATAAAGGCGAACCACTGCAAAATCACAAGATACACTATCATCCTGATAAACATATAGGAATTGAATATTTCGTTTATGTCTGTTATGGGAATAAAAAAAAAGCCAAAATATATATATTTCAGAGGTTATATTTGAAGTTAACAGAACAAGTTGCATGATCTGTGAAAAGTTATTGCTAATTTCCTTAATGTTAAAATGTAAAGTCATTCAATGCTAGCAATTTCACTGCTGTCTTATCTTATGGTATCATGATTATTTCTAGTTTTAATAAATATTTCAGCTTTAAAACCTAGTTTGCATAATAGTACATTAGGAATAATATAATTGAGGCTTTAGAATTATATAGAAATAACCCAACCACAGGTTATGTCAGATATAATGATCTGAAGCTTCAATTAACATAAATAAACACTATAACCCTCATTAAGTAAATGTATCTCAGGAGACAGTACTTTTGTATATGTAATTGGGATTTAATAATAGCAAGCAAAAGAGTATGAATTTGAAGAATAAGAAATGAAATTTCACATTATATTCTTTAAAGAGTTCTGTAGGCATAGACAGGGCAACTTTGAGATGCTATGTTTCTCAAGAATTAAATGTACAATAGAAGAATGTGTTATATTTGCATAAGAATAAAAAGTTATTCTGAAAGGTCATCTTGCAAGATCAGGTTTTTATGTGGTGTGTGGAAGAGGCAATGTTCTGAAAATTCACTGGGAGAAGCAAATTCATAAATATTAATAAATGGAAGCATCATTATAGATAATAAAATACGAAGCAGCATGTGAGTTTGGATGGTTTTTATTGTCACAATATGTGGTTGATGTTTGGGCAAAGTAATCTATTTATGAACCAGAGGCATGCATAGTTATTTATATAGTTTGTATTCTGGAAAACTTCATTCTTGAACTTTTCTGAAACTTGCAAAATCACTAGTTCTGAAACCTATGTTAATCGAGTAAGTTTTTTTCTATTTTATTACCTGTTTTTAATTTGCAAGACCCTCACCATTTCTCACCTAGTTATTGCTTTGATTTCTTTACAGACTTGTCTCAGTCCCTCTAAAACTTCCTTCATATTACTGCTTGAAAGACCTTTCTACAGTACTGCTATGGTATGTCATATCTGCTCAGACCATTACAAAGATTCCTCATTAGTAGTTCCTCAAGAACTACATTAAACAACTATTTTTATGGCGTTCAATGTCCTTAAAAATCTAGCGTTATTACATTTCACCTTCAAAAATACTATTTTTCAGTAATATCATGGTATTTGCGAATCCAACACATGGATGCTCTCACACCTCCACACCTTTGCACTTTCAATTTCTATATTACTATTTAATGACTATGGCTCTTGGAGTACCCTTCTCAGACTTTTGTGGCTTGACAAGTTCATAACCATCCTCTATGATTCACTCGTCAACTTTGTAAGCCTTTTCTGACTCACCACGTAGACTCAGGGGAGGCAAGCACATCTTTCTGCTTCAATTTCATTTTGCATATACATCCCTCATAGTCCCTATTACACTGCACATCGTTTTGGAATCCTTTGCTTATACATCTTCCCCATTAGTCTGTAAGCTCCCAGGGGACAAAGATCATATTTCCTCACCTCTATACCCTCAATAATTGTACAGTGCTTGGCACAAATCAAGTATTCAATGTACATTCGTTGAATAGAAAGATCTCCTTTATTGTGCCTATTAATTAGTAACTCATTTCCCCCTCCTACTCAATGGGCATGAAGTTTCAGTTAAGTAAGATGAATATCTGCTATACAACATTGTACCTATAGGCAACAATGCTGTATTGTACACTTAAAATTTTGCTAATAGTGTAGATCTCATGTTAAGTGTTCTTATCACAATAAAAAAAAATCAAGATACTCAAGTAGCTGCCCAAGTGACTGGCTAAACCAGCAGTCAGAAAAATTAATTAGTTAAAAGACAAGAAGTAAGACTTCTAGAACTGGATGGTACTGTGGAGGTTACCTGATTCAACCCTTCTCCCTTACTCCCACCCTCCTGGACAGATGGACAGATGAGTGAACACACACACACATATACACACACAAAATACATTCCAGAAAATGTAAAATAAAATCTGTCCAGAACCAGAATCCATATTTCTTAATAATATACTGTTTTTCAAAGGGTGAAGATCTCCAACAATATATTTCTCAGACTCTTTCCTTCTCTCTATTTCTTCTGGGAGCACATTCTTGAAACCTCTTGCCTCCTGAGAGGTGTCTCCCATCCTGGCTTATCCTAACATTGCTGGAAGATTTGCAAAGCATGACTGATGTTTTTCCTCCCCTGCTCAAAAATCTTTAATGTCTCCCTATTTCTTAGAAAATAAAGGATAAATCCTTTAGCCTAGCATTCAAGGTCCTCAACCATCTGATCCTGACTTTTAAAAAATTCCATTTCCCTTTAATGTAACCCTCAATCTAATCAAACTCAAATATTCATTCTTCTTTGTGTACATAACCTGAACTTTCCTGCCTCAGTCCTTTGTTTCTGCTGGTCCTTCTCTCTTGTACCACCACTCTGAATATTCACATATAATATCATTTAAGGCCCAGCTTGCCAATGAAATCTTTCCAGAGCCTTACCAACTAGAAGTCACCCCTATCTCATTTCTCTTCCACATTTTATTGTAACTATCAATGTACAGTTCATGTTTCCCTACTAGATTATAAGCTTCCTAAGAGAAGGAAGATGCCTGATTCCTCTCTTCACTACCTCCACAGTACCTTGCCCTTAAATATATTTTAAACTAATAAATTAGTGGATATATATGAATAATGCATCTTTTTAAAATGCATATTCTTTAAATCTATCAGTGATGATAATTATGCTGTCAGTGTTTAAGAGAAGAAAACACAATTATGGGATGGTTGCTTTTTTAAAAAATAATTTTCAATTTTTCAATTATTTTCCTTATATTACAAATGCAGAACTTCCTAAAGACTTTCCTTCCAATCTCTATTCTAAAATACTGATTTTATAAGTATTTAAACTTGTTCTAGTCATTCATAAAGGATAATACTTTGGAAAGAAAGGATCTGGAGCCATCATTTCATCTCATTCATCCCTCCCCTCCTAATCCATACATAAAGTATCTCAGGAAAATAAAAAGTTATATTATTTTAAGCTCAGATTCCAAGATAAATTGCACAGAATTCCTGGAAATTCATTCCAATGTGTCTTAGCCCTTTCTGTCACAGTATTCCTCCATAATAACTTCAACTCATACTATTATTTCATTTTGTCTCTTGAGAGACAGTGTAGCAAAATAGTTCAGGCACACAGCTTCTAAAGTCAGAATTCCTGTCTGTCTCTGGGAAAGTTACTAACCACTCTCTGTGTCAGTTTCCTTATCTACTAAATTCGAATAATAATAGTACTTATTTCATAGGACTTTGCAAGAATTTGATGAAGTCATATATGTAAAGTATTAGAACAGTGTCTAAAACCTAGTAAATGATGTATAAATGTTGCTATT
>CM052897.1:17702614-17733760 GCA_028534135.1 Potos flavus
TTTTTTTTTTATCCCCAAATACTTTTATTTTATTTTTTCAGTGTTACAAGATTCATTGTTTATGTACCACACCCAGTGCTCCATGCAATACGTGCCCTCCTCAATACCCACCACCAGGCTCGCCCATCCCCGCACCCCCTCCCCTCCAAAACTCTCAGTCCCTTGTTCTGAGTTCACAGTCTCTCATGGTTCTTCACCCCTCCGATTTCCTCCAAATTCATCCCTCCCCTCCTTCAAACTCGATGCTCTTAATCAGTGCATTAGGCTATCCTTCTAGTAAGGAGCTTACATTGCTAAAAATTGTCTTTAGACATTTATCTTTTTAGAACTTGATTATAGACTTCTGATCACCTGGCAGAAGCTGTTTCAGACTATTATTTAGAAAAAGTAACCCTCAAACTTCAGAGATGTAGTTGATGAAAACTATTATTTTAATTCGAGTTAGTTAACAGGTGTCATATTAGTTTCAGGTGTACAATACAGTAAGCGATTCAACACTTCCAAACAACACCAGGTGCTCATTATAATAAGTGCACTCCTTAATCCCCATCACCTATTTCACTCATCCCCTCAACCCCTTTCCCTCTGGTAACCATTGGTTTGTTCTCTATAATTATGAGCCTATTTCTTGGTTTCTCTATCTCTCTCTCCCTCTCTCTCCTTTCCCTTTGATCATTTGTTTTGTTTCTTAAATTCCACATGAGTGAAATGATATGGTATTTGTTTTTCTCTGACTGACTTATTTCGCTTAGCATAATACTCTCTAGCTCCATCCATGTCATGCAAATGGCAAGATTTCATTCTTTTTATACCGGAATAATATTCCATTGTATATGTATACCACATCTTCTTTATCCATTTATCTACTGATGGAAACTTGGGCTGCTTGCATATCTTGGCTATTGTAAATAATACTGCTATAAACAGAGGTGCACGTATCCCTTTGAATTAGTGTTTTAGTATTCTTTAGGTAAATACCCAGTAGTGCAATTACTGAATCACATGATAGTTCTATTTTCAACTTTTCGAGGAACTTCCATAGTGTTTTCCACAGTGGCTGCACTGGTTTGCATTTCGACCAACACAGCAAGAGGGTCCCGTTTTCTCCACATTCTCACCAACACCAGTTGTTACTTGTGATAAAAATTATTATTGATTATTTAGTGCCTGCTAATAATTTTGAGGTTTTCCCCCTTTAACCTATTGGAGAGCCACAGACAGACAAAAAAAATTTACCTGACTTCTCCAACACTTACTTTTACCAACTATAATCCGTACTGATTTTTTTCTTAAATACATTTTAAAAGGACTGACTTTGAATTATTTTGAGAAGTTGTCGAACATCCTTTCAAAGTAGACAAATCTACAAACAACTTAGAAGTCAAAGGGCATTCATCAAACTTCCATACTCCCTTCTGTCAAAAAAATACCACAAAATAAGAGAAAAGCTCATGGAAACAGCATAGTTTCTAGGAGTTAGAATACAAACCCCTCAGTGTAACAAAAATGTTGATTAATCTCTGAAAGCAAGGAAACAGTAAATTTATGAAAAACATACCCAGAATAGGTTCAGAGAATGCCAGGATTAGGAGCAATGGAGGAAACTCCAAGTTCAGATGCAAGATGCAGATGGGCTACAAGAATTCAGCGGGAGCACTGTGCTAAGCCAGGAGTTGGCTAACTATAACATGCGGGGCAAATTCCACTCCCTCCTTATTTATGCATGATCTGCAACCTAAGAATGGTTTTTACATGTTTAGTGAGTGAAAAAAAAGGTCAAAAGAAAGTTATTTTGTGGTATGTAAAAGTTGTATGACATTCAAATTTTAGTGTCCATAAATAAAGCTTTCTTTGAAAATAAAGCTCATTCATTTACATGCACGTCTGCTTTCACACCACAATGGCAGTCAAATAGTTGTGACAGAGACCTTAATATCTACAAAGCCTAAAATATTAACTATCTGGCCCTTTACAAAAGTTTGCCATCCATCTAAGCCATGGAGAACAGTGTATTTGCATGCAGTCTCAAGCAATGACTATAAACCAGAGTGGGAGGGCAATGCCTAGAGGAATGGGGAATCCCCATGCCTAGAAGATAAGGACCGAAACATTCTATCCAACCACACATCTTGTCCTCCCACCAGATTGCTAAAAGCAGGCTGCACAAACACAAACAGCATCTCAGAGGGGTGAACAGGGAATCTCAGAGGCTACTTAATGAAACCACTCTCCTTTCTAAAGTCATTTGAGAGTCACCTTGTGGGAGTTTTCCTGGGAGGCAACTTTCAGTCTATTCCTACTTTCACCTTAGCTTATTAATACAAGGTGCCGGGTCAAAGTATAAGATGTAGTAACGTAAGCTCCCACAAAGGCAATTCTTAAATTATATGTTCTAATGCTCATATATATCGCAATTAGAAACGAAGATACTTAAATGCCTCATTCCTTATTTTTAAAAGTGATATGACTAGTGGTTGTCATTTCCATGTGTGCAAGTGGCTGACAATCCTACTTAGTTATTAAGAAGATGGTCTATTTTGTACACAAGTGAGTATTGTTCAATAATTTATAGTTGTGCCAGCTTTTGGAAAGTATGTTGGTGGAGAACACCAGGAGATCATTCTGTCAACCAAGCAATGGGTTTGGATTCGCCATCACCTGGATTTTGTTTGCTTTTCCCTTTGTTGGTGTGTTTTTTCTCTAAACACAGACCAACTTTTAAAACACATTTTCCTTGCATATGCTTTAGTGCTGACTATCTTGGGAAAGTCATTGACAGAAGAATACAAGAAAAGACGACACAGATAATAAAATATAGCTCAGGAGTCCTGACAATTTGACTACTAATTCTACTCCATTCTTTCATAGCTGTGAGACCTGGACAAGTTTCTGAGTGTTGGTATCCTTATTTGCAAAAAGGAGATGATAATACCATCTACTGGAGTCATTATAACGTAAATGAAATAAACAGTCTGTGGTGGGAATTGACCAGCCCATAACAGAGAGTCATTACCTGCCCCAATTGTTTGGGTCCATTAATGCATATTTTTTTCAAAAATTTTAGCAATGCTAATACGAAAAGATTTATTGAGTGATTCATGTACGCTTTGTTCTTTGTTCTTTTTCCTATTCTGGGGGGGTATCCTTTTCTTTCCCTCACCTTTTTTTTTGCTTTCCTTTTTTTTTTTTAAGATTTTATTTATTTGACACAGAGAGATCACAAGTAGGCAGAGAGGCAGGCAGAGAGAGAGGGAAGCAGGCTCCCTGCTGAGCAGAGCGCCCCATGAGGGGCTCGATCCCAGGACCCTGAGATCATGACCTGAGCCCAAGGTAGAGGCTTTAACCCACTGAGCCACCCAGGCGCCCCTTTCCTTTTCTTTCTCATCCAAAGAGGGTAGCCATTTTTTCATGTTCACTTGATAAAACAAAAGCTAAAGTCATCCACCTCTAAAAAAAGATAACACAGGGATTTGTTTTCAACCCCTCATTGAAAGGGTTATACTGGATCACCTCAAAGATGATGGAGGTGAAGGTCAATGCTTTTAGGTTGGGAAAATGAGGGGAGGGGTAATAATGGTCTGCGTGAGCTTGATTTTGCATGTCTTTAAGAGCCATTCAGACTCCCAGGTGGGCAAACTCCCAGGAGCTGGATGCTTAAGCAAACTAGAGGTATTTTTAGTCACTACTTTCATATTTACATATTGCTTATATATTTAGCTTCAACATTTCTTCTTGTTTAAATGTAATTTTTATTGTCTATATTTGTCTTGCATCATACCTATATATGTGAAATTTCAATTCTTATCCACTGGAAATCATCCTTTTACCATTTAATTTTTCTATATGTTCTTTTTGATACTGTTTCATTGCTTTTATATTTTTTAATCTTTTATTTTTTTGTCTTACTGTTTTCCCTGTTTGTCTATTTTAGCTCAGTTATATACACTGTTTCCCTGCTTTGCTTTAAAATGGTGACTAAGAGAGCTGGAATTTTGTCTGTTTTGTTCACCACTGCATCTCCTATGCTTAGAATAGAACCTGGCATATGGTTGGTACCTAATAATAGTTGCTGAATAAAGAACTGAATTAATGAATTCGAACTCTCAGGAGCTAGAGGCTTACTTAACTAACTAATAGGAAGAGAGATAGTTTCAAAGACCGTGTGTGATCAAAGTTTGAGAGGCTGGATGAACAGAAGAATAACAACAATAAAATAATAAGAATGCACCAACGAAGCAGCAAAAACTAATGCTTATTGAGCATTCAAGTGTGCCAGGCATAGAGCTAGATGTTTCAAAAACAATGTCTCATTTTTTTCTTCACAATAACTTAATGATAATAGTAATTATTGAGGGTTCACCATAGGCAAGTACTATGTTAATTGCTTTACACATATTATCTTCCTTAATCCTCCCACCAACCCCTAGGTACCTACCTCAAAGCTTGGTCCTGAAGATTAAATGAGCTAGTACAGATAAAGCCCCAGATAAAACCTGTGTGTAATCATCATTTGATAGATCTTATTATCTCTCAGCAGCATCACCATCATCCTCATCTCAACCTCAACCTCCTCCTCCTCATCTTTATTACTATCCTCATTTTATAGGAGAGAAGTCTGAAGCTCAGACACCTTCAGTAACTTCGAACATCTGGGAAGAGAATCAGTGGTGGGGGAAGAGGGTGTTGAAATCTGGGTTGTCTGCTATCAGAATCTGATTCCTCTTGTGATTTTTATAACACTTATTACAAAAGGCTTCCAATGCAGTGAAATAGTAGAAGCCCCACCTCCTTGCATCCCACTCTAAGATAATTTGACCTATAGAGTTTAGTGGGATCATGACCAGATTTTATAAAATCAGACCTCAAAATCAAATAGGATTTCAGGAAGTTCATGTGTGAGTCAGGGCACCTAAGCCCTGACCCATAAACAAAGAGCCCATTGGAAATGTTCTGCATCTATTCCACACGCCAGAATAGTTTCAACAACGATGGAGTCTTTTCTAGAACTTCAGAACTAAGTCAGAATATGTTCAAAAGGACCATAGGTCACCCATTTACTCATAAAATGCCTTTTAAGAATTCTACCATTCTCTCGCTGACAGGCGTAGACTCTCCCAGCCTGGAGATGGATGTGACTGACATTGACCTATTTGGAAATGCAGCCATTTGAAATTTCCAGTCAGATGCAGATCAGTTTTGTTAGTTGGGTCTTGAAGTTTGAATCAAAATTCACCCACACATTAGCACATTTTCATATGCCCCCCTGAGAAGTGGGAGAAAAGAAAGCTCTTGATGTAATCTGGTGCTAAGCAAATGGCAGACACGGTCAGTGCATTATGCTTGTGTCCTCAGAATTTTTGCTCTTTAAAAATGCATTGGAATTTCTCTCACTGATGCCATAAATGTTGACAATAAAGCATTCATTAAAATTAGAAATAGATATGAGGCCAATGAAATCAGGATGTTTAACCATGATCTTTGTTTTGTTTTTAAGTTTTTAAATTTTTTTCGTGTGTGTATGTGTGTAAGTATCACAGGTCTGACAGGCATGCAGAGAAGTCCTAAAGCAAGAGAGCTGCCAGGATCTTTACATATAAAATTTTAATTCTACAAAGACCTTGTGAAATACACAGTACCCTTTTTTTGCAGCATGGAGGCTCAGAGAAGCAAAATATTCATAAACTAAGAATTGGCTGGCTGGATATCCACGGCATCCACTTCTACTCTAGGGTACGTTGTCTATTATAAAGGCAGGAAAACTGGACACCATCTTTCCCAGACTGCCTTGCAGCTAACGTTGCAGATATGATTTAAGCTCTGCGGGACAGATGCCCTTGTAAGACTGGTTTCTGCTGGCAAGCAGCGCTGTGGAATTGTGCTGTGGCAGCATCTTGATTTCCTGTTGCTAGCTTCGAGGGCATTGAAAGGCAAGACACAGGGTATTCGTCATGTGTATATTAAGTTTAGCTGGCAAGCCATTGCTCTGGAGCCCGTAATTATGGGGGAGGCATCTTTCTAATCCCTCGATGGCAGCTAAGGTAGTGTCTTTCTGGAGCCAACAGCTCTGTGTTAGCTTCCTGTTTCCCCATCTTCTTGACCGCAGCAAGTCCCTGGCAGGCCAGTTCTGCAGTGTGACCCTGAGCATCCTCTTGGAGACTCAGCACAGAACCTGCTCCTCTGCCCTTCCAACTTCTCCTGTATGAATTCCCTGCTGCTTGAAATTTTGGTTTCTGTTTTATTTCACTGAACTCTGACCAGTATATTAAGTAACATGCTTACTCAGCCAAGAATGACAGTCTAGATTCAGTGCATGCCTGTGAAACCCCAAAGTCCACACCCTTCCTTTGGTGGAAAGCTAGGGAGTAAGATTCATTCTGTATCTGGTAAGCACAGATACCCAAGGGGTGTGGAGTGGGGGACCAAGTTGGCCAAGTAGGCCTGCCTGGCATGGGGTACTGGTTCTTTCCCTTAAATTCTACTCTGTGTTGTGAACCTCCTCCCTATTCACTAAGCCAGGATAATTTTCATTTGTTTCCTCAAGATAACATATACAAAGCACAAAGGAGTTCCTTATTGGCTTTTCAGTCACCAAAGCCTAAGCATCAAGATCCCAGACACTAAACTTTTCCAAGTTGGGAGAGACAAATAAAGAGAAACTGAAAAGAAAAGAGCCAAGACATCTGAAGTTCATGAGAAGGCCCTGAGTTCTGTCCCTCCCACCTTCATGCCCAGACTGTACCCTGGGATATGTGTATTGAAAGATTAGAGCAACTCCATGTCACTCGGGAATCCTAGAAGAATTCTTGTGCCCTTTCCTGGAGACAGCCCGGAGAGGCACCTAGGGCTGCCAGCACTCAGGGCGGCATAGGAAGAGATGAAATGGTCTCTCTGGGCAACCAGGCATGTCAGCACCACACAGGAGGAGCATCAGGAACCCACCCACCTGAGCTGCCGGACAGCAGGCAGGCCAGACAGGAAGGAGAAGTGTGCTCAAGACCCCAGAATGGAGCCTGAGAAACCCTTCCGACTGGTGACTGAAGACCAGCTAGAATAACACCCAGCAGACGCTGCATTGCATTAACAGCGGTGAAAACCAGAGCCCCACTCGCAGTGCCCAATCCCTGCAGGACACTGCATAATCATGGAATTTAGACAAAACCCCAGAGAAAGGTAGGTTTTTTTTGGGGGGGAGGGGTGAGTAGAATAATCCTGAATTGAATGAAATATAGTTTCCATGATTTCAATCCAGCTATACAATTCAATCCAGCCATACAAAATGAGTTTATGTGTCTTGTATCCATGCCCTGAGTGTTGTACTCTCTCGCTACCCAGCTTCCAGTTAATTCTCACACTCACCCTCCAGAGTCATTGGTCTAGAACAAGGTCAGCAAACTACAGCTAGGCCTATGGGCCAATTCAGCCTACTGCCTGTTGTGTTTTGTTTTGTTTTGTTTTAATTTCCTTGCCTATTTTTGTAGGTTAAATAAAGCCACAGTTATGCCCCTTCTTTATGTGGGTGTGTTTGCAAAGTTGAGTAATCACAACAGAAATCGCTATGGTGCAAAGCCTGAAATATTTACTCTCTTTACAGGAAAAAAAACATTGCCAACCCCTGATGTAGAACACAGGCTTCCTCGCTCGACCTCATCTTCTCCCTGCACTCTGGTCCTTTTGCTCCCACCATGGAGGCAAAGTCTCAAGTCAGAATCAATGAAAAAGCTCAACCTTTCTCTGCACTTAAAAATTATATCTACATCCAGATCCAGCTTTTCCTTCCTGAATTCCCCCAAGGATGGGTTCTCTCTTTGGCACTTTTCTGTCCCCTTGTGTCCTGCGATCCTGCACTTTCCTGGTCCCATCCCATTTCTGGCTTTCTTCTATTTTCTTTAGGGGCGACTCTTCCCTTGCCTGCTTTTATTTATTTATTTTTTTTAAAGATTTAATTATTTATTTGACCCAGAGAGAGAGAGAGAGAGAGAGCACAAGCAGAGGGAGAGGCAGGCAGAGAGAGAGGGAGAAGCAGGCTCCCTGCTGGGCAAGGATCAGGACTTGATCCCAGGACCCCGGGATCATGCCCTGAGCCGAAGACAGCTGATTAATGACTGAGCCACCCAGGCACCCCTCCCCTGCCTGCTTTTAAAGTCAGTGTTTTGCGGGGTTTTACTAGGCACACTGATTTCACTCCAATCACCCCGGATGCCCCAGAGTCTTCTCGGGAGGACCAGGTTTCACAAAATGTTCACTTGTAAGGAAGTGAGCTGACTCAGATTACTGACTCCAGGGATTTATTCCTTTGGCCCAGATAATACCAATAGTTTATCCATTGATTTAGTCAATATTAGCCTTGAGCAAATAGCTCAAAGAGTAGAATGATCACTCAGTAGGCAAGGATCAAAAGACAGGGTAGTCTAGTGGTTAACTCCAAGCAAAGGCTCTGGAGTTAGGCTTATAAGGTATAGATTTGAAGCTCCACCTCTAATTAGCTGTGAAGCCTTGAGGAAGTTCATCAACCTTCTGTGCTGCACTTTTTCATCTATAAAATGGGAATGAAGTATTAGAATTAATAAGTTTACTATTGAGGTTCAATAAATACATCAACTAATAGAGTCTTATTCTCCTAGATCTCAGTTTTAAAAGAGATGAGTTCAACAGTTTCTCTTTCTTTTAGAAAAACAACAGGGGAGCCTGGGTGGTGTCCGATTCTTGATTTCGACGCAGGTCGTGATCTCAGGGTTGTGGGACTGAGCCCCACGTCAGGCTCTGTGCTGGGCATGGAGCCTGCTTGGGGTTCTCTCTCTCTCCCTCTCTCTCTCTCTCAAAAACAAACAAAAAACCCATAATCCATTTAATTTCTTTAACCATATGTGAGGTTGTAGCTAGGAAATAGTTTACTTATATATAAGCTAAATACACTAAAAGTCTTTTCCTCGAGATTTAGAACAGGCAGGCGTGGAGGAAGAGAAAATGGGAAGTTATCTGGGAAAAGGGAAGAATCCAGTCCAAGGGATTTCAACAACCAGTAGAGTAAAACCTCAAGGAGAGAATGGCCAACCAGAGATGCTTACCTTTACACCCCTCACAGGTCAGTGCATTATAATGGTATCCAGATGCTCTGTCTCCACAAACGACACATAATTCATCCCCTTTTATTCTCCCTGCTGATGCACCCATTCGGGCCTTTTTTGTTACAGGAATCTCTGCTACCTCAATCTCTCCCTGGTAGAGAGTCTCAGCCGGCATTCGCCTGAGTTCATATATTCCAGGAGAATACCACTCCTCAGGCTGCTGGGGGTAGAAACCCAGGTTGGAATAATAGGATGACGAGGAAATCTGTGGCTGAACTTGCGGAAACGGAACATTGTTGTATTGTGAGTATGGTTCTACTTCTAGATTCTGTCCCAAAGGTCCTGCTGCTTGTTCTGTTAGTACACCTGGTCAAGAGTAACAAAATTGGAATTAATGTCTAAGAAAAGACCAAAATTTAACTATATAAAAATTGACAACTTCTTTACAGGAAACAAACAAAAAAAAAACAACCTATAAAAAGGATTTAATGATGAATTATGAGATTCATCATGAATTATGATGAATTATGAGATTAATGATGAATTATGAGATTAATGAGAATTAATGAGAATTAATGAGATTAATGATGAATGATGAGATTCCTGTAACATAAAAGACTCATATCATAAATAGGTAAAGAGCAAACCAGTAAGAAAAATTCAACAACTCCACGGGAGATAAAGGATATGAATGGACAGTTTTTAGAAATACGAACACAAAGTGTTTTATAAACATACAAAAATGCACTCACCTTTATCAACACTTAAATTTAAATTTAAACCGCAATATAAAATATGACCATGTTCATCTTCAAATAAGTAAAGGTTAAAAATGCTCAATAGAACATTCTTAGAAAAGCAAACATTCTTAGAGGACAATTTTTCAGTATCTTTCAACATGTGAAACTCAAATACTCTTTTAACCCAGCCATTAGACTGCAAGGAAATTTATTTTAGAAATAGGCACGTATTTGTGTGAAAGGCTTCTATAAAGATGACCATGTATAGGAAAACCTGTAAAAACTATAAATCAGGAACAATTTAAATATCCACCAATAGGAGTCTGGTTAAATAAATTACATTATGTCCATGCACTGAAATACTATGTAGATGTGAAACAATGATTTAGATCCATATGTGTCGATAAAGAAAGGTTTCTATGATATGATGCTATTTGAAAATATTAAATTATAGAATAATGTGTACATTTGTGGGTATTAAAAGAACAATGTGTCTGTGCACACGTGCATGTGCAAGGCAAATTTCTGCATGATACAAAAGAAACTGGATGATGGTGACTGGAAAGTGAGATTGTTGCATTGTTTTCTGGGGTGGGAGGTTGCAGAGTCTTTATGTTGTTTGTAACTTTTCCGTGTAGATTAGTATTTTAATCATGATAAAACAAAGAAGGAGCTTAAAAAAAAAAAAAGAATGCAGTACCTGGAATTGTGAGTGTGGTTCAAATTCCAGTCCTGTTACTTATTTTCTGTGTGCATCTTGGCAATTTATTTAATGTCTTTAGGGATCAAATTTCTCTTAATAAAACAGAATAATAGCTACCTCATTAGGTTGATGTAAAAATTAAACAAGATAATGTATGCCAAGCACTTTACTAAATATTTGGCACACAAGGAGTGCCTGATAAATTATAGTTTCCATTAAAATAGTAATAATAATTATTATTCCTACTGCCATTATTACAAAACGAGCCTTTCATCTATAAAACCTCTAGGTATTAGAAAACTATCAGGTTGTGAAAATGCTTCTATTTCCTAGAAACACAAACAATGACTCTTTAGAAAATAAAAATATTTAAGCTATGCAAAACACTAAAAAATTTAATAAACATAAATAAGATATAGGAGAGTGGACAAATGTGTCTGATTCTTCAAAGCATGGTCGGGCAACCCTAAACTGAAATTCCAGCTCCACCTCTGATGAAGAGTCGGACTTTGGACAAATTGCTGGAACTACTGATGAACCCCAGTTTTGATGGCAGCAAGCTTGGGATGAAAATATCTATATCGGGAGTTATGCTGAGGATTGAATGAGATAATACAGATTATTCCACAGTTCCTTATGAAACTCTTGGGGTCACATGTGTTTTGGAATTCAGAATTGATTGTTTGTGTTTTAGAACAGAACACAGTGCTATTTCTCCCCACGTGGTCTGGGAAAGAACTCAGAATCAAACACAGCAATCTTTTCCATGGTGAAATGTATAAATATTCATACGATGCGGAATAAATAAAGTCCATAAATATCCTCACATCCATTCAGGTCAGGTTTTGCCACCAGACAGTTTTGTGTCAAACTTTGGTTAAAATGTTTAGTTTTTAAAGCTTTTGGAATTTAGAACTGTCAGTTAGGGACTGTGGATCTATGCATCTATACATTTGCAGTGCCCCCCAAATTGTTGTGGTTGTTATTATTGCTACTACTACTGTCAGAAAACTCTTAGAGACTCCGTCCTAGTGCCAGGCATTTGTATATTTGCAACTCTTCTCACAAAATCCTATGAGGAGGGTAGCACTAGTACCCTCATTTACAAATGAGTAGCCTGAGGCACAGAGAAGGGAGGCAACTTTACTCCTACATTCCTAAATAGCTGAGATTTGAACTTTGATAGTCTGACCTCAAAACCATATGCTGAATCACTCCTTTCCAGGATAATTTCAGATGTGTGATGCTTTAAAGCATGACAGTACACGGTTTTCTCTTCCTCCCTCTGTACTTCAGTTGGTGAGTCCCTTCAATGCCTCTACTTGCAGGTAAGCTGCAACCAGGTGGGCGAGGCTCCACATGATCCTACCTTTTCTCTTCCAGCCATTCCTCATGTTTTGACTTATCTAATCCTTGAAAGTGCATTGCAGGTTCCAGACTCAGGACCTCCCTTCCCTGCCCCCAGCTCCACTGCTTCCTGAGCCTGGAACTTTCTACAACACAGCCATTCACTCACAAAGCTTCATCTCACTATTCTCCATTTATCTCTCTCTAAATTTCCTTTTAAGTATAGCTTCTTTTGGGAATTCTTCCCTGACTCTAGGTCCCTGTTCTGAGTCTAGTTACATGGTACTTACCTATCCTCCCTGGGCTGCCATTTGCTCATCTCTAAAGAAAAGACTTCATGCTGGATGACCTTACAGTTCTTTATATCTAAAATCTCTATAAGTATAGACGAACCATGAGAGACTGTGGACTCTGAGCAACAAATTGAAGGTTTTGGAGGGGAGGGAGTGGGGGGTTGGGCGAGCCTGGTGGTGGGTATTGAGGAGGACACGTATTGCATGGAGCACTGGGTGTGGTACATGAACAATGAATCTTGTAACACTGAAAAAATAAAATGAAAGTATTTGGGGAAAAAAAAGTATATGACTAATAGACTATGGGCATGAGAATTCAAAGGTCTTCTACAATGGCAAAGTGGAATATACGCGTACCAAAAGTTTATTGAAAAGAATGCTTTCTGCATTGATCCAGAAAAAGATTGTCAAAGCACAAAGTATACACTATCTGGGAAAAAATTAACTTCCTGTCTTTTATACTTGACTTTTCCATATAAAACCAGCATTGAGTGAGTATATCTGAAAGACAAAGTTTTGGCAATGGTGCTTTGTCTTATTACCACAAAATGGAAGAATATGAAATAGGATGATTACAACAAAAAGAAGAGAAAATATAAGCAAAATCCTGATCTATTTTATAACCAAATATGACTAAAATTTGTGGAGTGAATAGGTTTGAAAAGAACTGAAAAGAATTAAAAGCATTACTTTCACTTATACTTATTGCTGGATTTTATCCTCCAAGCGATCTTACCCTATCAATTACTGGTTTCCGCTCCCGGCCCCAGAATCTCTCTGCCTGCAGATCCAGCAAGGTAAAGCAACTTGCCGGAGGTCAAACAATTAATGACAGAATCTGGATTTTACAAAATCCGGGGAAATGTGTAATTTTTTCCTCCTCACGTAACAATTCCAAGATCTCAAAGCATTGTTTCAATTAAACTAGTATTTTTGTAATCAATAAACACAGTGTAGTCCCACTGAAGTCAGATCATGGTATCAATATCCTATTGGTCTTTGGAATCATTTCAAGCAAAATGGAAAGTTTTGCAAAGACATTGATAGTATTTTGTGAAAACAAGAAAACATGGCTAAGAATATGAAAATGGCACATAATATTATCAAATATGCTTCTATCCTCAAAGCACATCTACCTGTAGTATTTCAGTGTCCCCACCAAATCTCCACAGTATGCAGTCAACTTATAATAAAAAACCCAGCATGGTCAACATCTCCCAAAATAGTGGGATTAGAACAACTTCCATTGTGAACTGATTGTGAGACTTTGAACAACTGCCTAACATTTTGCTGTTTTAATTTCTTCTGTAAAATGGGACTATTAACACCCAGCCTTGCTATCTCATAAGGTAGTTCTGAGTATAAAATAAAGTAGTTGAGAAAAAGTTTTGATAAGTTGAATGCCATAAAAAGACATGTTTGTTTCCAAAAGAACCTAGCAAATACTGATTTTAATAGTTAACTGATAGTTAATTAGTAATTATCTTAGTCTATTCTGATAACATAAGTTATAGGATACTTCTTTCATTTATAAATATGAACTGACACTTGCCGTTTTCCAGTGTGCTAGGCTCTGAGGATACAATAGTGAACAAAACAGAAGGAATACAGATACAAAAGGCCCCAGTCATTCTCTATACACGCAGGCATGCGTGTGTGTGTGCGTGTGTGTGTGTGTGTGTGTGTGTGTGTGTGTGTGTGTGTGTTTGTAGAGATGTCAAGGGCTGGGACAAAAACAAGCAAACAAATACCAGAACTTTCTCATAAAGCATAAGATGTGGAAGGAGCAGAGGAAGGTTAACTTTAAAACATGCTTTCTATAAAAGTAAATTTATTTTTACTTTAGTACAATTTAAAGGGAATAATAATATATAAATATATATCTATAAATTTTGATTTATCAGTCTATCAAAAAGTGGGGGAATTTGGGTTCCTTTATAATGGGGAATGCTCCCCGAGAGTTTAGGAAGAGCTGTTGTTTTTATTTTTAAGATTTATTTATTTATTTATTTTAGAGAGAGAGAGAGTGTGAGCAGGGAAGGGGCACAGGGAGAGGGAGAGGAAGAGAATCTCAAGCAGACTCCCCACTGAGCACAGAGCCCAATGCAGGGCTCAATCTCATGACCCTGATGTTATGACCTGAGCCAAAACCAAGAGTTGGGACACTTAAACAATGAGCCACCCATGCGCCCCGAGGAAGAGCTTTTAAATGGGAACACATGAATGGACAGACACCTGGAAAGCCTGAGACCCCCTGCAAAGGAAAGCAAAATTCTCCTGGGTAGAGTCTCTAGAATTCAGTAGTTTCTCTGAAGAGGTACCATCTAAGGAAACTTCTTGAGGTGATGGAAATGTTCTATACCATCAATACAGTAGCCACTAACCATATGAGAATACAGAACACTCAAAATGTTGCTAATGATATTGAGAAACTGAGTTTTAAGTTTTATTTAATTTTAAATAATTAAAATTAAAAATTAAATAGCCACATGTGGCTAGTGACTACTATATTAGACAGTACAGCTCCAAGGAGTTTGTGATGTGTTTTTACTGTTGTGGTTAGCCTGTGAACTCTATGGGGAATATATTAGGTTATACTGCCTCCCCAACCTTTTTTTATTTCATTCCTGATGCCTTACACAAAGCTCAACACAGTGTGCTTAATAAATGTCTATTAAATGGAAATGATAGAAAAATTTGCTTCTCCTGCCTTCCAAATAATTTCCTAAATACAGTGTCAATCACTTTTAAACATATTTAAACAAAATAGTATGCTACTAAGTCTACAATCAAACATACACTCAAAATTATAACTATTGTAAAAATAGAGTTCCTCTTTTAACTGAAAATTTAAAAGGTAAGATTCTGTTTTGAAAAAAAATATTAGGGGCGCCTGGGTGGCTCAGTTGTTAAGCGTCTGCCTTCGGCTCGGGTCATGATCTGGGTTGGTTGAGTTCTAGGATCAAGCCCCGCATCAGGCTCTCTGCTCAGCGGGAAGCCTGCTTCTCTCTCTCCCACTCCCCCTGCTTGTGTTCCCTATCTCGCTGTGTCTCTCTCTGTCAAATAATAAATAAAATCTTAAAAATAAATAAATAATGAAAAAATTAAAATATAAGCTATTACATTATATGGTCTATGTTTTAATTATAATCTATGTTTTACTTCAGAGAAAACAAATAGCATAAGCCTAAAGCTGAACTCTTATCTGATTTTCCCTCGATTTGGGAGAAATCTGCTATGAAATTAATTCAGTAAATCAGTGTTTCTCAATCTCTTATTTTTCTCATCATAACCCATAGTTTGAAATATATCTTATAACTCCTGTATACACTTAAACATATGTAGAAGTAACTGAAACAAGATTTCCATGTTATACTTATCCTTACTTCTTGAAGTACACTCTGACATTTCTATTCTACTCTACTCCTATTCTATTCTATTCTATTCTATTCTATTCTATTCTATTCTAATTTTTTAATGGTGGTCATAAGCCACAAATAGACTTCATGACCCACTGAGATCTGAGACATGCCATTTTTAAAACACTGCATTAAGTAACGTACTTCAAAGTACTTAAGTGTCCACAGGCATTAATGTTAGAACTGCCTAGTGTTTAACTTGAAAAAACCTTGCTAATTTTACATAATATTTAGTGAACAATTTTAGGGAAAACATACTTAGATTTTATCTCAATGAGATATTCACCTGCCTGAATCCTCAAAAATCGCCCTGCCCCAACTTCTCACCCCAGTCTTCCAGTTCTAACTGAGATATCTTTGACAGACATCTGTTGCTAAAATCTCAAACAAAAGCCGCGCCCCCCCCCCACTTCCTCAGTCCAGTTGCAGAAGTTTGGCCAAGAGCACCTGTGAACAGTACCTTACCTTTATCAGGTTTCATGCTCATCATTTCCATAATAAATCCTGACGATGTGTGCCTATGGCGAGGACTACTTTGAATTGGATTTTCTAACCCCTGAAACTGCATTACCATTCTTAGCTTACTCACAGCAACTGAAAATGAGACCAGGTAAGGAGCGATAGAGGCCAGAGGTTGTGTGGTTTACTGATTAACTTCATTACAGAGCAGAATATTTGTAAATGTTTATGAGAAAAGTCCTCGATGCCAAGTTGCCTAGTAAGCTGGAAACCAGTCTTTTAGCTCAATATTTTTGGGGAGCACTTTCCAGTTTTAGAACTTAATAGGTAGAGTAGATTTCTGTTCAGTGGCTCTAAAAGTGGATTTGGGGTCAAGTGCCATACTCTGTGCCTTGACATTTGTTCCTACCAAAAGGCTACAGAATAATATAATTTTGTTATGTCATGAAGCATTAAAGCATAATGCTTACCAGTACAAGGCCAAATGATCTGGGTTTATATTCCACATTAGTGGCATTGTGTTCCCCTCACCTCCAAATTGGTAGGTTGAAGTATTTGGAGACAGGGTTTTTATAGAGGTAATTAAGTTAAAATGGTCATGAGGGTGGTTCCTAATCCCATGTACCTGGTATCCTTATACAAATGGGAAATGTAGACACTGAGACAGACAGACACAAAGAGAAGACACTATGAAGATATACAGGGAAAGGGCAGTCATCTACAAGCCAAGAAGAGGACCAGGAATAGACCCTTCCCTGACAGCCTTCAGAAGGAATCAACACGCTAACCCCTTGATTTTGGACTTCTAGCCTCAAAAACAGTGAAACAATCCATTTCTGTTCTTTAAACCACCCAGTCTGGTCCTTCATTACAGCCTCCTTAACAAACTAATACTTCCAGACTCCCTTGGTATTCACTAGCTCTGTGGACATGGACAAATTCCTGAACCATTTTATTTCTCCATTTCCTCACCTATAAAATGGGGCTGATAACCATACAATCTCATAGAGTTATGATGAACATTAAATAAGATAATAGTTATAAAATGCTTAGCACAATAGATGGCTACCCACCATCATTACATTGATGTTATGATTCCTTGGCTTTAGACTCAGGCTTGCTTACTGAGTAGGAATAATTTCTGCAGCACAACCTGTGGATATCAAGCTTGTAACTGTTGGTTATTTTTTGGAAGAGAGGGCTTTAGAATAGGATTTGGTAGGCCCAGGGTTAAGCTCACACTTAATGCAGCCAGATGCCCTGTATAACCTTAGGCCAGTCTCTCAGCTTCTGTGGGCCTCATTTGTCTACATCAACAGATGATAAAACACAGATAATAGTTCCTGCCCTACTTCTCCTCATGGATGTGTTGGGAAGATAAAAAGACAATAAATATGAAAGCAGTCTGAAAGGCAAAAGTGATCTATATAAATGCAATCATCCTTGCCAAGACATTTCTATAGCCTTCACATGTTTACAAGTGGTTCCATATGCATTACATCATTTAATCCTACTTGCATCCTCTGAGGAAGGTATTATTTATGATGCCCCCTATCTTCTACTATATTTTACAGACTCTACAAGGCAACTCAATGACTCTAAGCGATTTGTCTAAAGTCACGCAGTTAGTGAGGCATTAAGTTAGGACTTTAACCCAAGTCTTCTGACTCAAACCCCGTGGTTGAAACACTAAGGCACACTTGCCCTCATTGCCAACAAAGAGGAAAGGAGTGATGGTCCATAGTTATTTTTCAGTTTGGATTGTCAAATCAAGACTTACCATTTTGAAAGCTATTCTCAGTCCTTAGTCTACTTCTGACCCCATTGTCTTCTCCTCACAACCCCAGAGATATCCTTGCCTTGAGAGGATCATGGATGGGAGAGCTACCCAGAGGATATAAAGCAGGATAAACTATCTATGAATTTTCTATTTTAATTTTTAAAAGATTTTATTTATTTATTTGATGGAGAGAGAGATACTATAATCAGAGGGAGCAGCAGGCAGAGAGAGAGAGAGAGAAGCAGGCTCCCTGCTGAGCAAGGGGCCCAATGTGTGGCTCAATCCCAGTACCCTGAGATCATGACCTGAGCCAAAGGTAGACACTTAACCAACTGAGCCACCCAAGTGCCCCAATAAACCTTAATTAAAAAAAAAAAAAAAAGGAATTCTCTACTGACTTTCTCAATGGCCAAAACAAATGGGCGTCTTGTCCTCAGAAACTGCTATACTAACAAGGAAATGAGTAGGACAATTTAGCTAATCTAGGGAACTGTTGTTGCTGAGTAAAATTCACACAGGATATTCTCCTAAGACTGACTGGACACCTCTGCTTCTTTCTTAGTGATGCCCAACAGCCTCATGCTATTTTTTTTCTAAAAATACATTTTTTCCCCTGCCATTCTGTACACTGAAATACTAGCCACTAGCCATATATGGCTACTTATATTTAAATTAACTTAAATAAATTAGAATAAGTTCCTTAGTTATGCTAGTTTTATTTTAAGTGTTTGATAGCCACATGTGGATAGTGGCTACTACATTTTGGACAAAGTAGATCTAGAATATTCCATCATCACAGAAAGTTCTATTGGTCCTGTGCATATGGGACTTGGGAGCAATAAGAATGATGTGTCATTCATGGTAAGTGGGAGCATCAGCTATGAAGCCATGAAAAAAGGGAAGTCCCAGAGCAAATGTTGGCAATGCTTTTCTGAAAACTGTCTTTGAGAAGCTGGCCAATAGACTTTGAGTGATGTAATCTCATTGGAAAGACTTTCCCCACTGAGAAGGTTAAGAAGAGTGTTCTCTTTGCCTGGATCCTTAACCATCTAATTCTAATTGCTTGACCTGATTACATTCTGGATGCCACTTATTACCTATAGAACCTTAAGCAGATTATTGAACATCGTTAACTCTCCACTTTCTCACCAGTAAAAGGGAAATAATAATGGTATGTACCTCATAGGAGTGTTGTGAGAATTAATATCAATGGCAGATAGTTATAGAGCACTTATGACGTGCCAGGCATTCTTCTGAGAACTTGATTAAATAAAGCAAGTCACTCGCATAAAGTTGAGGAATTTGCCTAAGACCACATACCAGTAAATGACAGAGATGGACTTGAATGCAGGAAGTCTGCTAACAAATCTAAAACGTACTTAAGCATGATATCTGATTTGTAGAAAGCACTCAAGAAATAGTAACTGTTACCATTATCACAATTTTTTTTATCTCTGTAGATGTATAATTTTCAATCTGATTTTATAGTCAACCTTTCTCAGCTTGGTTATTCTGAACATCCTTGAGATCTGCTTCTTAGCCTGCAAGATTGAGACTGAGGCCCTGGATGGCAATGGTGTCACCCACCAGCTGGCCACTTGTCTAAAATTCTTGATCTCCTTCCAGGCCTTTTCCAATCTATTCATGCCTTATCAAAAGAAGCAGTAATCCATTTTGTCATAAGAAAAGTCTCTGTCCATAGTTCTTTACCTTCTTCCATTTCTTAACTCCACTAACGAGAGTTACCAGATCTGAGATTCCTGGAAGAACAAAAACCATGCCATAGTGAATTAATAAGAATCTTAGATATTGCATAAATCTGTGGAAAATATGTGGGTAAGAAACAATATTTAAATTATGCTAAAACAAAGTTCCCGTTTTGTCTGAGCCAATGGTATCCTTCCGCCTTCTGGAAACTTTTGTCTGTGATTTACCCATTACAACAAAACTACATTCACCTGAGTTAAACCCAGTGAGATAAACCCAGTGACTTCAGATATCTGATGTCAAATTCAGAAATATTCCACAAAACTACATCTCAAGGGGCGCCTGGGTGGCTCAGTGGGTTAAAGCCTCTGCCTTCGGCTCAGGTCATGATATCAGGGTCTTGGGATCCAGCCCCACATAGGGCTCTCTGCTCGGCAGGGAGCCTGCTTCCCGCCTCTCTCTGTCTGCCTCTGCCTACTTGTGATCTTTCTCTCTCTCTCAAATAAATAAATAAAAATCTTAAAAAACAAAAAAAAACTACATCTCAAGACCTTTAATTGTATTTTAAAACATCTAGCTGATTCTGTAACATCTGTAAGATTGTTTTAATTTAAGCAAAAGATATAAGCAAGAATCGGATTCCAAAGTGAGTATCTTCCAATAAAAATAAAGTTTTACCCAGAGAAAACAGGCATAAGCAGCTGAGAGAAGCACGAAGTAATGAAAAAATAGCTAAAGGAAAGGGATTATGGGAGATAGGCCTCCTGCCGCTTGCTGGGCCTCATTCAGAATGGGTCTTTGGAAGGACTACTAGATACCCTAATAAAAAATAATATAAAAACATGGATTCCACATCTATTGTTAGCAATGTCGTAATACCAAGAAGAGATAGAACATGTATTTCCTTCCTTAGGGCACCTAGACATTTATTTCCATACTGTCAATTTTTGTTGGCTCCATGAAGATTCTTTGCATTCAATGTTAAAATAAATAGAACTTTCTTCCCTTAATGAGTAGAGTGGTGTTTGTCATTTCAACAATTTAAATAGCAACAACTACGTTGCAAACTCTGGATTAATTATGTTACATGATGCCTTCAGAACACTTTCCCACACAGCCATTCAATTCTCCCAATAAGCCGTGACATGTCATCATTATCCCTGTTTACAAAGGACAAAACTAAACTTCAGAGTGTCTCCATGGCCTTCAAGACTATTTCAATTTCATTGCTTATTTCCACTCACATTCAGTGAACTTTTCTCAATATCACTGAACTAAGAGAACCAGGACTCATTGCAATGGGAATGATAGGTAAGGGAGCATAAGACAGTACCTTCTCTTGCTTATTCTGTCCTACTGTTAGAATAGTTTCCTATTAGTCTGAAATTCTGCAATTTTTTAAGTTCTTAAAGCACAATTCTAAAAGAATACACAGGTTGTATTTAACATACCATCTCCTACCCTATTCTCCATACCAAACCATGGGAAGCTGTGGACTTTGCCATTATTACCTTTTATTATGCACTAATTGCATAAAGACCCTGCCTTCTTCACTCATCAGAGAAGCCTTTCTCAATTCACTAAATTAATCTTTGACCAAGTTTCCTGGCTTGCAGGATGTCCCAAAGGAAAAGAGACTTTTCGCTTTTGGGTCACCATGTCCTTCCATGCTGAGTCCTGTGTGTGGATTGTGTTACCAATGAGCTAGATTCCCATCTGGGTTTGTCAGGGACGTGTGGCAGCAGAATAAATTAAAGGATCTCACGAGGTCATTCCGGCCTCTTCTCTACAACTCCATCTGTCTAGGCTTCTTACCTACTTTTCTGCAAACACCAGCCTAAGAAACAGAACTATAGAGCAAATTTGCACCATCCCCCTCCCTCAGAATCTTAGCCTTCCTTTGAGTATTTAAACTAATTTGGTTTATACACATGTATAGTGTATGGCAAACCCCTCTGGTGGCAGTGTCACATCCTTCAGCCCACCCCTCATTTCAGCTGTAGCCACAGCAAATGATCACACGTGAGCTCAGACCACCTCGTATTCAGTCTGTCATTTCAGGGGCATGCCACACATCTTTTTGCTTTCTGCCCAGAACTTCTCCAACATCATAGGAGACCACTTGGCCTGATTCCACTGGGAGTGATAGAAGCACAACCCCAGACGTGCTGGAGAGCTTATGTCCCCAGGGGTGATCTTCAACCCGTTATTAACTGCCCCAGTCCCTGGTCCCTCAGAAGACAATCCTGTATGTTACTCCCAGGGGTGTCAGGTTCCCTCATCCATAGCAGTGACCCTCATAATTCATCTTGTCTTGGTTTTCCTCTTTCCCTGTCTCATGACCCTAGTCTTTTGCTTCCACAATCCATGATCACCTCTCACATAGATTGCCTGCAGACAAGTCCCTGCTTTGGGCTCTTATCTTCAGGGTTACCATTTATACATGTGAACCTGCTTCCCCTTCCCCTTAAGCAAAGCCTTCAGAGAGTGAGGGGTTCATAGCCATCTGTGGGAGACACTGAAAGGCCTCGCTTCAGAGGTCATTGCTGTCTCCGGTGCCCATTAGTGAGTGCTCATCAGTATTTGCTGAATAATCTTCATATCACCTTCTTACTGTCCTAACATGAGGATTTCATATGGCCCTTATAGTCACCTGCAAGGAGGAGGATCATACCCAAGGCCACCTTAAAAGTCACATCGTGTGCCAGATGAGTACCAATGAGTCCAAGTCACCACTTTCTGACACAACTGTAGCAATTTGTGAACTCAAATGTTAAAACTAGACAGTGGTTCCAGAATATCCAGTCTAATAATCTCCTTTTACTCATGCTAGTTAATGGGAATACAAGATCCAGAGCCCATTCTCTAGACCATTTCAACCTCCCGAAATAAAAATGAAAAGACAAGGCCCTTCCAAGTCCATTCCAGACTTTGAGCTTTTGCATTTACTATTTCCTCCACCTAGAATGTTCTTGGCTTCTTGCCTTTCAGTCTCAGCTCAGTTGTCAACTCCTCAGAGGCCTTCCCCAACCACAGAAGTTAGAGCAGCCCCATCCTTCTAGTTACTCTGCTATCACCCTGTCTTGCTGTTTTAGTAGCACTCACCACTACCTGATGTTATTTTGCTTATTTACTTATTTGCATGTTTATTGTGAGTCTACCCTCCACTAGGATCTTGCCTGTCTTACTCCCTGCTTTCTTCCGATGCCCAGTATATAGTTGGTACTCAACTTTTGGGTGGAAGAAATGATAGCTATCCATATTCTCTACCATAAGCCTCACTTTCCTATGTTGTAACAACATGATAGCTGTTATTCCTTACACAGAACATTGGAAAAGAATTCCACTCTCCAGCTAGTGGAGCCCATGGGTTAACACGTGCAAGTCTCTGGCATATCTCAAGATCCAGGAGTGGTGAGTTAGGCACTGCCAGTTACTCATCCATGGGCCACAGTATTTTCCCTGGTGCTCCACATCCTAAGCTCACAGTGGGAAGCTCAAAGAATCCATCGGTGTCATCAGGACACAAAACAAGATGGGGAGGAGGAATAAAGAAATTAAAACGCAAGTCTTTATCCACCCCTTTGGCATACCTTTAGCTCAGGTTTGTTAAGCAGAGTGAGACCGAGGGCCTGGGAGGAAAGAGATGTAATAATAATGCTTAGAGCTAGCTCCAGAACTTAATGCAGAAAAGGAAAAGGTGGCCCAATGGCCACACCAGATATTGGTGTACCAGGAGAAAGACCAGATGAATATTTGAGGAGACTGCTCCAGCCAGGAATAATAGCTGTGCTTGCAGCACATGCAGCTTGTACTCTCAGAAATCTTAAATGACAGCGTTAGGAAACAAGATGAGAACGTGGTCTAGCAAAGGAGAGCTGAAGGAAAAGCAACACTGGAAGCATGAGTCACAGTGCTTCCTTAAGCAATCATTCCCAGATGCTTCTAACTTGACAGCACCCCACAACTTTTTCTCTCTCTGCTCACATCTTTTTTACTTCATGGCTGATGAGGTTAGCCTTCAATCTAATGTGCTTGCTTGGAGATCTTACCATGTAATCATAAAATTTCAGCGAGGTGAAAAAATAATCTTATGTGAAATTTTCCTTAGTTTATGATATGCACTAACAGTTCTAATTATCCTGTGAGTTCTGATTAGTAGACAAAAATTACTAAGGTGTCCATGCACTGATTATTTTAAGGACTAATACAAGGGTAGACCAGAAGCGAATGGTCAGGTAGCTGGACATGGAGGTAGGGCCCATTGGCCTTCCATGCATGCACATGATGAAGAAAAGTCAAATGGAAGAAATAAGGCAACAAGTACATCTGAGAACTGGCATTTCATAAATAAGTACTACTGGCTTCGGTCTCTCTGAGAGTTACTCATAAGTATCTGTTTTTTTCCCTAAACCTTTCTCCTTCCCTTTTATTATTTATTACTAGATTCTGATTTATCAAATGCAAATTAGGGTTAGTAAAATATGGGCACTGCCTTTAAACGCTCTTATACTGCATGGGACAAGTAGATATGTAAATAGGTAATACAAATAAAAGACCTCTCCTTGGAAATGACCCTCTAAACCACTGCACACTAAGATACTAATGACTAGTAGATAATAGCATAAGCTATTAATTAATCTCTTTCAAGGATGTCTGTAACCAAATAGGGGATCAGGCCTTCAAACACTGAATTTTGTGGAATTTCAAATGTTTGCATTTTCACCATCATAGTCTAACATGTTCCATGCATTAATGGAGAGTGGAAAACTGGGAGCATCTAAGTCTCCCAGCAGGACTATTATACAAAAGGGAATTATTTTACGAGAAGACTTCCCTACCCCATCCCAAATACTGTTGCTGTTGAGTCTTTGCTGATGTTCCCAACTGAAACTCTTTATAATGACAGTTTTTTCATAAATGCATAAAGCGAAGCAATATCTCATTTTATGGTATCATCTAGTTACAGATCTACTGAAAACAACTTAGAACAGTTTGTCCTCAATCCAATTTAAATGACTAATCATGACACTGTGCCATATATCCCCCAGCATGAGATGAATAGTGGAAAGGAAACTATAATCTAAGTAATCTTAGCCTTTTATAGGTATAATATTAAACCATAAGAAGCATGATTTCATACTTTAGTACGTGCTATAATAATATCAGAATTAGCCTGTAACAGGAATTCATTTCTACTCCCAGGTCTGTTAATTATCTAGCCTCATGGCCTTGGGCAAGTCACAAAGCTCTCAGTCTTGCAGTCCTCATCTATAAAAAAGAAGACCATTAGGTTCAATAAATCCAAGGTCTGATCTACCTCTAATCTGGCATAGTACCTAATGTTTACTGAGTACTTAGAAGGAACAAAAACATTTGCCAGGCTCTGTTGGATTCGTCATCTAGGCTTTTTCCCTATATTTCCAAGTTGCACTTTGTTTTTTATTTAAATTCAAGTGAACTTGACAACTTACCAAATAAATTGTCAGAAAGAGAAAATTCTTCTGTGACAGGTAAGTGGGAATGTTCGATGAGATTCATTTTTGATCCCATCCAGATTGTTCTAGTGGAAAGAATGCCCCTTCGTTACGGTGGTCTTCAAAAAAAAAAACAAACAAACAAACCTCTGAAAGACAAATAAATAAGTAGACAGTTTGAGGAAGGGTTGGCAGTGTAGATAGTTGGTTGAGAGAGAGAGAGGGAGGGACCAAAGCCTATTCACAAAATAGCAATAGATACCTTTGTACACATTTTGCCATAGTCTTTAAGTACATATCTGCTTTCAATATTTATCATTTTTACATCTCATATGGACTCACAAATACCCAGGATATGTATCTTCAAAAGAGAGATTCTCTAATGTCTGGGAAAACACCATATGTTTTCATTTAAATTTCAGCACTTGAGAAATTTGGGCAAGATTTGATGACATTTTGGTTATGTCTTTATTTCTTTTACAAGTAGAAAAAATAGAAAGAAATAGAAAGGCATTGACAAAAATGTGATACACCAATGACTTATTATCTTAAACCCTATTCCAAAGTTGAGCAGGTATTTATTTACAAAGATACAAAAGTGACTTAAGACCACTTCCTGCTGGAATCTTCTTGAGTAGGCACTATGTCAGCAAATCAAAAATTCAGAAAGTGTTGTCTCAGAATCTTAATTTTTGCTTTTTTAGACAAAATTTCAGAGGCTTGCATTTTCACTCTCAGGGTCTCCCATGGTCTTATATTTATGTGAGCTAAAAAAAAAAAAAAAAAAAAAAAAAAAAAAAAGCTATGGTAAAAAGAAAAATAATGGTAGATCTCACCAAAGTGTCTGAAGTTTCACCCTGCGAAAATGTCCAGAATGAATCCAAGAGCCCAAGAGAAGCAATGTCCACTTTTAGTTATATTTTTAGGTCTTCTTTTCCTCCTGCCTTCCAATATGTCTCCCACTTTCCTGCAGAGGTAATTTAAAAGGTCAAGTAATGAAAAGTTGTGCTATCAGAATCTCTTTTCCAAGGCTATTTTCCGAGAATGATTTTCAAACCTCTTTATCCTGTTTCTACCAAGAAATCATTTTGTTTACAAATAAATAACTATATTTGCTATTCAGGAAGATAATATAGGGCTTCTGTTGGACAAATATTTATTTCATTAGACTGTCCCTACTATTTATGTCTTTATTTCTTTCTCCTTCACTCAGCAGAATGTTCCAGTTCAAGCAGAAGTGAGTTTCGGATACACTGGGCTACTGGTAAGGTAGTCTACCAGACTACACTGCTGCATTCATTCCATTATTCATGCTTTCAAAAAACATTTATTCGGCACTAAGTTCTGGGATGGATCTTTGGAGATAAAACAATAAAAGGAAAAAGAAATGTCTATGACTGATGACATCAAGCTTAATAAAGAAGAGATGCATTAAAAAATAATTGCATGTATATGCAGATGATTACAGATTGCCATTACAGATGAAGCCTAAGATTAGGATGCTCTAACACAGATGTTTTGGTGTGAAAAGGAGTCAAGATAGGGAAATAGCTGATGAAGGATGTGGTTTCAAGGGCAATTTCTAAAGATGGTCAAGACTAGGGCACATCTGAATTGATGAGAAGACACCAGAGACGGGGTGGTTGAAGATGCAAGAAAGAGAGAGAAGCTCCTGCTACAGGATACAAATCATGCCCACTGTGGGAATGCAGACAAATCTAGGTCCATCTAGTGAACCAATGGCATGCCCTAACAGAGTCTATTCTCCAGGAAGCCAAGGGGTCTGCTGGGAGAAAAACCCATTCTAAAGGCAGGTGGAGCCAAGAACCATGACCTTCACCCTAAAGCAAATCTTAGTCATTTGAGAAATGTGTCATTCTCACTATAGCACAGCGTTTGGCCAATCCATACTGGATTCAAAAGGCCTTATTACCACCATAAGGTGAAAGGTGAAATGGAAGGTTATAAATAAAAATGAAACCTAGAAGCATTGATGTATAAAGTAGAGGTAGACCCTTCCAACAGAATTCTTCCAACAAGTAGGAGAGAGTACTTGTTTCAGCGCCACCCTTGCTCTCACACAACTCTGCCGCATATCACAGTGGATCTTTGACCCCAAGAGGACCAGGGCCTTTCTGGGGCAGTTGTGTAATAGTAACAGCACACTAAGTATCACCATAACCCACAGAGAAGCAGAGAAATTGTGACCGCTGGTTGGCCACTGTTCTCACTCATGGATACAAGAAATAATGGAAGCAGCAGTCAGAACAAACCCGATCATGAACAAACATGAGACCCTAAGGCACTTCTGAAATACTTGGTCTTTGATAGAAAGCTAAAGGTCCTGAGGAATAAACCAGTAAAAGTTGAGTTGTTACTATTAATGAGACCTCATTCAGACTCAAAAGCTAGTTGCAGACTAGGGAGATTCAACGTTCAGTATGTGTATATGAATTACATAGGCATATATTCACTGTGTATATATTAATATATCAATTAATTATGTATAATAATTGTATATACATGTCTGCATATTGTATAATAAATGGGTTGAAAAGCCTCCTCAAAATTCAAAGAACTATTAATCTAGATAGAGCTCCTCCTCTGGAATAGGAAATTCCAGTTTCCCAAATAATAACTTCCAGGAATCCACAATGTACAGAGTCAGGAATTTTTCCTAGTATACAATCCAAATGTATACTCTGTAATGTAGGACCTATATCCTCTAATCTTTAAAAAAAAAATAGGAGATTTCGGTTCTTTGTCTCTTCCTTTGGGTTTCCTTCTGTGCTTTTTCTCACATTTGTCCCTTTTAATCTTTAGTCATGTTCATCAAGCTCCCTCAAACTTCTGTACCATATGATAACTCTGTAATATTTTTCAGGGATATTCATCTTCATTTTGGATTCTTTTATTTTCCTTTATATGTTCATATAAACTCGGTATGTTCAAGTGCCTGACACATAATAGGCCCTCAAATAATGTTAGCTCAATTAAATAATCTGTATTAATTGTTTCTCCTGCTTAGTTCTGCCTAATTCCCTGCCATTTGTCATGCTCTTCCTGGAAGTGGCAAAAGATAAGGATATGATTCTCCTATTAGCATAAAGGACATAATATATCAATCTCTTACCCAAATGAAATCCCAATTCCTCTAATTCTATAGAATTTGGGTTATTACCCCTGGCTGAAGATCCCTTATGTGGGTGCCCCTGATCAGCTAATAAGAAAGCCCTCCAGAATCTAGAATCCATGGCAGAGTCTGCTCAAATCAGGTTTGATGGAGTTATGATTCCTGAAGGGGCTTAAAGAAAAGAAAACTCTTTAAATTTTAAAATGGTAACACAAGCACATGGTAAGAAAATCAAAAAGTACACTGAAAAAATAAGTCTTCCTTCCAGCTCTGTTACCCATTTCCATTACCAAAATACAACTACAATGGCCAGTTCCTTGTGTATCCTTCTGATACTACACCCACTCTTTTTTTTTTTTTTTTTACTATACCCACTCTTAGCATAAAGGGCCCTTAACCATTGTACATTAGATCAGGATTCAGTAACATATTGCCAGCAGGCCAAAGCTGGCTAGCCACCTGTTTTTGTATAGCCTGCAAACTAACAATGGTATTACACTTCAGAATTATAGAAAAAAATCAAAAGAAGGATATTTCATGACATATGAAAATTACATGAAATTCAAATGTGTTTGTAAAGTGTAATTAGCACACAGCCACACCCATTTGTTTATGTAATATCTATGGCGTTTCTCCCCCAACAATGGCAGAGGTGGGTAGTTGGAACACAATGTATGGCCCACAAAGCCAAAAACATTTCCTGTCTAACTCTTTGCAGAAAAATATGTTAATCCCTGCCTTCAACAAATAACAGAAGAAGAAAAATTTTTAACTAATTAATATCATAGGAAAACTATGAATAAATGTAATGATTCTCTTGGGAGTATAAATATACATCTCATAATAATATACATCTCATAATAGTAGAGTCTTTACCTCTTAACAGCTCCTTAATGGGATTCGTGACTTTAGCCTTACTTGGCTTGTCATTTAATGAGCACCTACCATATCCCAAGTATTTGACAAGTGTTTCCATATATTTTTTCAGTTAGGGTTACTTATATGTCCTCCTTTCCCTAATATTCTTCACCCCTTGTGGGGGCAATAACTGCAAGGGAAGACTAACTCTCAGGAGACCCCATACCTTAATTCTGGAGGCTTTCTCCCCCCTCAAATCCTCCCTTCCATATAAGGAGTCATTTTGTAGGTGGAGGATAAGCAACGGGTATTCTCTACACTAATGGCCTTTGAATAGTTTTGTTCATTGACTCTCTACAAAAAATTTGAAAAACAATGTACTCCATCAACACATTTTTGAGTTTTTATCTGTAGTTTTTCACTTTAAAAAGTTGCAAAAAAATTGACTTCTGAAATATAAAAATTGACAATTTATATGTTGTTACATTACTCTTAAATCTATTCAATTACTCTTCAATCTACTCTTAAATACCATGGCATTCGTCTGTTGAAGGGCATCTTGGCTCTTTCCATAGTTTGGCGATTGTGGACATTGCTGCTATGAACATTGGGGTACATATGGCCCTTCTTTTCACTACATCTGTATCTTTGGGGTAAATACCCAGTAGTGCAATTGCCAGGTCATAGGGTAGCTCTACTCTAATTTTTTGATGAATCTCCACACTTTTTTCCAAAGTAGCTGCACCAACTTGCATTCCCACCAACAGTGTAATCGGGTTCCCCTTTCTAAGATGTGGTCCATATATACAATGGAATATTACTCAGCCATCAGAAAGGATGAATACCCAACTTTGGCATCAACATGGATGGGACTGGAGGAGATTATGCTGAGTGAAATAAGCCAAGCAGAGAAAGTCAATTATCATATGGCTTCACTTACTTGTGGAACATAAGGAATAACATGGAGGACATTTGGAGAAGGAAAGGAAAAGTGAAGGGGGGAAAATCGGAGGGGGAGACGAACCATGAGAGACAGTGGACTCCGAGAAACAAACTGAGGGTTTTAGAGGGACGGGGGTAGGGGGATGGTTGAGCCTAGTGGTGGGTATTAAGGAGGGCACGGATTGCATGGAGCACTGGGTATTATACGTAAACAATGAATCTTGGAATACTATATCAAAAACTAATGATGTACTTACTGTACGGCGACTAACATAACACACTTAAAAAAAAAATACCACAGCAACTTAATAGCCTCCCTCATCCTTCAAAGAAATACCGGGAAAAAAAAATGTTCTTTAACATCTGGAAAAAATTTGTATCATTTCTATTCCTCTGTGAGTTCACATTTCATTCCACCTCACTGCAGAAGTCTACTCTCATATAGCATATTTTATTACTTAAATGTCTATTATTGATCATCATGTCATACTTTTCTACAACTAAAACATGCACATAAATTTAGATTTTAAAAAAGCTAATGAGTTTAAGATTTTTAATTTTTAAGTAAAAAACATTCTGGATTGAGTATATTACTAATTATTATCAGTGTCCATTTCATCAAAACTATACATGGCCCCTTAGGCTTTCTCCATAAATAGCATGGATCATTCTCCCGGGTGTCAAAGAGCACAGGTAGAGAAAGCGGTCCATTGTGGATGAGAGAGCGAGCAGATGAGAAAGGAAGTCACCACTGTCAGGCACCAGCCACAAGCAGCGTTGACTGAGCACATGCACCAGAAAAACACCTCCTTAGAAATACAGTTAAAAGGTTCTGTTTAAATACTGAACTTTGAGAAACCATAGACAGAGAGCCTAAAAATTCTCCAGAGTTAGTAATGAAAGCCCAGATCACAGAAAGCCATCATTTCTTTTTTTTTTTTTAAAGATTTTATTTATTTACTTGACAGAGAGAGATCACAAGTAGACAGAGAGGGGGTGCCTGGGTGGCTCAGTGGGTTAAAGCCTCTGTCTTCAGCTCAGGTTATGATCTCCGGGTCCTGGGATCGAGCCCCGCATCCAGCTCTCTGCTCAGCAGGGAGCCTGCTTCCCCCTCTTTCTCTGCCTGCCTCTCTGCCTACTTGTGATCTCTCTCTCTCTGTCAAATAAATAAAATCTTAAAAAAAAAAAAAACAAGTAGAGAGACAGGCAGAGAGAGAGGGGGA
>CM052897.1:17734260-17772847 GCA_028534135.1 Potos flavus
ATGCCCTGCTTTCCTGAAAAGTTGTTAAAATTTATTTTTAAATGAAACTACCTTTAAAATAAAAGACCCATTGCAGAAAATTCAGACAATACAAAAAAGCATTAAAGAATGCCAAATTGCATTCTATATATTTTTTTCAACTTACACTCCCACCAGCATGGGATAAGGGTGCCTTTCTCACCACACTTTCATTAGCATTACTTTCAACAATCTTCTCTAATTTTGTAGGTGACAAATCCTATCTTACTGTATTAAATTGCATTTGATTATTAGTAAAGTTGAAATTTTTTTTTACATCTTTATTGTCTATATGTGATAGTTTCTTTCCACTTTCTGTTTATGTCTTCTGCCATTTTTCTATGGAAGGGTTCATCTTTTTTATTGAATTAGAAAAGTTCTTTGCATATTGAATGTACTAGCATTCTGGAATATTTACTACAAACATTTTTATTTGTCTTTTAATTATCTTTACCTGAAAAGTTTTTCCATTGTACGTAAATACATTTGACTTTTTAAAGCTTATTTTTATTGTTTTTTATTTTTAGTTTATGGTACAAGGTGAGTTTTCTCAGAATTGCTTATTGAATACTTTTTCCCATTGATTTATGCTCCTTCTTTTATTGACACTGAATTTAGTTTCCAAATGATCATACAGCCTTGTACCAATATCATCCTTCCCTATTATTGTTCATTCTTCTTCAGTATTTCCTAACATATTTTCATCTTTTTATTCTCTGTAATAAATCATCTGACATCTTGTGTCACATTCTTTCTTTAAAAATTTTTTTCTTCCCTGGGGCAAATAATACATTATGTGTTAATTAAAAAATAAAAAAAATAAAAAATTTAAAAAAAATTTTTTTAAAAAGGTTTCTTTAGGAGTTTGAGATGGTACCATATCTAAGTATTTAGGTAGGAAGATTTACAGCTTTATAATATGCAATTTTGGGGCACCTGGGTGGCTCAGTCGTTAAGCGTCTGCCTTCGGCTTGGGTCATGATCCCAGAATTCTGGGATCGAGCCCCACATCGGGCTCCCTGCTTGGTGGGGAGCCTGCTTCTCTCTCTCTCACTCCCCCTGTTTGTGTTACCTCTCTCACTGTGTCTCTATCAAATAAATAAATCTTTAAAAATAATAATAATAGTAATATGCAATTTTGCCTTTCATGGACAAGGTATGTCTCCATTTACTCAAATGTGCTCTTAGAGCTCTCAGTTCTGTAGGTTTTTTCCATGTATACCCCCAACTTCTCCATGACTCTCCTCCGTCATTTATCTTTCTACTCTTCATGGGGCAATTAATGATTTCACTACATCTGTCATCTTCCCCCACTATAGCACCAGACTGTAAATTCAAAGAAGATGAAACTCATAGTTATTTATTTATTTATTTATTTATTTATTTATTTATTTATTTTTAAAAGATTTTATTTATTTATTTGACAGAGAGAGAGATCACAAGTAGGCAGAGAGGCAGGCAGAGAGAGAGGGGGAAGCAGGTTCCCTGCTGAGCAGAGAGCCCAATGCGGGGCTCGATCCCAGGACCCTGAGATCATGACCTGAGCCGAAGGCAGAGGCTTTAACCCACTGAGCCACCCAGGTGCCCCTCTCATAGTTATTTATGATTAAATATCACATATTTCTTTTGAATCACACCTGGCAGTGCTACACATACACAGAAACAACAGCTGTGGTCTAGTAGAAATGTTATGAGGGATGGGACATGAGATTAGAATAGAGAACTGTGCTGACCTTTCATAGCTTCATGTATGATTTAGGACTATTCACTTAACACTCCTGTCCCCATACTACATAAGTTTTTACACATATGAATAGGTGACATGGACAGAAATGCTCACTGCATTGTTTCCGAAAGTAGGAAATTGGAAACAGTATAAATGCTGATCAATAAGACAATGAATACAGTAGAGAAATAGTATATGCATAATGCTATAAGTACATTCATAAGTGTTATGCAGCACTCAAAGTGAATGAACTAGGACGATATGTATTCATATGGATAAAATTAAAAACATCACATTGAGCAAAAGAATCGAGTTGCAGGAAAATACAAGCAGTTTGATAAAATGTATGTAAGTTTAAAGATACACAAACAATGTTACATATTACCATTGATACTGTAATGCAGGGGTCAGTAAACTCTGATTCATGAGCCAAATCCAGCCTGCCAAAGACCAAATTTGCCCTTTTGCTTATAATCTATGGTTGTCTTCACACAACAATAGCAGAGTTAAGCAGTTTTAACATAGTCCACATGGTCTGCAAAGCCTAAAATATTCACTATCTGGTCTTTATAGAAAATGCTTATGATCCCCACTCTAACCTACAGGGACACGTATGGAAGTGTTGAACCCACAGTCAGCATAGTGTTGTAGAAGGCCTGGTTGGGTACATAGGAAATTTCCACAGCATCTGTAATACTCTCCTTCTTAAGCTGGAGGGTAAATACAAGGAGGTTGATGATATTACTCAGTTTTTTTGCATGTGGGAAATATTTCGTGATGAAAAAGATTGAATGAAATTAGATATATATAAATCTTCCTCATCTGTAAAGTTATGCAAGTTCATACATGATTCTGTCGTTCTTACACATTCTTAAGGCTCTGAGGAGAAAGTATTCCTTTTTTTAAAAAAAAAAAGATTTTATTTATTTATTTGACAAAGAGACAGAGAGAGCATGAGTGGAGGGGTGTGTAGAGGGAGAGGGAGAAACAAGCTCCCCATTGAGCAGGGAGCCCGATGTGGGGCTTGATCCCAGGATTCTGGGATCATGACCTGAGTTGAAGGCAGACGCTTAACTGACTGAGCCACTCAAGTGCCCTAAAAGTATTCCTTTCCATAAAATGTTTGGGGACTCTGTGGCCAGTAAGGCACTACTAGAAATACTGAATGGCACAATGAGATCTATGTTTAAGAGTACTCTAGTGAGAAGGTGGGATGGGGAGGGTAAGCAGTGAAAGGTGGAAATTCATGGCTTAAGTGTGTGGAGAAATGGAAAAGAGGAGACTTGAATACAGCAATCATAAAGGGGGAGAGGGTGGGAAGAAGAAAGCCTGATGATTAAAAGTTTAAGCCCCGGGTATCGGTGGAAGCAGGAACAAAATGTTTCTTTTACTTCATGTTTATTTGTATGATGCTGTAAGCTGAGTCTTAACTTAAGGACCCAGGAATAATTTCAGAAATGGTTCGCACTGTTTGTTTTTAATGTGATAAGACACATAGTGACTGGTAACTTAGACTCCAAATTTCTGTTTATCAATTTTTACTTGTTTAGATACAATGTGTCACTGGAAGTTCATGGTGTGTGGATCTCCTCTGATGTAGCATAAACCGTTTGCAAATAGAGACCTTGGAGAAACCCTGTTCCAATTAAATAGCTTTGACTCTGATTTAGAAAAATCTCAGTTCACAGAAGATAAAGATAAAAACAAGTTAAGTGTGCTGGTTCTCTATAAACTCTTCACACCCAAGGACACCATCCTTGGTGACAGTTTTCTCAGATGAACCCAGTTGTTGATGGCAAAGTTAAATATGTAAATCATTCTTAAAGAGCAGTAAAAAAGTAGACTTTTTCTAGCTGTCATTATTTCATGCCCAGGGGAAGCTCTGGATTCAGCTAAAGTTTGGAGGAATGTTCTTAAGAGAAAAGAGAAAATAACTTAAAAAAAAAAAAAAAAAAAAGATTTGGTCTTCCCAGAAGCACTCAAACTGAAGTAATTCTTTTCAGGGCAAAAATACGAATTTAAGGTACATAGATCCTTCCCACAGTCCAGAGAGATGTATAAGACAATGTTTAGCCAGTACCAACCACAGATCAGGAAGGATATGGTCACTGTGACCACATTACTCTGAGAGTGGTGCCCTATAGGAACAAGACAGTATTTATTACTATCACTGTAACTAGTACATATTTGGGGGAAATAGATTAAAATAATATCTACCATTTTATGAGTACTTACTATGTGACAGCACCCATATTGTTATTTCATTTAATCTATAATAAGCCAAGTAAGTATTAACATACACACTTTATAGACGAGAAAACTGAGGTTCAAAGAGATTCAGCAAACTTCTCAAGGTCACACTTCTCAAGGTCACACTGACACATTGACCTTCTCACGTAGCGAGAAGCAAAACAGGGATGTAAACCCACATCTAACTCTAAATTCATGCTCACTCACACAGCTCTCCCAACGAGGCTGTAACTAACCACTTACCAATCCCTAGTGAGGGTGAATTGGCAGTTCTGCAAAGTCACTTCTGCCTATGGCAGTCAATGTGTTCATATGCACAAATTAATTAAGCCTGTACAGGGTTTGCCTGTTTTATTATTTTGTTTCTTCTTTCATGTTTCTCAAGTCTCCATTTAAAAGTATATTACCTTCAGGCATCGTGAAGCAAAAATGCTTAAGCTAACCAGACCTCTACAGCCCTTTGAGTTTCTGTGCATGGAAAGTTATACAATGGGGCTTAAAGAGTGGCTGAGATTTATTTCTAACTGGATATAAAAGTTGAGGCCCCTAGGGCCATGAATCTGACAGTGAGTACTCCTTCTATTCTATACTTGTCTCTTACTTGTCTTCCTCAAGCCCCAGCCCAGCTTCTCAACCACCTTGACTAACGCTAACCTCCAGGAGGTTTTCAGACCACTGGGTACCTCTTCTTGTCACTGTCTTTTTATTTGTGGTGATTGATTGTCTATCTCCCCAACTGGACTCCCCAACTGGACCATCTCCAGTTCCAGGAGAGCTCAGACTGGATCTCCAGAGCCTAGCAGACTGCCAGGCCCATAGTAGATCTACAATAAATACTGTTGATTGAATGAATTAGAGGATGGTTGAATAAACTAACTAAACACACAAATGAAAAATGACTAGTATACCTTCACAGATAACCACCTTTAGAATAAATCTTGTTTGGGCCACAGGATCATTAGTGAATTGAAATGTCCAAGAACACACAGAAAAACTGAAGAAAGATTTTTTAAATCACATACAAAACCTGATAACTGAGGCTGTTTTCCCACAATGGATCCCTAATTAGTGAACTGTATCCATTCCTATTGGAAATCTCTAAACAATGTTATACATGGAATTGAACACCCCAGGAAATAGTTTTAATAACCCTCCCAAATCTCCTTTTGTTTATTTCTCTTCCCTTAGAATTACCAGAAATAGTGTTTTATCTTCTTAATATTTACTCTTCATAGTCAAGAAAGCTGTCTCTTTTCCCCCATAATCTGCTATAATCAGAATGGTGAAGAAGTTGTTTATGCTTTCTTTATTACTGACCTATCGTCTTTTTTCTCAAATAATTCATTGGTTCTCCTAAAATTTTATGATTATTTATGTAAATTATTTGTTATTTGCGAAGATAAGCACCACACATTCTTCCATTTTACACACCCTTTTGCAATGTGATTTTGTCACTACCCATCAATAGATAAAGTCTATTCCCCAGCCCTTGAACTTGTGCTGGTCTGGTAACTTCCATGACAAGTCGAATGGTGGATGCAATGCTATGAGACATGTGAGTTAGGCCATAAGAGGCCTTGGAGATTCTTTTCCTCAACTAGGAATGTTGTCTGGAGACTGACACACTGTGTAGATGCCCCCAGATACAAAACCTCTTAGATAGAGAAGTCCAACTATCCCAAATGTCCCAGCTGATGGCCCCACCAAGACTTCAGACCTACTAGTAAGGCCATCTTGGACCGTCCATTCTAGTGGATCTTCTATCTGAACAAGCCACATGAATGAGTCCATGCAAAACTAGTAGAGGGACTACTCAGCTGAGTACAGAAATACGAGAATTAATTATGAGTAATTATGAGAACTAATTATGAGTAATTATTCATTACTCTTTTAAGTCACTATGCTTTGGGGTAGTTATTACAAAGAAAAAAATAACAGATATAGAAAGTAATACCTGGAGAAGGAGGATTTTTAAAAAAAAAAAGGCTAACCCATATGGCCATTTGGTTTTGGGACTGGGAATTGGGCAGAGCTTGAAAGAGCAGTGAGAAGATTGCTCTGGAAATTGGAAGAATGGTGAAGAAATTACTATAGGAAGCTGGAAAGGGGATGGGTCATATATTGTAATCATGAAACAATTGGCAGTATTCTCACCTGTGGTAACTCAGAAGATAGAGAGTTTCCTAGTGAACTTGTGGACCTGATTAAGGAGATTTCCAAGGAGTATAATGAATGTGTTGGTGTATTTACTGCACATGATAAGGTCTGTAAAGAAAGAGATGAATTGAGGAAGGCGCTGCTCATTTTGTAAGCAGAATTTAAAGTAAATATGAAGAGTTCAAGACATGCTAAGTTGAAAAGAAAGACTGTTGCATTTTTGGTCTCTCCATCTAACAGAAGATTTTCAAGTAAGAAACGGCCCCAGGGTAGATATCACATCATGGATGTGGCTATAAGATCCTTTGCTAAGAGCTTGAAAAATTTAAGGAAGTACTTAGTAGACATTCGCATCTAGGTTAAAGGACTTCTAAGAATGTCAGAGGCATTATCCCACAGCATTATTCCACAATAACTAGACATGTCCAAAGTAGAAAGGAGTCTGTCTCAAAAAATTATGGATGTAGGTTTTCAGGCACAGAGTGAGTCCTAAAAAGGCTCATAATAAATCCAGAAAATGTTACGCAAATTGCTATAGTGAGACCAATGTCATCTTGAACCAAAAGCTGACTTTACAATTTTTCCCATTATGCAGTGAAGTCTATTTCCCCACCCCCTTAATGAGTTGTTATTATTATGATTTGCTTTGACCAACAGAATTGTTCTACTTCTGAGGCTAAGCCTCAAGAGACCTGTGGCTTCTCTTTTCACTCTCTTGGAATGACGTCCTGAGACCATCATGCCATAAGGAGACCAGGAATGAAATATTCCAGGCAAAAGAGACTTAGCCATTCCAAGCATCCCATCAACAGCAACATCAAGGACCCAGTCATGGGAGTAAGACCTAGTTTATCCTCCAGTTGATATCAGTTGCGTGATTGAGCCCAGGAAAAAGCAGAAGAACCACCTAGCCAAACCACAGAATTATAAGAAATGATAAATCAGAGTGGCTCAGTCGGTAAGAGTCTGCCTTTGGCTCCTAACCAGCCATGATCTCAGCATCCTGGGATCAGGTCTCACATTGGTCTCCTTGCTCAGCAGGGAGCCTGCTTCTTCCTCTGCTTCTGCCTGCCACTCCACCTGCTTGTGCTCTCTCTCTCTCTCTCTTTCTCTCTGACAAATAAATAAATAAAATCTATTAAAAAAAAAAAAAAAGAAGTGATAAATCATTATCTTTTTAAGCCATTAAGTTTTGGGGTAGTTTGTACATAGTATTAGACAGTTGATTATAATCCCTCAAATGAACAATATAGTATGTTGGCATGTCTCACTGGCATCTAAAGAAAGTATTTTCTTTAAAGTAGTATGTTTAAAAATGGCATCTCAATGTCAATTTCGAATGTCAATGCCAAGTGAATTCACTTACTCACTTATTTATTCAGTCAATATACATTTATTGACTATGTGTCAGGCACCAGGCATATAAAGACCAAAAAAATAATAATTTTATTTAATAATAATCCTTCAAGAAGCTCAGTGGAAATGTCCAGCAAGGAAAACACAATTAAAATAGTCTGGGGGTTGTTATGACAGAGGTAAGCACAGGTCCCTTCGGGAGCATAAGCAAGGACATTCATCCATTCATTCAACATTCATTAATTCCCCACTATGTATCAGGCTTTGATTTAGATCTTGGAAATAGAGTTATAGATGAGACAGGAAAAAAAATCACCTCTGTCTTCAGAGGCTTACATTCTAGGGGAAGAGATGGTTAATTTGCAAATAAACAAAAAGCGAGATTTCCACTGGTGATAATAAGAAAATAAAGGGGACGAGGGATAGAGTGATGCCATTGGACACTATTTTGGACAGAGTTAATCAGGAAGAGCTCTGTGAAGAGTGGACATTTGAGCTGAGAAGTGGAGGATAAAGAGTAAGCCATGCAAGAGGCAAATAAAACCAAAGGCAGAGTGGTCAGCAAGTGCTAAGAGCCTGAGCTTGGAATATGGGAAGAACAGCAAAAGTCCAATGAGGCTGGAGATGGGTGAGCAAAGGGACGGTATGGGAGATGAGGCCTGAGAGAAGACAGCTTTCATATGGCCTTGTTGACTGTGGTAAAGAGTTTTGATTCTATTCTAAATGGAAATCATTGGTGGGTGTCAAGCATACATGTGACTAGGAAATCTTTCTGAGGGTGGAGGGCTGCCTCTTAAATTAAATCTTGAGTAGGCATTAGACTAGGCAGAGGGCATGCAGCAGGGATGGCTATAGGAAAGGAAATCGCATGCTATGTTCCGAGCAGCCATATATTTTTTATGCCATAGCTGGTGGATTCAGCAGGAACCAGTGGGGGAAGGATGACCATTCAAGAAATAATGCCCAGAAAATTGACTATTCCTTTGAGGGGAAAAAAAATTAAAGATGTTTATCTTGTATCATTCTTGAAAATAAGTCTCAGGTGGATTAAAGATTTTAAAAATTATAAAATTATTGGGAAAAATATAGGAAAACACATTCATGACCTTTGTGAATGAAGGGGTTAAGAAGAATTTCTTAAACAAGAGATAACTAGGAAAAGAATAAATTTGACTATATTAAAGTCAAAATAAATCAAGATACCATAAACAGAGCAAAATATATGAAACAAACGGGGAAAAATGTTTACAACATAAATAGTAGCCAAAAATTGGTACAAACAATACATAAATAACTCCTATAAATAAAAACAGAAAGGATAAACAATCCGGGAAAGAAATTGGCAAAGGATATAAAGAGGAAATTCACCGAAAGGAAAATAAAAATGGCCAATAAACATACAAAACATCTGAAACTAATTAATAATCAGAAAAATGCAAATTAATATAAGTAGATACCATTTCCACCTATCAGATTATCAAAAGTTTTTTGCATGATAATATGTATTCTCAGAGACTGCTAGTGGGGGCATAGTTTTTCATCTTTCTGGAGGGCCCTTGAGCAGTGTGTATTAAAATAAAATGCAATTCTAACTCTTAAATATCATTCCTGGATAAACCTTGGCACATGTGCACAGAATGTTCACTGCAGCATTGATTCTATTTAGAGCAGGAAGTAAAAATCTCAAAGTTTTATTAGGATTTTATCTTGAAAAATAAAAACTAATCAAAACTTATATTATATTCACACATAGTAATTTTAGTCACCAGAACTCTGTTGTAATACTTAGACCTAACAAAGAAAAATGTATTGCTTTTTCTGTGCAGTGTTTCACTTCACAATCAAGTTGTGTTAGATTAGCATTGTATTGACAGAAACTTACAGAAAGGAGAGGAAGAATAGCAGACACTGCTTTATTACCAAAATTGGAAAGGGGCAAACTGAGGGAGAAAATAACTCTCTGTGGAGGGCACAGGGGTTACGGAATTACAGAGTAGGATAAGAGAAGAGAGAAGTGAGTGGATATTTTTGTATAGGACAACTTTTGCCTCCCCAGGCATCTGGGTAACTAAGGACACATGTATAGTGATACCTTGTAGCCACAACTCCACGGCAGTAAATAATACTGCAATAAGAAATACCTGGGAAGAAGCAAATTGTTCCTATGTCTCTTAGCCCCTTCACAATCTCTGTTGCTAGGATGAAAGAGGAAAATTAGACTTTTAGTAAAACGAGGGGGAAATTCTCCCTATCAAGAAAAGAACACATACCTTCACGCTTTCCTTCATTCACCCACCTAAGGAAGGGTGAGTCTGTTCAAATCTGTCACATAGTGATGTGTGTTCTCCTGGCTTTCATAACCTTCAGACTCTGTGAACCCCAGCAGTGCTGAGCTCTTCTCCGGCATCCCTAATCATAGCACCATGGTGGGCTCATGGAGTCTTTAATTAAAATGCTTATAACCAAAGTCTCCAACCAGTGCTCCTAGACTAATCTCTGGGTTAAAGCCAATAGTGTTCAAAGTTTCCACTTCCCCGTGCTCATGGCGCAGTTACTAGAAAACGCTCTACAAGGCTTTAGGACTCTTCACAACTGTGCTAGGGCTTAGCACATCACCCCTTCCCACTGAAATGTTTGCAGATTGCTCTGCCTGCTCTCCCATTAGTCCAGACGTCAGGTTTTCCCAGCTTCCAACAATGTCGGGGTAGCAAGGAAAGGACTTTAGAGTCAGAAAGACCTGCCCTCATGTTTAGTACCTCCTACTTCCTAACTGTGTGATCGTGGATAGGTTATTTGTCCTCTGAGGGGGCGCCTGGCTGGCTCAGTAGGTAGAACACGCGACTTTTGATCTCAGGGTCGTGAGTCCTAGCCTCACATTGGGGGTAGAGTTTACTCAAAAAAAAAAAAAAGAGTTGTCCACTTTGAGCCTCTGTTTGCTCATCTGTAAAGGGAATATAAGAAAAACTCCCATGCAGGCTCATTGTGAGACGGTAACAAGCAGTTTAGGGAAAGCCTGTGACATGTTAGTAGACGCTCAAAATCAGCGAACTCCACTCCACACTCATGGACACACATATTCTTTTCCTTTCCTTACAAAGTATTCAGGGCCTCACAACTATTGGGCATTCCATCACAATCTGGCCAGATTTGGGAGGTGTGGAAGGTGTGGGAAGACCAGAGTACATTCCTTTCCCTCTTGGACTCTCGAGAGAAGGCAGAGGAGCCTGGAGGAAAACAGAGCTGCAGATACTGAGGAAGGGTCTCAGGACAAGCGTGTGTCGTTCCTAGCTAGTACTTATCAGCTACCTCCAAGTTGCATCAGCCACATTGCAACATTCTCAGCAAAACAGAAGAGTCCATGGTGCAAATGGCATAGGTCCATCATTTGGAGGAGGGGGTGACTCAAAGATGAAAGTGTTTATCATGTCATAAAATCACAGCTAGAAACCCAGTGATGGCTCCCTCAACATCTTTCTCTATTTCTCTTGTCGGTACTCTGAGGTCCTTTATCTAAGGCAGCCCCAGGGGCAACATCACATTTCTTTAAAACTCAGGTGAGTTTCCCAAGCAAAGAATCCAAAATGAGTCATGAGTATCCCCTCCCCCCTTCTAAATAAAAACTCAGTTAAGAGAAACAATCCAGGATCACCTTATAGTTGGTTGCCTAATTCACTATGGCAGTAAGCAGACAAGGCAATGCCTTATCTGTAGATTCAGACCTTGGACAATTTTAATATCAAAGTTCTTCCTAACATTTTCATTTTTTTTTAGTGTTTCCATCCAATATTAATATGATAAGAGGAAAGCAAGTTTACAACCAAAACCAAAAGAGAAAGCTTTTTAAACCTACTCTTCTTCTAGGAAAAATTTTATTTCAGTTACGCATGGCTTAAATATGGTCCTGTCCCTAGGTCCCAAGTCATTTGAGATTAGCAGTAGTTCCAAACTCACAGCAAGATTTGATAAATCACCAAAATAGAGCATACTATTCAGGTCAAATTGTCTATGGAATCAAAACAGAGATATTTCTGAAATTCACTGTCTCGGTGATTCTCTTGGGTAACCACAATGTTTAAAAGATATTCCTAAATAATTTGTCAATAAGGTAAGCAACTGTTAGAGCCATGAACTCCTGCTTCCTCTTGTTTGTTTTTGGAGTTTCTTTCCTTTGCTTTCCCTTCTTGTTTTCAGGATTTTGCATTAGACTCTAGAAACTAAGAATTCATTCATCGATCAAACTTCCTGATGTTAAAGAGAAATTTTAAATGATAACTTCCCCTCGTTGCCTTCGGATGGACACTCGGTCCCAGAGGAATTAGGTACTCACTTGGATTGTCTCAGGTTGGAGATGAACTTTCAAGACCCTCGGAGGATTCTGAGTCCAGTCTTCCTCTCCAAATCACAGCAATTTGGCTACAAATGCTCAGAACCTGGATTTGCATTGGGGTGAGTCCAGGAGACAGTGGGGTGAGGAGGAGGAGGAGGAGGAAGAGGAGGAGGAGGAGGAGGAGGAGGAAGAGGAGGGAGTTCTAGTAAAAGCAGTGGATGATCACAAACAGCCTTCCGGCTCAGCAGCAACATCTCTTCCTTGGCTCCGTGCCTCATGAACACAGATTAGTCATTAACAATCCTTTCCCTGATAAATGATATAAACATAGAAAGGAACCTTGGGAGGGCCTCGAGATTCCCAGGACAAACTCCCACAGCTCCAAAGAAAGGAATGGGACCTGGCTGAGGAGCCCGGAAGCTCGGCTTTTAAAGCACTTCTCCACAGGCTCCTTGGTAGGGTTCTGAGTCCCCAGGTTTCTGCAGGCTGGTCTGAAACTGAACTGTCCTCTCCCCTCCCCCAATTTCTTTTAATAGCTCCACCACCTCCCAGGGACTGAAGTTAGCAACTGAGCCTTCTTGACCCTTCCCTCTCCTGGGCCTCCTATAGCAAGTAATAACAAATCCATGTGGATTCTATCTTTGGAATGTCTCTTATTTCCAACCCACCCTGTTCCTCTGCTAATTTGGGCCTACCATAGCCTCCTTTCTGAAGAACAGCACTGGCCTCATACCTATTTTCTCTTTACTTTTTTTTCCCTCTGTTTTTCAAGTTGCATAGCGGTATAAAGCGTGGGCTTCAGTCAAATGCCTATGTGTTTGTCACAACCCTGGGCAAGACACATAGCCTCTCTGAGTCTTAGTTTCCTTCTCCATAAGATGGAGATAGAGTATCTCATGGGCTCTGGTGAGAATTACATGCGTAGTTAAAAATGTGTAAAATGTTTGAAAAGTGCCTGACCCACGGCAAGCGCCCAATAAGTTTCAGCCATTATTATTTCTTCGTTTTATCAATTGAACTAATATTGAACGGTCATCTGCATAGTATGTACCCAGCAAGCAACTTCCTAGATGTTCTCCTAATCAAAATCCCCCAGTGGGTTCCCACTGCCATAAAAATAAATTTATAATGCTTTGGTCTGACATTTAGAACTCCTTTCACCCTCTGACAGTCTAGTCTAATCCATCTTTCTAGCATTTTCTTACATCCTGTCTCTTCAGAGATCTTAACCTCTTACCCACATATGCCAACCTCTCCTGGCTCCGTGCCTTTGCTCAATTTCCTCTTTTTACCTAAATCATCTTCCTTTCATGTCCTCAGGTCTGCCAGGCCCACCGTAAGTGCTGAGTTCTCCCTGAAGCCATCCGCATTCCTCATCTGCCCCTACTCTGCCCACCAAACCCTCCTCATCCTTTATTTGTAGGTCTCTCATTGTCCCTTAATTCCTCTGGTCTTGTATATTATAGTTACCTATTTACCCCTTTAAAAGAACAAAATTTTTAGAGGAAAAGTATGGTAGCCAACTTGCCTTTGTATCCATCCCTGGTCTTCGCATAGTGCCTCTCATGGAAAACTATTGCATAACTATTTGTTAGCTAAATCAATGAGTGAGCTGAGAAAAGAAGAACTTTCCAAAGCAGCATATGCACACTTGGGTGTGTGTGTGTGTGTGTGTGTGTGTGTGTGTGTGTGTGTTTGCCCGTATATGTGCATGCACCAGTGTTCCCCATTATAAAGTTAGTGGCAGGTCTATATTCAAACCCCTTAGGAATGCTACATCTTACTTTTCTTATCAAATAGTCTCTTTAGATCCTACAGGCTCACACTCCCTATGCCCATGGGCTCCCTATATACAGAAGCATGCCCAGACACACCCTTCATCAAAAGGAAGAGGGGGAACTCGGCCCTGTAAATTCTCCCCTCCCATTTGAAGAGTCTGTGATGACACTCACCCTGCTCTGCAGCTCTGGGATGACTGAAGGACTCCTGCATGACTCCCAGACCAATTCTTCTTAGATGACAAGAGCCTATGTTGTGATTTCATTCTCCCCGTCAGCCGTGGAAGCTGATGGTTGAAGACACAGACTCAGGACCTTATCACTTTGATTCAAATCTCAGCTCTACCACGTATGAGCTGTATGACCTTAGGATTTTACTTAACATCTCTATGTCTCCTTGTCTGTAAAATGGACCTATAAATACTACCTATTTCACGGGGTTATTGTAAAGATTAAATCAATTAATATGTGCAAAGTTCATATAGAGTATCCGGTACATAGACATGCTATCTAAGCATTAGCTACTACTGTTTTTCCCTCAGCATTTTACACTATCATATCTGCCTAACTAGACTAGATCTGAAGGATCTCAGATATTGGGAATAAAAGGTATTGAGGATAAATTTTCAGGGTAAGAAAAAGGCAACAGCAAAAGCTCTGCACCAGGAGGTAGCTTGCAGAATCCCATGAAGGAAGGCAGGCCAGTGTTTTTCATCTAAGAGCATGGAGTGGGTGTGAAGAAATATGGATAGGGGAGGTAGGGGCACGTGGTGTGCTGGGGAATGTTTAACAACCTCTCAGAGAAGGGAGTATACACACACACACACACACACGCATGTGCACACTCACATTACAACTTTTTAGATATTAGAGATGTGTAACATGTTTCACAAATAATAATGAAACACAAAGTTTTTGTATATTATAAATTCCATGTAGCCAATTGACCCTCACAGAACACTTTCACTTAACTTTGCTAAACTCTTGCATTGCTCGCCGATTTTCAACCATGATTTGATCAACAGAACCACATTCTGTTCCACAAATGCTTTTCCCAATGCATTTGTTGTCATGAAATCACATGTGTGATATACTGTTGAGCTGCTACCCTCACACAAATTATATCCATTAAATTGTACACTCTTTCATTTCCAACGTATATTTTGGAAAGTCTTTCATTCATCAGTGACATGAGTAGCTTTTTGGCTGAATCGAATAAGTTTTCAGACATTGGAAGACATGTCTTCATTTTTGTGTATGTGGTCTTCACAATGTAAAGCTACAAGCAGGACACTCTTCTAAGTTTAATCTTTATTACCACCTAGCCCACAGATCGCAAACTTTTCTCTCAAGGGCAAAAAAATAAATAAATATTTTAGGTTTTGCAGCCACATCTGGTCTCTGTCAAAGTTTATAACCTTTTAAAAATAGAAAACCTCTTCTTAGTTTGCAGGTTGTACCAAAATATCAATGGGCCAAATTCTGTCTGCCAGCCATGCTTGCCTTCAAGCAATCGACAATGCAATAATCAAATCCTGATTCATGGATTTTTTCTCATTTCTGTCATGTAAATATTCTCATCATGACCAACCTATCAATGAGATGTTACTTAACACGAGGTTGGAAGAGAGGTATGGTGGTGCACCATTACTTAGCATTTCCACCTTATGGGTACAATAGATGTGAATAACCACAAGAGCATAGATAATGGCAAAATACAGTACAATAACCAGGAAGTGAGGAGTTTTAAGCATTTATTACACCTTTTTAAAAAATGTATTTAGGGGTGGCTGGGTGGCTCAGCAGTTAGGTGTCTGCCTTTGGCTCAGGTTGTGATCCCAGGGTCCTGGGATCGATCCCGCATCAGGCTCTCCACTCAGCACAGAGCCCTGGGGCCACAGATGTGGAAGGGACCTTGGCTGTCATCTGGTTGAACATCCTCATTGGGTAGGTGGGGAAACTGGGGTTTAGAGAGATTAGATGAGTTGCCCCCCAAATACCGGCAGGGAAAAGCAGAGGCAGATCTATAACTATAGACATAATGTGCCTAAAATATGTGGAGAAGAAAGGTACAGATTACTTGTCACACCATGGAATTTATAATTTCACCTACTATAAAACCATGACTTATGTTATACTTTTTTTAAGTAGCTAATTTTGTGTACCCTTGAGAGTTCTGTCACATTTCCATCCATTGCATTTTCCTACCAGGGAATATAAATGGGATGTGTGTCCTTTCTGTTCCCCTAGCTTCCTTCCTCACCAAATTATGCCCTGAATCCAATCCTCATCAGCCCGGGATTCTACAATCTTTTGACTAAGCAGTGCTTAGTCTAGATCTAACCAGTGTTGAGTTAGATAATGTAATATATATATTACATATATAGGCCTCACACACACATATATAAGGGAAACAAAAGCTCCATTAATTGGTACGTATCCTTCTACTTACAATGGAAATATTTGCTATGCCTTTTTAAAACATGCATTATTTCATTGAAAACAAGCAAATGCTGGTCATCATCCACTAACTTGATTTTATGAACCACTAATGGGTCATGTCACACAGTTCAAAAGACACTGCTTGAATGTCCATGTTGATATTGTACTGGGAGGGGTAAGTCAGGACTGAAGACATCTCATAGGACATTTCCTCTGGAAAAAAGAAGCACCCACAAGGGTGGGTGCTGTGCTGACCCACTGCAGATTCTTGCAGTTCATTAACAGGGCTGTTTATGAGCATGTAACATTTGCAGTCACAAGGGGTCCCTCACTTAGAAGGCCCTGTGTTTGTTTGAATGCTCTATTGTCATTGTTTTGAAAATTCTTAATTGTTTAACAAAAGGTCCCATATTTTCATTTTCCATGGAGCCCCACAAATTATGTAGCTGGTCCAGTCTATTAATTCAGACATGAAGTCTTCCTGATAGGAACATGGCATTCTTTCACCCTTAGTGGATAAAGTACAAGCTGCTTAGAGTGTTTATGACCTACACCGTTTCAAAAGTCTGCTGTGCATTAGGAACAACACATAAGGGAAGTTGTTGAAAACTTTTGTTCTGCCCAAGGCTTGCGTTCAATTGTTCTAGCCACAGCTGGAGTGGATTGTCCAAACTACATTCAACTCTTAAAAAAAGAAATAGTCTTAAAATAGGATGACCCATTTAATGCCATGTGCTGCCAAACGAGATAATTGGATGTGAAATACTCGAGGCAGGTTCTCAATAAAAGATATAATAGAAAGATGAAGGTCAGTGTTGGGCCTGAGTGTTGTATTATGCCCAACCTGCATTTTAAACCCGAAGGTTGCTAAAAAGATTATTAATAGGTAGAACAAAGAACACATTTGGGGACATGGCCCATTTTATTTTGAAAAGGTCCCTATCTGTTGGGGAAATTCACCTGATAGCTCAATGGTAAGCTACCTTTCTTCAGTGGGGACAAGGCTACTTATCATCAAGAAGGCATATTTTTAGAGCTCTACAGCGGTGTGATACTGTATTTACACTATTCCTTTTGTGTTTCAGGGGCTGAATATAGACCATAACTATGCAGCAGAATCAGATATGATGAAAATCATGATGCTGGTCTCCTTAGAAACGATTCTGAAACACAAGAGCCAACCAGGTACTTAAAATATCAGTCTTTACCCATAGAACAATCTTTTACTAAACATCTGCTATTCAAAGGCTTTGTTTACTCTGCAGAATTCACTAATCAGCATGGTCCATATGAATGTTATCTCTTCTTTGTACCCTCAAAGCACCCCATGTTCACCCCTCTCAACGTATTTTTTATTTATTATTGCAACTGTTTATTTCCTTATGCGTGTCCTTCACTAGTTTGTAAGCTCCTTGAAGGCAAGTCCTGAGGTGGTGTTTTTTTTTTTTTTTATCTATCCTCTAGTCCTAGCACAGAACCAAGTCTACTATAGGTGCTCAAAAAATGTCCATGGGTAAGTAAACGAATGAATGACATATGATATATGAAGAGCTCCTACAAATCAATAAAAAAAAGATCAACAACACGAAAGAAAAATGGGTAAACCACATGCAAATATGATACATAGAAAAGGATATACACATGACCATTACACATATAAAAAGACACTGAAACTCGGTCATAATAAGAATCATAGTAAAAGACAAAAAATGACATAAATGGCCGGTAACACATAAAAAAAATCCACACTCAGTCATAATAAGAGAAATGCAAGCTACACTGAGATATCATTTCTCACCTATCAGATGGGCACAGATAAAAAGAAGTCTGCTAACATATTGTACCAGTGACGATAAAGAAACAAGCACTTCCAGGGCGCCTGGGTGGCTCAGTGGGTTAAAGCCTCTCCCTTCTGCTCAGGTCATGATCTCAGGGTCCTGGGATCGAGCGCCGCATCGGGCTCTCTGCTCAGCGGGGAGCTTGCTTCCCCCTCTCTCTCTGCCTGCCTCTCTGCCTACTTGTGATCTCTCTCTCTGTCAAATAAATAAATAAAATCTTTAAAAAAGAAACAAGCACTTCCAACTATTGCTGGTGGGGATTGTAAATTGTTACAATCTCTAAGGAGGACAGATTGCAAGTGTGCATTACCCTTTATCCAGTAATCCCATTTCCAGGAGTCTATCCTAAAAGATATACATGAACATGTGTGAAATGATACTTAAACACAGAGCTAAATTTACCTGGTATGCTCCAGATATGCTGCACTGATTGTTAAAATACTGAAATTCTTCCTGATGTATTGATAAACACATCTGTCCTGAGCCCACCCAACGCCCCACTTCTGCCCTGTCACCATCTAGCTCCTCCTCTCAAACCCCCAGACCTTGCTGCAACAGGGCAACTCAAGAGGTCATGCCTGGTACTGCAGGGGCCGCCAGGACCATGCTTCAGCCCCGCGTCCAGCCTCATTCTGATTGACCTGTGTTTGTGCTCTAAGGGCTGTTAGATACTTGGATCTCACTCCTATATTCAAGGCTGTTCACTGCAGCATAGAATCCAATAGCAAAACTTGGGAAGCAACCTAATCAAAAGCTAACATTTACTGAGAGCTACGTGCCACACACTGTTCTAAGCACTTTACCATTGATTCTCATATTTAATCCTCACAACAGCCCTAGGGAGGAGGTATTATTGTAATTCCCATTTTACAGACAAGAAAACTGAAGCACAAAGAAGTTACCCAAAATCATATAGCTAATAAGTGATGAGCCAGAACTCTGTCAAGGTAGTCTGATTCTAAAGCCTATGCTCTTAGAACAAAACGTGCCTCAGTAGAGACTGTGACATTAATTAGGGTCTATCCATGGAATAGAAACTTTTACAGCCATAAAGAAGATGGGGACGCTCTTTATGAATTTGTAATGGCATAGCATCCAAGCTAAACTACTCATTGAAAAGGAAGTACAGAAAAATGTCTGTAGTAGTTATCCAATTTGTGGATCCACACACATGTGTGTATATGTACTTATATACATACACATGTGTGTTTGTATACATATATGTATATGTGTGCATATACACATACACACAAAATCACAAATTGGATACATAGGATGTATCTGGAATGATATAAAAGAAATTGGTAACACTGGTTGCCTACCTCTGGGGTACAAAATATTAGGAAAAAGTGTTTGCAGTGTGTACTTTTTGCACCTTTTGAATTGCACATACTGCCTGTTTTAAAAATTAAACTGCAAATTAGTGTTTTAAATGAATGATATATACATAAAGATTCTGAGACAGAAAGTCAAAAGGCTTACAGAGATATAGAAAATGTGTGCAGCTGGTCAGAGGTGAGTGAGAGTCCTCCCTCCTGGTCATCAGGCAGAGTAGAGGCTTTAAAGAAAGGGAGAGTTGTAAGGCTATTTGGAAAGCAGGAGAGGGTACCCCCAGGGGGTGGGGCACAGGTAAGGAGACCATGATAAACTTTAGCGCACAATGAAGTGAAGGTCACTGGAGGTCTCTGTGTCCTCTATGGTTGTGAATGTATGCATAGGAAGACAAGATCTGGGTGTGGAAGTTCTGGGAGGGGCCCCCGAGGTTGAATGTGGATTAGAAATCAGCCTTGTGGTGCCCATCTTAGGGAAATTCAGAGGAACATGAACTAGAAGTGCCTGAACCTCATCCTGGCTCACATCCGGGCTAGTAAGGAGTTAAGCTGTGGAGCCATTCTCAAAGAACTGAACAAGAAACAAAGAAGTAATTGAAGGTTTGGTGGAAAATGGGGCTGAGGAAAATGGTTCAAGGAGCTGATATTGTTGGTTCTGAAGGAGGACAATGACTGTCCCCTACTTGACGGCACATCATTGTCAGTGGGATGGTGACCAGCTGTTCTCTGCCGCCACAAAGGAGACAAAGAGGAAAAGGGCTTCAACTGCAGCATGAGCAATCTGAATTAGAGTCAGAGAAAATCTTTTCATTAGGAAAAATACGAAGTTGTTAAACACTGAGGGAACAGACTCTGAGGGAAGACAGGGTATCAATATCCCTCCCTCGAAATTAGACCTGATGGTTTAGACACCAAACCGCATCCGACTTAGTCATCCTTGGTCTATACCAGGGTCTTCACCTTAAGCTGCAGGCAGTAACACCAACCCCATAAAGTTGCTATAAAGGTGCAAAGAGAGCCTGTGTGTGAAGCATTTAGAACAGGGCCTCCTATACAGTAAATTCTGGACAATAATAGCTGTTGTCCTTCATGGTAAAATAGAGTGTCTACTAACCGTGAAGGTCTTCAGTGATTGCAATGATTCCCCAGGATGGCCCCGGATGGTCTTTTTAATTCAAGCAAATATCCCAAGTTCTTCATCAATAGTTTTATGTCCACAGCTTTATAAGGAAATTCTACCCTTTCTGGAATAAATAAATAATAAATAATAAATATAATAAATAGTAGACTATTCATCTCATCTGCTTTGGTTGTAAGGAGTTCTGACGTCAGCCGTGTTCCCAGAAGTCACATTTCTAACAATCTTATTCTCTGGGCAAGTATAGACAAGAATTTTTCAAATATTTTGGATTGTGACCCATGATAATAAATAAATTTCATACCACAATACAGTACACAAATGTATACACACATCCATATATGTGTAACTGAAAGTTTGCAAAAAAAAAATGCTTAGGCTTTCTATGCGTTATCTATTCTGATATTTTCTACTTTATTTTATTCTGATTTTTAAAATACTGATCTTGACCCACTAGATTGATTTCATGACCCACCCATGGATTGTGACAGATAGTTTGAAAAACTTATGTCAGGTCTAACACCATTGGGCAAGTTCCTGACCTCGAGTCTACTAGCACAACTGTGAAAAGGGGATTAAATTATCAGTATCTTGGTGTCTTATAAAGTTTAATTTAGAACACTAAGTAACACTGGGCCTAACATTTATTTAATAGACCCTCCTCAATTAAAGTTGATTATGCCATTACAATGATCACCCTAAAGTCCCTGGGTTAAAGCTGGGCAGAGGTCCTGGCCCAGACCACATATGCTCTTACTTGGTAGGTATCCTCCCCAGTCGAGGTGCTTGGTTTCCCCTCCAATAACAAATGTTCATCAGCAAACCTGAAAAAAACGGAAGAGCAAGGTGAGAGGTAGCCACAATGCAAGAAACTGAAGTTTCCGCCAAAACATGAACAGACTGTGCTTAATACTAAAGCCTAGATGAGAATGAGTGTTCAAGAGCTGCAAAGAGAGGTATGTTATGTCCTCTTCTTCCGTTTAAAAGGCAGGGTAGAGCAGAATATACTTTAGGAAAAAAAAAAAAAATTCTGTTCCAAATGGCAAAAATACAAAAAAATAACTAAATATTTTGTTTCTTAAAGAGTACATCTTGGGTGCTAAAAAAATTAATGGAAAGAGCTCCTCCTTCAACTAAGACAAATGAAAGAAGTATCAGTGTCATTTGAAATAAATTTGCAGAAAGAAGAGATGGGCATTTCACCTGTAAACACAGCCCCTTTTAACCTGGCAGTTATAATTCTTTGCCTTGATCCCAAAAGAACTAAATATAAACAGTCGTCAAATTTTGCTTCTATCATGATTATAACTTCTTACCGTGACCAGTGAAGCAGGGTATTAATGGAATGATCATTTGCATGTGTTGTTGCTCTGTTCTCCAGTCCCTCCAGAAAAGCCACCATTCTACTAAGGGAGATAGATCTCATTCACTTCCTATTCCTTGCCTACCCACCCCCAAGCCCCCACACACCTAACTGACAAGAAAGCAGAAAATTCCTGAAAGACCTCTTCAAAGAGATTTTAATGGCAACCTGAGACGAGAGAGTGAGAAGTGGTTTTGGAGCAAAATTAAGAATTTTAGAGATCCATGGGGCACCTGGGTGGCTCAGTGGGTTAAAGCCTCTGCCTTCGGCTCAGGTCATGATCTCAGGGTCCTGGGATTGAGCCCCGCATCGGGCTCTCTGCTCAGTGGGGAGCTTGCTTCCCCCTGTCTCTATGCCTGCCTCTCTGCCTACTTGTGATCTCTCTCCTCTCTGTCAAATAAATAAATAAAAATCTTTAAAAAAAAAAAAAAGAATTTTAGAAATCCTGACTGAGAGGAATATGGTGCCAACATTACCATCCTCCAAACATAAATCAAAATAGAAACAATACTAATCCATAACCTCCATAAAAAAGAAATCCAATTGAATTTAGATTTCTTTTGATCAATAAAATGATTTTTTGTAATATCAATTATTTTAAAAATGTATGTGTGTATGTGTGTGTGTGTGTGCCCAAGCCCCCACATTGTGAGTAGCCTAATTGACTATTTATTCTACTTTTGGGTTTATCTAACCCTTAATACTTGAAGGGAAAGATATTCCCAAGACTGGAAAGTGGAAGATTGGTAAGAACCCCCACTCTACCTTGGGTAGTAGAGGGACTTCCAAGGGAATGGCTCCAGTGGATTTCTAGAAAGTTTGGGCTCTAGGCCCAGGGGTTCCAAGCCCTTCCAAAAAGATTCAGGCACCCTAAGTGTGGTGCAGAAACCAGGGAGCTGCACAAAGGGCCCCTACAGGCTGGGACAATGGGCAGACCAGTGGTGAACATTGCAGATGGTGTCCCATGATTGATGAAATTTTACTGTGTGTAAGAGCTTGACACGACACTAGAGTAGAGTCCCAATAATGATCAGGATCCAATATCTTTCCAGCATGGCAGAATGGAAAATAGGTTATTTTCATACACTTGAGTTTCTGGCCAGCAATTTAAACTTCTTAGTCCTGAACCTGACACTCTGGTGGTACCTTGGCAGATGTGGCTGAAATCTTCCTTCCTGGACCGCGGAGCCTACGGCCTTTGAGAATACTTCTTCTACCTCATCAGGCAATTTTCACCCCTGGTCCAGCTCAGCCAGTCAGACCTTGTACTGTCAGGTTGATGTCTTACAAGCAGGAGTGGGGCAATAGGCAAAGAGGAGCTGAAAATGTATACCCATATCTGGGGTTTTACATTTCAGAAATAAACTCCTACTCCTAACTACAATAATACATCATCGTCCATTATATGGAGAGGATATAAGACAAGGTAACACATCTCATTGCAAAATGATAAATTGTTTCAGACATAAGATGTCCGCCCATCCCCCTCTTTTCTATTTGCAAGCAGAGGAAGGGAGTGTGTCTGTATCAGATTTGGGGATCAGATATCAGGGATGAAGCTGAAAAGAGTGAATGCTTTGTTACTTTAACAAAGCCCATTTTCAAAGCTTTGTCCCTCTCTGCTACTGTACTTATCAAAGAGAATCAGATTATCATCAGAATGAGGACCAGTATAATTTTATAAAGAAAAATAGATAATTGCTCATTGGATTTTAATTACTAGATTTAATTTTGTCGATGCTACCTCCTTTCATTTTTTCCTCCAAAACACACCCTTGGATGTTCTCCCATCCTTTCTCATTTTATGATTTCCTATCTGTGAGTATTAAATACCCGGTTTATTAACATTTTTTCTTAATTGACTTTTAAAATTCAGTTCTAAGCATCAGTCTCTATGAATCACTTTGGTAATATCTTCTCTGTGAAGATAATAGGTAGTTTGTTAAAGTACTGTTCTTATAGCATGATATTAATAGCATAATATTAATAGTAATAACATAATATTAATATCCACAAATGTAGGCTTCCTTCCCTGGGCTTAATTGCTGAATGCACTATACTGAAAAATCAAAGCTACTATCTACTTGATAAAATGAGCAAAATATGTCTATAACAACCACATATGAAATCTAAAGTTATAACCAGAGCTGGAGTGCCTCTTCTTCCTCCTAAAATGTAAAAGGAAGTAGGACAGAGAAGGTGATTATGAAAATCAAAGAGATCTTCAGCAATAGTAGAAAAAGGAGCATATGAATATCACTCAGACCCTTGAGGTCACGGGGAGGGTTCAGACCTCTTCCTTAGGCACAATATGATATTAGAAAGATGTTTTCCAAATCAGAAGCATTGATGCATGATGTAATGAGGATGAGTGTAGTTAGGGGACGAGCACTCCCCACTTCACCCTAATTCATTCATTCGTTCACTTATTTGATCATTCATTTAACACATATTTATTGAGCCCCTGCTCTGGGCCAGTCACTAGGCACACAACAGCGCACAAGATGATGCATTTCCTATCTTCATGAGACATATTATCTAGTAAACTCCAAATCTACTTTCTATGAACAACATGAAAAAATCGTATAAACAAAAAAGCAACGGAAACAAATTCAGACATCCATGGCTGCAAATAGGAATAAAAAAAAACTAGACAATAATCATCATTCTCATTATGTCCTGGCCTGCCATTCTGCATATAATTACCCTAATACTAAAAAAAAACTTTCCAAAGTAGATCCTGTTACCTTCTTTACAGCTAAGGAAGCTGAAGATGGCTAAGAGGCTTACTTAAAGCTAAATGGCCAGAAAGTCCAGAGTGGTGGGATTTGAACCAAGACCCATCAGACTTCCAATACCACTCTTTCCCTGTATAGGGACATCTTCTCTGAGCAGAGGGCTTTTCCTCTGAGAACCAGAATCATCACATTAGAATAACAGAAAGAGACCTACCTAGAGCATATTAGCTTAGCTCCTTCCACAAATGCTTCATAAGGATTTATCATCTCTTTTTTAAAGACCATTAGAAAAATAACTTTTATATATAGACCATTTCTGTTTCTTCTAAAATACCGTGGTTGAAGATATCATCATTTATATTTACCCCTGTTACTAAAGTCCACACAATAACTTGTTTTGCCGAGCTTACATGTTTTATGTTAGATATATAATTCATTACATTTCTCTTTTTGTTCTAGTTTCTAGGAACTTCTAAGATTAAAATCTCTGATTTTACTTTAATTCACTCATTTGTTCATTCAACAAACATTTATGGAAAATGATTACTTTAGTGTGATTATTTTGTCCCTGCCTCAAAGGGCTTTTGATTTCCTTCTTATCTTTATTGTAATTGCTTTCCTATTATATGTTTATTATGTATTTTATTACATGGGTTTTGGAAGTAGTCAGGAGAGTATAAAATGTAAATGATAGCTAAAATGGTTTTACTATAAAAATGATAGGATCTGGGATACAGAGTAATAGATGTGACTGAGAGCACAGGGCTTATAATCTTGTAGATGCTGGGTTCAAATCTCGGTTCTGCCCCACGCACAGTGTAAACTGAAACAAATTATACTCTCTGAGCCTCTGTTTCATAAAATGGGACTAAGAATTCCCACACAAGATGTCTATAAAGATTAAATAAGATAATATATATAAAGTATCTGGTACTGCCTGGCACATTGTATTTAATAATTACTACTTGGGATTAAAGCAGGTAAATAGACAACAAATAATCTTACCAATAAATACCCAGTCTCTGAGGTGGGGTGAGCCTGGTTTCCATAGAAAATAGGTGGACATTTTTAAAACCTCAAAATTTAAATTAATTTTAAACTGCTTCCCTTTGGTCCTCTCCAAGATTCTCGGCAATGTTCCATCGCCCCTGGTTGTTGAGCCCTCTTGTCTAATTATAAACTAAATTCTGGCTTGTTAGCAGAAAAGATTTTCTCAGGCTCTGTTCTATAAACAATACCAGAGAAATCACAGATGCTTTGAAAACTGGGAGGGCCCTCCCAGTCTGCACTTTTTTCATCTTAAAGACCCCACAAATGACTGGCTTTAAAAGTTGTATATTTGCTATCAACAAGCACAGTATCTTATGCTTTCCTCATTGATGAGATGAATCACACTGTCTTATAGTTTATTTCCATGTCTGCCTCACCTATAGGAAACTTCTTGAGGGCTGGCAGTATTTCTCATTCCCATTCATTCCACTTCCTAACCTGGTGGCAGGCACATAGTAGGTGCTCAATAAATATCCACTGAATCAATGAATGAACCAACCAATTAATGAAAATCTACATGAGGACAAGGACCATATCTAATGCATTGTGTTATTTTCCCATAGCACCTATCATAGTGAATGAATGTTTAGCTAAGTCCACTTGAGATACGAAGAACTTTTTAAATAACAATTTATAATTTTTTTAGCTTAAGCCACAAAATAATAACTTTTTTAAATCCCCAGAGTCAATTTTTAGAGAACTTTCAAAGCCATGACCAGCATTTAAGTTTGGATTTCTTTGTGACTATTTTCATCAAAATTCTCAAACAAACCTTGTGAAGTTCTCACAGTGGAGTCTTTGTATTGCACTATTTCTCTCAGTGATAGGGAAAGCTCAGACAAAGACAGGTGAATGGATTCTCCCAAAATCAGACTGAGTTTAGCAAGGCCTGCAGGTGGAGACTGAGTTGTGTTCTTTCTAGAACTCAGATCTACTTCATGTCTAGAAGACGTGAAAGACATCTGCCAGGGGTTCAGTAACTGTGAACACCCAGAACACTCTTAGGAAATAATTCTTCCAAAATGGGGTTCAAGGACACCAAGCCCGTGGAAAGGTTTGGGGGGGTGGGGATGTGATGCTAAGTATTTCCATTCATGAATTGTTCGCTTTCTCAAGTGGTCTCTCTATCATGCACAATATCAACTTGAACGGGAAACTCAGCCCCTTCCTGGATTCCCATTCACAAATAACACCCAACCTCACAGAGCCTTTCTTTTGAGTGGCAACCTGAAAAAAGTTTGGGGAGTCTAGACTTCTTTATCAAGTTACTTGGTACCCCTCCCTTTCTCTTCTTCCTAATACCTTCATTTACCTATGCAGAGAATATCCAAACTCCTTTTATTTTACCTTCTCTTCTTAGTCTTTGCCCCGATGCTTATATTTTTAAACTCAAATAACTCATGAAGATATTTCCCTAAACAAGGAACTTCCCTCCATAAGAAGAATCTTGCACCAGCTATTAAAGAATGATTTTCACCACTTGGGCAGAGTTGCCTAATTATTTCCCAATATCCGATTCTTTTTATAAGCTTAAAATTAAAACTCCTGAGTTTTAGCTGAGTACATGGACACCCAGAATAAAGACTTTCTCAGCCTTCCTGCTGCCAGGTATTGTCATGGAATATGAGCAGAACTAATATGAGCAACCTCCTAGTACATCCTTACAAGGAAGGCTCATGTCCTCCACTTCCTTTGTACCTGCTTCCTATTGGCTGAAATGTGGACATGATGGTGAATGCTGGAGCAGCCATCTTGGACCATGAGAGAAGGTTGTGTGCTGAGAACGACAAAGGAACAGGATTGAAGGAGTCTGGGTCCCTGAGACCACACAGCTGCTATTTCAGTCCTGAATCACTTACATGAAGACTATTAAGTGAAGAACAGATAGACTTTTCCCTTGTTTAAGCTATTTTTCTTTTGGTTCTTTGTGACTGCTATTAAAACTATATCCTGCCCAATATACCTCTTTACACAGATATTGGCAAACATAAGCAGCATCAGGAAATACTGTGACAGGCATTCTAATCAGATTATCCATTAGAGTAAGCCCTGCTCATTTCCTTTCTATTGCTTTTTTTTTTGTTTTCCTTTTTTCATGTAGAATCATTCTGCCAACTCTTATCAAGTGGCCAGATCTCTGTTGTTTTGGGTTATAAATAAAAAGTTTAACATTTTATATGCAATGGGATTTTTTTCAAAAATTTCCAATTAACACAGAATGCTTCTGAATTTAGCTTTAGTTTACATTTAAAATTAAAATTAAGTTAAAATTAAATTTTCTATTTAAATTTCAGTAAGCTTAAAATTTTTATTTCTTTTAGATTTTTTCATCTATAAATGTTTCAGTATGAAATCTTCAACTATACAGAGAAATATATCTTTTTAAAAACCCCAAGAAATCACTAACGAATCATTTAAGAAATCTTAAGTTTTTTTCATCCTTGATTCATTTAAACTTTATGCATATTATTCTACAACTTGCTTTTTCATTCAACATTAGGCTCTAGTTCATTCATTTTCATTCTCTTTTATAATTATTCTGCAATGTATCCATTCTCCCATTGATGAACATTAAGGTTGCTTTCAATTTTGAGCTATTCCAATCAATGCTGAAATGAACATTTTCACATCTAACTCCGGGGCACAGGTTCAAATATTTTCTAGGATATGTCCCTGGAACTGAAATGGTAGCATTGTACTGTACGCACGCTTTCAACTTTAGTAGACTTTACAGAATTGCTCTCCAAACTTGTTCTACCAATTGTAATCTCATTTCTCTACATCTTCACTAACATATCTTCTCAGCTTTCTTACTTTTTGCCAAAATCATGAGATTGAAATAGCATCTCATTTTAATTTGCATTTCCTTGATTGCTGTTTAGGTTTATTTGCCATTCAGTTTTCCTGTTCTGTGAGATGCCTCTTTATATTCTTTGTCCATTTTGCTACTGAGTTGTTTGTATTTTTCATTGATTTTTAGCTAAATCTTTACATATTTGGAATTTTAAATTTTTCTAGTTATATGCATTACAAATACGTTCTCTCTTTATGGGCCATCTTTAAACTCTTATGCACAGAATTTGAACATTGTAGTGTCAATTTTTTTCTCTATAAATTGTGGTTATGCCTTAAGAAACCCTTTCCTAGGTGCGCCTGGGTGGCTCAGTAGGTTAAAGCCTCTGCCTTTGGCTCAGGTCATGATCTCAGGGTCCTGGGATCGAGCCCTGCATCGGGCTCTCTGCTTAGCAGGGAGCCTGCTTCCCCCCCTCTCTCTGCCTGCCTCTCTGCCTACTTGTGATTTCTCTCTCTCTGTCAAATAAATAAATAAAATATTAAAAAAAAAAAAAAAAGAAATCCTTTCCTACCTGAAACCATAAAAATATATTCTTCAATATTTTATTCCAATAATTTTAAAGTTTTTCTTTTCAAATAGAGATCTTTAATCCATGGCGAAGTAAATCTAAATTTAAACTTAAATTTTTTTAACTCTAAGAATACCAAATTGTAGCTTTTATGACAATTGAAGGACTGATGAAAGAAAAAAAAATTGTGAAAAAGTAGAAAGGACACCCAAAGAGTCCAGAAAAAAGATCAGAGGTAGCTGAAAGAACTCTGCCGTACGTATTTTTTTCTTTTTATGTCACTTTTAAAGTCCTCTTCAGAGTCTTTTTCATCCATTTCTCATGCAACATAGGATCCTCAGTTTATGTATTGAGCTCAGTTTATGCCCCACTCCAGAACTGCTCATCCTCACATACCCTGCAGCCTTGGCCACTTGCCTTTCTTCCCAGGTTGGAGCAATCCCAGAGATGGCTCACATCCCAGCTGCTGCCACCATCGCCTCATATCCTAACATCTCCAATTTTCTCAGCCTCCCCAGGGATGAGGGCTGGGCTTAGCCACAGATTCCTCTCTGCACCAGCTGTGTGGGATCTGCAGCAGGTCCGGGGTGCAGCCCCAACCTGATTTTCCCAGCCAGGATTGCCGAAAAGGGCAGTATCAGGCAAGTGAGTGAAACTCAGTGCCCTGTAGCGCAGGCTTTTCCCAATGAAGCAGAAGATGGAAGATGGAAATAGGCTTGCAGATAAATGTCATGCCTTTATTCTTCTTCCACAGTAGACTATTCTAAGAAGCCATGAACCTATGTGGCCACTCAGGAGATGTCCCACATTAGCTAGCTATGTTTTCTTGGGAAGGTGTGTCTAAGTGTGGCAACATACCAACTTGTACTGTTTTCCCTCCTTCTCTGTCTTATTTCCATTTTTCCCTCCCTCTTGCGTGTTTAGGATTGCACCCTCTTCTCCAGTAAGCATTACATGAAATTTTTGCTTCATACTCTCTTTTCCAGGGATCTTACACTAAGAGAATTTGCTTAAATTTTTCGAACATGTATTATCCATCAGTAACTAAAATTTATTTTTTATCAAAACTGGTAAGCAGTTCTGAATTTGCATATGTGACCAATTTTTAAGGCGAGGGACGTCTACTGGGGAACTTCTAGGAGAGATCTTTCTCCATGATAAAACAGAGAGCAGCATAAGAAGAAAGCTCTTTTCTGCCTTCAAAACCCTCTTCGTTCCCACTCTAAATGTGTTATGTGGGAACCTGAGGTTTAGCGTTTTAGCTGCCATCTTGAAACTCTGAGATGGACTTTTGAATGGCAGAGCTGAGAGGTGGAAAGAGCCTTGGTACCTGATGACACCTCTGAACCCCTGAACCAACCCTGGAACAAACTATCTCCAGACTTCTTGTTCCACTTAAAGTTCATCATTGTTAGGCCATTATTGGGTATTCTGATGTCTGCAGCCAAAGTCTCCCCATATAACGCAGATATAATCTGCACACCCATGGTAATTGAAGCCACAGGAGTGATAAGACCAGCAGAGAAGGCCTTGGGCAGGACTCTGAAAAATGCCTGTGTTAAAAGTACAGACAGGAGGGAAAGGAATCTATCAAGGGGTGTTAGAAGGACCAGCTCAGACATTAACACTCTCAAATAACAAGGGCAACAGTACTCATAATCTAGCAGCACCACAAGGAAGAAGTGTAACTGAAAACCATCGATTTAGCTCTTTAATTATAAATCTGTTCCAATATTTGACAAAGATAATGTGGAAAACAGGAGCCACAGGTTTTTATCTAAATAAACATTGTGTGTGTTTTTTTAATTCTGATAACTTAAACTTTATTCTTTTTTTTTCCACCCCATTATCCCAATCAAGAATTAGGATGGAGTCATTCATTGATAGATAAAGTGAACATCTTCAAATTCCTTGCTTAAGAGTTTCCTATGGGGTTGGGTCATGAAATTCACTTGGCCCTGGAGAAATCATTACTTGTCAGCATGAAGCCAGGCTGATGAATAATTCTGACAACATCACACACCAAATTAGCAAACTGGCCAACTTCAGATTTCTCGACTAGCTACTGTTTCTGCCAAGTTTTTAATTGTGAATGGACACGATAAGGTTATCCCTCTCCCTTCACTTAGAATAAATATTTGTACACTCACTGACATTACCCTCTCCATATGATGCATTTATTTAGTCATCGTGTTATTGGTGGTTTAAGGAGATAATACTCTCAGGGACCATAGCATAAAAGATGAGGTCGGGGAATACTTTGTGGGAGATAATAGTGCAATTTTAGAAATGTTTAAGGTAAATTAATTTAGCACTAGAAAGAAGAAAGGGCCTGGGAAAGAGCTCCAGAGTCAGAGTTGCTGTTGAATTTCGGCCTGTCACTTAGAAACTGTGAGAAATTAAGCAAGTTGCTTAGACTCTCTGAATCTCAGTTTTTGCTCTGCCAGAGAGATAATAATATCAACTTCCTAGGGTTGTCCTGAGGACTAAATCATGTCTGGAAAGAGCTACCAGAGTGCCTGGCTTATAGCCCATTTTAATAACTAAAACTCCTAAATGAAAACATTTACAGATTATTTTTAATATTGGAAAATATTATTGAGGCTAACTATCTATTAACTACATTGCAAAAACATTCTCCCAAGATTCCTTATGTTTCTTAACTTTGTATATAGTGTTTTTCTGTGGGCAAAAAATTTCCACTTTTATGTAGTACTGCCCTTCCATTTTTTTCTCTTTATGGCTTCTGTGTTTATGTCTTGCTTAGGAAAGCCATTCTTATTTTTAAGATTTAAATATGCTGCTCCTTATTTTGTCCTAATACTTTCCTAGTTACATATATGTAATAATCTGAGACTTTGTGTTAGATTATGATCTAACTTAATTTTTTTTCCAAATCAATATCCAGTAATCTCTCTTTTCTATTGAAATGACAACCTTACCATAGATTAAATTCTGTAAATATATGCCTTCATTTCTAAACTTTTTCTGTTTCATTGATCAGTTTATTTACTTCCACATAAGTACACATTGTTTTCATTAATACTGCCTTATAGCATGTTTTAATATCTGGTAAGGCAAGATCCTCATTATTCTTTTTTCTCAAAATATATTTTTATTCTAGCCCAATTTTTTTCAATCAGATGAACTTTGGAATCAGTTTACTAGTTTTCTTTCAAAAAAAAAATCCAGCTATAAACATTATTGAGATTGGATTGAATTGACATGTTTATGAAATTCAGTCTTCCCATCCAGATCTATTCAAAACATTTTGTATTCTTTAAAGAGTTTTCTGCACATTTCTTGTTAGGTTTATTCATATATGTATGTATTACAGTTTTTAAATTATAAGTACAATTCTTATTAGGTTTTTTGATGCCCATTTTACAGTTTTATCACTAAAATAAACAGAAGTTTTATTTTATACTTTCTAATTGGTCCTCACTGCTATATATGAGAAAGGTATGACTTCTAGCTTCTTGTGTGAAGATCTTCTGAATCTTCATATTAGCCTGCCTAGTTTTTCCATTGGTTCTCTTGAATCTTTAAAAACAGAACATCAGATTTTTACAAAAAGTGACAATTTTATCTCTTCCAATCCAATATTTATACTTTCTTCTTTTCCTCATTATATCGTATGTTTTAAGCCCTCCAGTATAACGTTGAATAGTAGCAGTGATAATGGGCTTCCTTGTCTTGTTTCCGACAGAAGCAGGAATTTTTCTGATTTTCACCATTAGGTATAAGGATTTTTTCCAATTCTACTTTTGCTGAGTGGTTTGATAAGGTTCACACACCGGTTTCATCAAATGCTTTTTCAGTATCTACTTCCACCTATTAGTAAACAGCTTTTCAAATCTTGAAGCATCCTTGTATTCCTGGAATAAGTCCTACTTTTTTGTGGAATATTATTTTTTTTCTACGTTGCTGGATTTAATAGGCTAGTGCTTTATTTAAGAATTTTTCATCCATTTGTCAATGGGTGGGAATAAATTTTCCTTTGTGTGTGTACTCTCTGTGATAGTTTGAGTTATTGTCGCTCAGGTCCAAGCCCACCCTTCTATACTTTGATTTGCGATGTTAGAACCTGCAAACCACGTTTCTGCTCTATCAGCCAGCTTTTCATTAGGCTCTGACTAACAAACAAGACTACAGGGCTAGAAGAGGAAGAGGGGATTTACTCCTTCCTGACAGCTTGCTATGGTCTTCCTGTTTGCTCCTCTTCCTGTGTGTGGTATCCTGGCAACGCTTCTTGACCCAGGCAGCAGCAGTTCCTTCCCATAGCAACAGCGGACTCCAGTTGGTAGTGTTTTTTTTCAATACTTGCAGAACCAGCCTCAGCGTGTTCCACACCCCTACTCCACCACATCCCAGACACCAGCACAAGTGGGGCAGCAGCTTCTCTTGAGAGATCTGAATTTCAGTTCATGGGGACCCTCCTCTAAACTTCTATAGTTTAATGAATTTAAGTTCTTCCCTTTATTTTTCTTGCCCTGGGGTGGAACCTGCTTTCTGCTGTAGCTACAATGCTAATACTTTAGAGTTCTCTTGCTAGCCTTTCGGTTACCTGGGTAACAATTTTATATCTAGTTACCCATTCTTTTCATTATTTTATCACTTTTCAATAGCTGGCAAGTTTTCTATCCCCTGATTGGACCTTCACTGGTCCACTAGCCTGTCTGGCTTTGGAAACAGGGTCTGGTAGCCTCTTTGAATGAGTTAGAAAGTTTTCCTTTTTTTCATCTGTTCCTTGAAGTTTGATAAAACTCTCCTATAGATACTTCTGGGCCTGGTGCCTTTTAAGAGGTATATATTGAAATTAATTTTTAATTTCTTTTGTAAATATGGTTCTATTCAATTTTTCTATTTTTTCTTGAGTCAATTTTGCTAATCTATATTTTCTAAGAAAACTGTCCATCGCAAATTTCTTTTCAAATTTGTTCCTATTAAGCTGCTCACAGCATTCTCTTAAAATTCAGTTACCACTCATTTTTTGATTTGCCTGGGTATAGAATCTTAGATTCAAAATCAAATACTGTCAGGCCTTTGAAAATTTGGTACATTGTCTTTCAGCATTCTGCCAATGAGAAGTCTGTTACTAGTCAGCTGCTATCCTTTTTGTAGAGAAAGCCTCCCTTTCTATTTTATTCTTTCTCCCCCTGTAAAAGTTTCCTAATTTTTTTCTTTATTCTTTTAGAGTGAAGAATTTTCACCAGATAGATTTTGTTACAAAAAATTTTTTGTTGGGGCCCTTGGGTGGCTCAGTTGGTTGAGCAACTGCCTTCAGCTCATGATCCTGGAGTCCCGGGATCGAGTCCTGCATCGGGCTCCCTGCTTAGCGGGGGGTCTGCTTCTCCCTCTGACCTTCCCCCCTCTCATGTTCGCTCTCTCTCATTCTCTCTCTCTCTCAAATAAATAAATAAAATCTTAAAAAAAATTTTTTTGTTTAAAATTCTCTGTAAGAATGTCTATTTCAATGTAACATGTCTATTCAGTTTCAGAATTTTTTTTTATTGTCTTGATAATCTTTGATTATCTCTTTTCTCTGGTACTCTTATCAGATGAATGTTGGACCAGCTTCCACTCCTACCCATGATTGGGTAACAGGGACTGAATTTATGCTTTTGCCTTAAACGACTAGAAAACTGGACAAAATATTAGAAATGAGAGGTATTATACATCAGATAATAGAATTTAGGACTCTCATCCCTGAGAAAAGTGAAACAAATGAGGTGAGACTTAGGATCGGCCCAGCTTACTGTTGGGAGGCAGTTTCCAGGCCATAATGCAGGGAGGTTACTGCCAAACAGAAATCACTTGGCAATCTTGTTAAGGATATAGAAATCAGATTTTAGGGAGGTATCATTGCTCAGCTACCAGATGGACAAAAGTTAAAAAGTATGACAAGACTGGGGAAACAGACACAGACACCCTCATACCTGCTGGTGGAATGTAAACCGGTAAAACTCTTCAGGAAGGAAATTTGGCAATATATTACAAAACTACGTGTGCACGTAACTTTTGAACCAGCAATCTCACTTCTTGAAGATAAATCTTCAATTATATGTATGTTCATTGCATCATTGTTTACAACTGCAAATATATGGAACAACCTAAATGCCCATATACAGGGGACTGGTTGGATAAACTATGATACAACCACACAACAGAGTATAATGCCACTATAAATAAGAATGATAAGATTTCTATGAGCTGATAGGGAGCAATCTCCAGGATATTGCCAATTGAAAAAAAAAAAAAAGCAAAGTACAAAGAGTGTATGTAGTATGCTATCCTTCCTATAAGAAAGAAAAGTACATAAAAAAATATACGTTTCTGGTCATCTGTGCAAAAGAAATACAAGAAGGATTAACCAGAAGCTAATGAGATTACTACCTGTGAGGATTGGATGAGAATGATATGGAAAGAATGGGGGAGGGGGGAATGGAGTGGTCGGGATGAGAAGGGTAATGACATTTCTCTGAATACACCTTTTGGATAGACTTGACTCTTAAAATCGTGGTCATATTTCATATGCCAAAAGAGAAATAATCAATTAACATCAAATGAGATGAGTGTATGCAGAGGGGAGGGGAAGAGGAGGACCCAAAATGGGATGCAAACAGTACAAGAGAACCTACTTGTATTACACGTGAATAATAGAGCCACACTTGCTGCACCTCTGCAAGGTCAAATCAGAGTCCAAATCGTACAGCAAGGATCCACTGAACAAGCCTGAGACTGCCTCATAGCCAGAGACCTAACTTTGTTATGCTTTTCCATGCCTGCACATATGAAACCCTCTGTTTTATTGGGTTTCAGTTATTTGTCATCATCCTTAGTGACAACCTTAGCTAGCATCTGAAGAAGCCATAGGTTTAGGAAAATGTTCATTATTTTTAGATTCTGCTCTTAGTTTTAGAAATATCTGCTATTGGGATTAGGAGCATGCCCTGCCACATAGGGGGCAGAGAGAATGAAAGAGATTGTTCGGCATAGGGTTGGTGGAAAAGGAAATTCTTCTTTTGTGAAATAAGGGCACGATGTTGGATGAAAAGATTTCATAATCATCAGTTTCTACATGACTTTAGAATGTTCTTCATGCTCATTAACAAAGATTAATTATAGTTAGCCTTTTCAGTTTAATCAAAATTGGAAGAGGCACAGGTTTTAAAAGCCTGGCGAGACACTGAGTAAGTGAGTACTTAAATGATTCGCTGTTGGGGACCTTAACTCTCAGTTTATCATGATGTGTTAGGTATAATGCTGAGAAATAATCAATAATCAAGAAGGCGTTTTTTTTTACCTTTAAAAATATTGACCTGCTGATTTCACACTCAACAATTTCTCACAAGGAAGTCATCAGAGACACAAACAAGTGTTTACATACAAAGATTGCAGCATTATTTTTCATAGCACAATAATGGAAGGTACTTACACATCCAACTATAGAGAAATGGCTAAGGACACTATGTTACAGCTATGCTGCAGTGTATTACACATGTATTTAAAATGTTTTCCAAAAAATAAAAAAAATAAAGTGTTTTCCAAAACCATCTAATGACATGGGAAAATACTCAGAATATTAGAAAATAACACTATAGGGAAGTTTGCCTGCATAATACTGCCTGCTAGCAGAAAAATTTGGGGTATCAACAGCTCAGATATATTTTCATTATTTTTTTTTAAAAAGCAGAATATATGTGTGTGCACGTGTGTGTGTGTATATATATATATACACACATACATACAACAGTTTATATACGCATTTATGTATTTTTGTAAATATGTATACATACACACACAGGAAAAAGCCTAGAACAGTTAACAAGGGAGGAAAAAATGACTACATGGAAATATCAAAATGTTAACAATGTTTATCTTTAGGTAATAGGCACTTTGGGTGATATTTTCCAGATATTCTGCATTAAACATGAGTTACTTTTGATAATTTTATTTTTCTTGTTGCTCAAGCCAATAATGAGAGCTATGGCAAGCCTTTTTTCTGTAAGATCCCATATCCAATGCATCAGCAAACCTGTTATCTCTACCTTCAAAAGAGTTCTGAATCTATTCGCTTACTTACCGCTTCCCCATATGATGATTTAAATCACTGTCATCTGGCACCTGAATTTCCGTCCTAGCCTTCTTTCCATGGTCTTTTAGTTTCCACACTTGCTCTCCACTTCTACCCCATCCCTAGAAGGACCAGAGGAGGGGTTTTCAGAGAAAATTATGAGTAGTAAAATGAGGTCCCATACACAGAACAACAAGCCAAAGTCTAAAGAGGAGCATTTCTAATGGGGGAATTGTAGGAAAGCTGATACATTTCAAGAAATACTAGAGTCTGACATTGCATATGAAGTTATGTTCCTACTCTGTGATTAAATTACACACCCTATCTCCCATTATCTACTCAAAACACACAGTGAAAATCTCTTATCCATAGTAATCTTAAGCTAGCTGTGCTTTGGATTTCCTGTAATCCATTCAGAACTAGCACAGTGAAAGTAGGAGACAAGATGACAAATGAAGAGCAGGAAAGAAAGTGGAGTTAGAAATGACTACCAGGAATCTTCAGAAAGCACTGAACTAGGGCACTGAATTTCCCACAGTACATGTGATGGAGGTCAGGGCCATTTTATTCCCATATGAAGAGAAAAGGGCCCTCAAAAGTCTAGAGAACATGGGGCACCTGGGTGGTGCAGTTGGTTAAGCATCTGACTCTTGGTTTGGGCACAGGTCATGATCTCAGGGCTGTGAAATCAAGCCCCACGTTGAGCTCTGTGCTCAGTGAGGAGTCCACTTGAGATTCTCTCTCCCTCTCCCTGAGCCCCTCCCACTCTTGATCTCTCTAAGATAAATAAATCTTAAAAAAAAAAAAGTTTGGAGAACTTAAGTACATCCACTCAGGCAATTATGTTACATTAACACAATATCAGGGGGGAAAAATGGGTTGGACAGATGCCATTTCCACATTGCTTTCTAATTGGCTTCATGTGAATATCTCATGAGCCGAGGCAGTGCCTCATTAATCTTTATAAGCCTGACACCCGCCTCAGGATCCTGCCACAAAACAGCTGTCAGAAACTGTCAAAAATTAGAGGATTAGTGAATTAGGGAGGAAGAAGGGAGGGAGGAAAGAAGGAGGAATGAAAGGAAGGAGAGACAGAGGGCAGAAAGGGAAAGGAGGAAAGAAGAACGAATGATTAAATTTACAGATAACAATAAGAATGGCTAGTGCTTCTGGTGCATTTACTATACCAGGTGCTATTCTACACACTTTCACATATTAACTCATTAACTCAAGATTAGAATTCAGTTCCCCCTGGCTTTATGTACCTTGTATATTTTCGTTATCAGCTTCACCAGTGATCAGATTCATGGTGCAAAGAACTCTCTAATGAGACTGATTTTAAAAAGCAGATGTCCTTAATTAAAAAGAAGATGCTCATCAAATCTGTTCTTATGTAAGTTGTCCAGGTGCTATTGGCTTATGAAAATGCGTATGAGCATCAGAAGCTAGAAATGCTGAGGGGATGTCCTCATTATTCCATTTTTTGAGCAACTAGAATTGACAGTCTAAGTCAAAGCAAAGGAATTATGCTGTTAATTCAGGCCTCCCCAAAAGCTGCTGGTCTCAACAGTTGTCTTAGTTCACTAATAACAAACCTAACACAGATTTGTACATTTTTCCCAAAGGTCTTTGAGTA
>CM052897.1:17773347-17793071 GCA_028534135.1 Potos flavus
CAAGTCAGGAAATGACAGATGTTGGCGAGGATGCAGAGAAAGGGGAACCCTCCTACACTGTTGGTGGGAATGCAAGCTGGTGCAGCCACTCTGGAAAACAGTGTGGAGGTTCCTCAAAAAGTTGAAAATATAGCTACCCTACAACCCAGCAATTGCACTACTGGGTATTTACCCTAAAGATACAAATGTAGTGATCTGAAGGGGCACATGCACCCGAATGTTTACAGCAGCAATGTCCACAATAGCCAAACTATGGAAAGAACCTAGATGTCCATCAACAGATGAATGGATAAAGAAGATGTGGTAGGTATATTCAATGGAATACTATGCAGCCATCAAAAATGAAATCTTGCCATTTGCAACAACGTGGATGGAACTAGAGGGTATTATGCTAAGCGAAATAAGTCAATCAGAGAAAGAATATTATCATATGATCTCTCTGATATGAGGAATTTGGGTAGCGGGGGGGGTCATGGGGGGTAGGGAGGGAAAAAAATGAAACAAGAGGAGATCGGGAGGGAGACAACCATAAGAGACTCTTAATCTCATGAAACAAACTGAGGGTTGCTGGGGGGTGAGGGGGTAGAAATGAGGTGGCTGGATTATGGACATTGGAGAGGGTATGGTGAGTGCCATGAAATGTGTAAGCCTGATGATTCACAGACCTGGACCCCTGGGGCAAATAATACATTATATGTTAATAAAAAAATGTACTAAAAAAAAGCAAATGAAGTAAATATAGTACAATATAGATGATTATTATATCTTGGTGATAGAGGTTTCATATACTTTCCAATTTTTCTTATGATTGCAAGATTGCACAATAAAACTGAGTGCCTATGGAAAGAAAATAAAATAAAATATGGTAATTTGGATAGAGAGATCTCCTCATACAGAGATGAAATAGTTTATAGTGTTTTGGTTTCCCCTCAAACTATAGAATATTTTACCATGTGTCACACACAGAGTGTGAAGGTTGAACCTTCCATTCCCTTGTGGCAGTGTTGCTTAGAGGTTGCAATGGGAAGACTCCTGGTGGGAAAGCTGTAGGCACCCTTGATTCCACTCTTTCTCTCAAATCCCTCAGCAAATCTGACCCAGAACGCAGATACCTCCCTCTACTTCCATTGCTACTCTGCCCTAAGCCCTGTTCATCTCTTGTCTGGGTGTCTACAGTCCTTCTTCTTCACTTCCCTCACCACAAGGGCCAGAGGGATCCTTTTAACATATAAGTTAGATCTTGTCACTTCTCTGTCCAAAACCCTACAAAGACTCCCCCATTTCACTGAGAGTAAAAGGCAGCCAGCATCCTCATGGTGGCTGACAAGGCCCTTCACAATTTAGCCCCCACTTCACCTGAATGCATCTCCTTCATTCTCCTCTTTGACTCACACTGCCTTTCTTGCTCTTTCTCAAACCCACAAGGCATGTTTCCACCTCAGGGACTTTGCACCAGCTCTTCTCTCTGCCTCAAAATTTCACCCCAGATATCTGCATCTTCATGTCTTTGCTCAAATATTATCTTCTTAGTGAATGCTGTCTGAGCACTCTATTTGAACTTGCCACACTCTCAGATGCTTCCAGTACCCCTTACCATGCTCTATTTTCCATATCACACTTACCACCTACCAAAAAACTATATAAACTGTTTCTATATTATGTTCATGGTCTTTCTTCTTCCACAAAGTTAAAAGTCTTTCTTCCTTTCATTTTCTTATGTATTCCCTGAAACTAGAATAATACCTGGCACCCAGCATTCATAATCATTATAATAATAATTATTATTGATATTTTTTGTGAATGTCAAGGGGCAGGAACTATGAGACCTTTAGAGAAAGAGATTTTCTCACTTGGAGACACTGGACTTCAGAGAAGTATATGAAAAATTTGCATAGTCAAAGATAATTAGATGTGAATCCTAGCTCTGCCATTTACTTGGGGCCTTGGGCCAGCTACTCAGTGTCTGTGAGTTTCAAGTCTCTTGAATGTCAAAATGGAAAAACTAATACTTACCTTACAAGGTTGCAGTACGGATGAAGCGATGTGATATATAGTAAGTATCTGATGGTGCATTCCAAGCATAATTAATATTGATACTCTCAAACTCTCAAACTACTACTCAAGAAGCAGTTTTGTTTTCTTTGGCCAGATTCTTACTTAACAGCATGGCTTTGAACACATTCCTTCCTCTTTAGAGCCTGGGTCCACAAAGCTATGTAATGAAAGGGTTTGTTCCCATGTTCTCTTAGCAGAAGCCTATGACCATGGCTTGGAGATTTCCAAAGGGACTGCTAGGAACCTTGGGCCTCACAAGACGTTGCTTCATCCTTTCCAGTGGGTTAGCTAATCTGCCTCTGTTCGTTAGCTAATCTGCCTCAGCCCTTTAAAAGTCAACAGATAATAACAGGAGATAAATAAAACCTTTGTCACTTACTGCTGCCTCAGTTTTATGCAAGTGATGCGAAAGGAGTTGCAATAAGAACCTTTGAACAGGAGACCAGTCAAATGGCACATGCTGATAAACTTGTTTAGAATGCAGCTTTTTTTTCCACTGGAATTTCTCAAAATTAACCGAATGCACTAACCAAGACCCTTCCAGACAGCTGTTTCGAGTAGTTATTCTCAAACTTCTTACCACTAGACTATTATTTCCCACAGCCCCCACCACATAAGTCCTGGTCTCCAAAGTTATTTCTACCAAAAAAAAATTGATGTATCAATGATAATGCCTGTATTTTACATTAGTCAAACTAATGACTATAGTCAAAGACATGCTCACTGGAACTTCCACTCAGCATGAGGTAGACATAATTTCACACTGCTTGGTTATCATTTGAGCCACAAAGAAAGAAATGTGATATTTTACACAGCCTGAGCACCCTAACTAGAAGTATATTTATTCATTCAACATATACTTAATGAATCCCTATTATCTCCCAGGCACTATTCCAGGTGCTGCAATAAAGCAGTGAACAAAACGCACAAAAATTCCTATCCCCGTGGAGTGCACATTCTAACGAAGATAGACAATAAAGAAAAATAAATATATAAAATATATAGATAGCATAAGTTCTAAGGGAAACATAAAGCAGGAAGGAAAATGGGATGCTCAAAACGTGGTAGGGGTGCAGGGTTTTTCTTTTTAATAGTGAGGTTAGAAAAGTTCTGACTGAGAAGGTGACAGTAGAGCAAAGATCTGGAGGAGGTGACAGAATGATTCCTTGAGACATCTGAGGGAAGAGGAACAGGCCCTGAGTAGGAAGCATGCCCAGTATCTCTGGGGAGCAAATAGAAGGCCAGGACAGCTGAGACAAAGGACAGAAGCAGGAGACACAGTTAGGAGAAGAGATCGAAGAAAGTCTTGAAGTTTGTGCTCAGGATTAGTTTCTACTATTAGTGAGAAGGAAGCCATTGAAGGGTTTTGAGAAAAGCAATGGCTTGATCTTCCATTTTAATGGCATCATTCTAACAGTTGTGTGAGGCAATGGGATGTTTCCAGTAGTACCCTTGAAGGGGTACCTGGCTGGCTCAGTCAGTAGAGCATGTGACTCTTGATCTCAGGGTCATATGTTCAAGCCCCTTTGGGAGTTCCAAAGCTACACTTTGGGAGTAGAGATTACTTAAATATAAAATCTTTTAAATAAAAAATTCCAAATCACTTCATTAAAAAAATTAAAATAAAAAGGGCTCATGAAAGTAGTAAAGGCTATCTCAAAGATGCCGAGTTTAAGCATTACTAATAATAGCCAAAAAGTGGAAACAACCCAAATGTCCATCAATTGATGAAGAGATAAACAAAATGTGGTATATCTATATAATGGAATATTATTCAGCCATAAAAAGGAATGAAGTACTGAAACATGCTACTACATGATTGAACCTTGAAAGCATTATGCTAAATGAAAGAAGCCAGTCACATAAGACCATATATGATCCCATGTATATGAAATGTTCACAACAGGCAAATCTGCAGAGACAGAAAGTAGATTAATGGTTGCCAAGAGATGGAGAAAGGAGGAATGAGGAGCAACTGCTAATAGGTACATGGGGTTCTTTTGGGGTGATGAAAGATGGTCTGGATTAGATAATGATGTTGGTTGCATAACTTTGTGAATATACTGAAAGCTACTGAATTTTACATTTTACAAGAGTAAAATTTATGGTATGTGAATTAATCTCAAATTTTTAAAAGATTTTGACTTTTGGAAAGCAGTGCCAAGAAAATTACTTCTTTCTGCTCTCTCCCCAGTCACCCTCCTCCCCTCAGGAAACACGCAGCACTAAGTAAAGTCAATTCTGTGAAACTAGTCAATGCTCAGCCAGAATAATTTAATCCAGGAGAGTGGATTGTGATTGTGACTTGTTTCTTTCTTCCAAATGCCTCTCACATCTACCCTTGACTATATGTCCCTATCACCATGACCCTTATCTATGTCACATGGATAAATGCATCAGCCTGGCTGGGGCACCTACCTCTTTTTTCTTCCTGTCTCTAATCTGCAATCTGTTCTAACAGAACAATCACAAGACACCACTTTCATCACTCCTGTGCCCCACTTAAGAATCTGAAGTTGCTTACTCAATGCATTTCCCATGTCAGAGAACATATTTTCTAAAGAAAACAGAAAAAAAAATTGTCGTCTAACTATGATTTTTGTATTGCTTCTGCCTTAGAAATGGAGTTTGGATGCTAGAGTGTTAAAAGATGTTTTGTTGGTTTACATGGAAAATGGAATACAGTATTTCAAATCAGAGCTAGCTTGGAAAATTTAGGAAGAATGCTTCATATACCAACTGTTTATTGAATCAAGTTTACCAGCCTATTCCTGACGTTTTTTTATTCTGCAACATCCATTCCCTTTCTTCCTTGCTCTTCCTATGTCTGCTATGATAGGGAGGCCCTTCTTCCTCCCTGCACTGTTCTAAATCTTGCCTTCTTTTTAAGACCCAGCCCTGGTTCCTGCTTCTCTGTGAAGTTTTCAGGCTAGGCCAGTGGTCCTTCACCTTGGCTATTCTTTGGGATCTGCCAACATTACCAGTTATCCAGAGTGTAGTCTGGGCATTACTCCACACCCTCTGGGTGGATTTCAAGTGTAGCCAAGGTTGAAACCCATTACACTAGGCATAGTTTTATCCTGGTATATGTAGGAATAAACAAGACAGACAAAATCTTTTTTTTTTTTTTAAGATTGTATTTATTTATTTGACACAGAGAGAGAGATCACAAGTAGGCAGAGAGTGAGGCAGAGAAAGAGGGGGAAGCAGGCTCCCTGCTGAGCAGAGAGCCCGATGCAGGGCTTGATCCCAGGACCCTGAGATCATAACCTGAGCTGAAGGCAGAGGTTTTAACCCACTGAGCCACCCAGGCGCCCCAAGATAGACAAAGTCTTAAGTCCCATAGAACTCATACTGCAGTGTGAAAATATTTTTTTAAAGTAAGGTAATTTCCAAGAGTGATTTTAAAAATAGATAAAAGCAAATAGTAATAAAATAAAGAGAAGCTGGGACGCCTGGGTGGCTCAGTTGGTTGAGCATCTGCCTTCGGATCAGGTCATGATCCCAGGGTCCTGGGATTAAGTCCCGCATCGGGCTCCCTGCTCAGCAGGAAGCCTGCTTCTCCCTCTCCCACTCCCCTGCTTGTGTTCCCTCTCTCTCTGTCAAATAACTAAATAAAATCTTTAAATAAATAAATCATAGCTAAGAGAGCTGGAAGAGGCAACTTTAGACAGAGTGACTTTAAATATTATGAGAATTCTCACATGTGAAATCTAGAGTAGTCAAACTCATAGAAGTAAAGAGTAGAATGGTAGATACCAGGGGCTGGGGGTTGAGGGCAGGGAAAATAAGCAGGTGATGGTAAAAGGGTACAAAGTTTCAGTTATGCAACATGAATAAGTTCTGGAAATTACTATACAGTTTAGTGCTTATAGCTAACAATACTGTACTGTATACTTAAAATTTGCTAAGTGTAGATCATATGATAACTGTTCCACACACTAATAATAATAATAATAGGGGATGTGAGGAAATTTTTGGAGACGATGGACATGTCTTTGGTCTTATAGGTGATGGTTTCATGGATGTATACCTATCCCCAAACTCATAGAGTTGTACATATTGAATATATACAGCTTTTTATATACCTCAGTAAAGTGGTTTTAAGAAGAAAAAAAGATTTTCAGTGACATTTAACTGAGACCCGAATGATGAGAGGAGCCAAGATATGAGGAAGGAGAAATTCAGAAACAGAAAGTTGTTTTTGAGTAAACAACAAGGTGATGCAGTTGGAGTGACAGAAAAGAGGGCAATGAACAAAGGAAAGCATGGAACAATACAAGATTGATAAAGAAGACACATGATGTAGCAACTTGTAGGTCATCGCAAAGTTTTGGTTTTTATTCTAAATGTGATGAGAAGCTGTGGTAGATTCTTTGCAAAGATGACCTCTATAATCCTTGCATCCCTATGTGGATGCCCCCTTGTGAAAAGATTTTGAGACTCCTTTCATCCAGAGGCAAAGTCTATTTTCCTTCTCCTTGAACTGAGGAGGCTGGCCCTGGAACCAAGGGAATGTGGCAGAGTGGCATTGTGGGATATCTGACACTTGGCCTCAAGAGGCCCTGCAGCTTTCATATTCTCCTCCTTATAATGCTGCCCAGAGTCTACCATGTAAAGAAGCCCAGACCTGCCAACTGGAAGAGGAGACCATCCAAACACCATCAAACACAAGATGGCTGAAGTCACATAAGTGACCCCCAGGGCAGACCAGCAACAGAGCCATCTGCCTGAGCCCAACCCAAATTGCTGACCCACAGAACTGAGGGCCATTACATAGTTTTGTTTCAAAAACATAAAAATTTAGTGGCGGCTTGTTCTGCAGTGATAGACAAGCACTACGAGAAATCTTTGGAGTTTTAAATAAGGAGTGAAATCAAATTTTTATCACTTAAAAAACCAATTTCATCCCAAATACACTGATGAATTCATCTGTAAAAAAACATGGTCTTTGGGGCGCCTGGGTGGCTCAGTCAGTTAAGCAACCAACGTGATTTTGGCTCAGGTCATAATCTCAGGATTGTGGGATTGAGACCCACATCAAGCCCCACATGGGCTCCATGCTGGGCATGGAGCCTCTTTGAGATTCTTTCCCTCTCTCTCTGCCCCACCCACTTGCTTGCATATGCGCATGCATCTCACTCCCTCTCTCTCTCTCAAAAAATAAGTAAAAATAAGTAAAAACAAATTTTAAAAAAACATGGTCTTCAATCTTTCTTAAAAAGATAAAAATATTATGGCCTTCATTACAGAGAGTGCCTCTTACAGGTCTGTGTTGGACCACAGGGGCCTAAACTCTTCTCTTCAAAATGAAATCTTATCCTCAAGCATATTAGAACCATGTGAAACCACAAACACTAGACAAAAAAGGGAGCCAAAAGTCATTTGACTCTTTACCCCATTTCAGCTAAGAATAGTATGAGAAAAATTCTGATGAAAACCAGGATAGCATTTTAGACCAGAATTCATTATGAATTGTGTTTCTAAAGAAGATTAGAAAAAGGAAGTATCTGTGAATCCTAAACTGTGGAGCTTTGATTCCATGTTATGCTGAAATAATCAAGGAAGCATTACATCATTCTTAAAAATGTAAAAGATTAAAAGATGATCTTTGAACGTACAATCTCGGAAAGAACTTTAAAACAACCAGCACTCTTAAAATACAAAAAGCAATTTGTGTAATTAGTAAAAGCCAAGATGCTTGCTCTTGCTGTGCATAATTATTTGATCTGCAGAGAAATGGGATTCACTTTCGTTATATAAATAGCATGATTTTGTAAATGGTTCTTTAAGTGATAATATTTAACCAAGCTTTATGGCTATTTATTCATAGTACCTCATAGTATTTTCCATTAATTTCTCAAGAATGTTAACATTATCTTCCTGGGGTGTTCATCATCATGTTTGAGGACATATTATGGTCAAATAGTTATGGTTGAAAGAAAACTATACATAGTACTTTCAAAATGAGTTTACCTATTTAATGCCAATGTCTTATAATCATATCTTATAAGAAGAGTGAGAAAGGATGGGAGAGAAATAAATTAGAGAAGTTCTCACCTACCTGATCGTCCCACCACTTGAAGCCAAGCTCCCCCGCTCAGTCTATGACAGTAGAGAAAGAAGAAAAGGAGTATAGAAATAGACAAAAATGAAGAAAGGAGAGTCCAAGTGAAGGAAGGAATTAGGGGGAAAATTATAGGAAATAAACAAAGGAGCTTAGATGAGGAAAAGAGGAGAGAGGAGGCCAGACACTTGAGCCAGAGAATTAACCGTTCACAAACTGTCAGTTACAGCTATTGTGTAAACTATTAGGTTGCCTTCCATTCAGCACCTGTAGCTCATTCTGGGCAAATCTTAGCCTCTTTTGGATCATAGACAACTTTGAGACTATGATGACAGCTATAAAATATAGCTCTTTCTAGGCAGAATTAAACATATACACTTACCATTTCCTTCATATTTTCTGAGGGTGTTCTAGGAAATTTGGTGTTCTATCCGAAATTGAGAAGTTTTAAGGTCTCACATCAAGGCGCTCAGGTAGTTTCTCCCACACCAACATTATCCTGAACCACCGTGGCTTTACTTGGCTTCAGGAGCCAACTATAATTGCTCCTCTTTCCCTTGTGACGCTCCCTTCACATGAAATTTGTGGCAAGGTGAGCACTTGGCCAGAAAAAGCTCAGCCTCTTCCCCTAATTCGGGTAAAGGTGGTTACTTCTGCTCTGCCACAGGCCATGGCTGAAAGGTGGTGCTATTCACCCTCATTGGAGGAATTTAAGGAAGAAAGGAAGTGGAGTCACCTGGCAGGAATTCTCAAGCCAGTCTGCAAATTCTGCAGAACCTACCACACAGACGGCTGAAAGGGTTCAAAGGCTATTAAGTTGGTGCGATGTCTTAGTTATTTGAACTCAAACTTTATTTCAGAATTCAGACATTATGAGTGGGTGTGTATATGTGGAATAACAAAGTTAATTCATATATCAGGACCCACAAAATGAAGGCAGCCTTAGTGGGCTGGCCCACACCACAAATCTAAGCCCAAGCCAGCCCACATATACAGAAAAAACACTTGTCAGGGAAACTTAACACACACCAATCACAATTCCGCGACTCAGCGTTAGCCAGCTTACCTGACCCTAGAAAATAGGACCTGCTCGCCTTATAGGAAAATCCCCAACCTCCTAGCCAATCATGTCCTATTTCCATGTTGCCTTTTCTAATGCTCTCTAAAACTCATGCTTGTCCCAAACCCTCAGAAACAGTGTCCCAACTGCTTGTGGGGCACTGGACTCCCACAATCTGTGGGTTGTTTTCCCTGGAATAAAGGACACCAAACTCATTACTGAAATGTTTTAGTTTTTTTAAAAAAATTAAAAATAAAAGTAAATAATTTGCTTAGTTTTGTCATTTGATGGGAGAGAGACAAAAGGAGAAGGGAAAGGAGGGGCGGAGAAGGGAAGGGGAGGGAGAGATAAGAGAAAAACACTTACTACGTGCTCTTCCTGTGCTTGAAGTACTTTCAGACCCTGGAATTTTATTTAGCTAATCTCTTCAAATATAAAATTAAAGAAATGCATTTCAAAGCCACCTTGAAATTGTTTTTCAGACAGCCACATTTTTGCATCATCTGTTCTGTTGTTGCTGCTAATAAGCTTAACTGGTTACTTAAAGAACGATAAATAGAAATGGAAAGTCAGGTTAATTTTCCCTGGAAAACATCTCTTACAGATGAAGTCAAGGATTTATAATCAAGAGGTATTATTTAAATAGTGAAAATTTAGAAATTGCCTAAAACATCTAACAACTGTTCTAGGCACTTAAGATGAAATAATACCAATGAACCATTTTTAAAAATCATGTTTTCAGGCCACCTGGGTGGCTCAGTTGGTTAAGAATCTGCCTTTGGCTCAGGTTATGATCCTGGGGTCCTGGGATCGAGCCCCATGTCAGGCTCCCTGCTTAGTGGCGAGCCTGCTTCTCCTTCTCCCTCTGCAGCTCCGCCTGCTTGTGCGCACTCTCTTTCTCTCTCTCAAATACATGAATAAAATCTCTTAAAAAATAAATAAATAAAAATAATTTAAAAAGCATGTTTTCATCTACAAGGATATGAAGCAATGGGAACTTATATTCATGATGATGGGAAAGTAAAATGAAATAGCCACTGTGGAAAAGTATTTCGCAGCTTCTTACAAAGTTATATACCTACCCTATGACCTAGCAGTCCCACCTCTAGAGAAATAAAAACATATGACTACAAAAAGACAAGAATGTTTATAGCAGCTTTATTCACAGTAGCCTCCTCCCCCCAAAATTGGAAACAATCCAAATGGCCATCGATAGGAGAATGGATAAACAAATTTTGTTATATCCATACAATATAATACTATACACCAATTTAAAAAAAAAGAAACTACTGATAAATACAGTAACATATATCAATTTTTTAAATATTATATTAAGGAAAAGAAGTAGGATTCAAAAGAGTTGATTCTATATGATTCCATTTATACAAAGCTCAAAAACAGCTAAAATTAACCCACAATAATAGAAATCAGAATAGTGATTACCAGTAGGGGCAGTACACAGGTGTATGTATACATAAGTAAAAATCTGTCGATGTGTAAACCTAAAATTTGTGTATTTTACTCTACGTAAATTGTATCTCAGTGATTACTTTAAAATCATGTTCTCAAAGAATATTTTTTGTTTTTTGTTTTTAAATATTTTATTTATTTATTTGTCAGAGAGAGAGAGAGCACAAGCAGGCAGAGTGACAGGCAGAGGCAGAGGGAGAAGCAGGCTCCCCGCTGAGCAAGGAGCCCGATGTGGGACTCGATCCCAGGACCCTGGGATCACGACCTGAGCGGAAGGCAGTCACTTAACCAACTGAGCCACCCAGGTGTCCCTCAAAGAATATTTAAAGACACAGGAATTTATTATATAAGGTTAAGTTCAAAAAGCGGGACATAAAACTGTGTATTACAATATGATCTCAAATTGTTCAAAAATACATGTGTGTAGAGGAAAGACTGGATGCACATGTGTTGAATGGCAAGAATAATTAAATCTGCTATAATATTAGGGTAACTTTTATTCCCTTTAATACATTTTTCCATATTTTGAAATTTTTCTCCCAGGACCGTATTTATATTTTTTAGGGAAAAAAGTTTTTTAAGTATTCTGTAACTACCCTCTCCTCCCCACATCCATTGCTCCAATCCTGGCTCTGCCCTTGTTTCTGAATTATTATAGCAGACTCCTAACCGATGTCCCAGACTCAAGAGTTTATCTAGCCCAATCTGCTTCTCTGGATATTTCTTCCTTTTTAAAAAATAGAATTCTATTTTTGTGTCATGCATGCAATATTTTTTCTTCCCCTTTAGATTAAGATTTATTCTAATCCCTGCATAGACAATAAAAAGCCCACCCTTTATTTAATCCATTCATCCAGAATTTTATCATCAGCATGACATTGAAACTGCTCCAGTCAAGGTCACCAACAATCTCCATGTTGCTGAATTCAATCATTCATTCTCAGTCCTCATCTTCCTTGACCTCCGTTTGACACAACTGATCATGTCCTAACCCTGTGTCCCCTCTGAGCCATGCTCTCTTCACTTGGCTACCAGGTTCCTCAGCCCACCCCCCAACTTCCCTCTATCCCCTGTTTTCCCATCTCTTCTGCTGATTCCTTTCATCTTCCTGATCTCTCCATGTTGGAGCACCCCCCAGGCTCAGTCATGTTAAAATCTCGATGATCTCATCTGGTCTTGTGGCTTTAACTACCAGTGAGATGTGATGATGACGCATAAGTACACAACTTCAGATCTGACCTCTGCCCTGAATCCCAGACTGTTTCCACTGTCCACCTCATAATGCCACCTAGATATCAATAGGCAAGTAAAATTTCAAAATCAAACATGTCCAACTTCCTAATCCCTTCCTCACCAATCCTGATCCTCTCGAGTCTTCTGCCTCCCAGTAAATGTCCCATCTTCCTTCAAAATGTGTCCAGAACTTCAAGGAACTAGTGTTCTTTGAATATGCCAAGTGTGTTCCCCTTTGAGGGCCTTTGTACTTGCTTTTCCCTATTCCTGAAACTCTTTGCCCAAATACACTTCTGCCTTACTCCCTCACTGCCTTCCTTTCTCTGCTCAAAGTTCATTTTATCCCTGAACACGCAACATAACCCAACAACCCCCACACTCCTCATCCCTCTTACCCTGTTTTATGTTTGTTTTTAGCATTTATCACCCTCTGACATACTATGTACTTGATTTACTCATCAGCCTGCTTATTTTTGTGTCTGCCCCCTAGAATGCAAGCTCCATAAGAATAGATACTTATTCTGTTAACTTATTTTCTATCCCCAGTTTCTGGACCATTGTAGGTACTCAATAACTGAGGTGCTCATTATCAGTGCTAAATAATTATAGGATGAATGAACGAATGAATGAATGATGGAATTTCTATTCCCATGGCAGGTCTCTGTGGGTGGCCTCACAGGGAGTGATTAGGTGGTTGTTTTGATGCAGAAACAAACACCCAAATGTCAATGGCTGTAGCCCTTTCTCTTAGTGAGTTCCCCCCCTCACCCTGGGATTCCTCTAATCTCCTGCCTAGGGAATATAAACCTGACCACCAGCGTTATGGAAGTTTAGCTCACAAAGGCAGCTGAATGCTTTCAGTGTTCAGTATGCAAACTGTTAATTAATTTCCCTGTGTTTAGTAAGGTTCATTCATTTATTCATTAAGCAAATATTTACCAAGTGACTATTAAAGCCAGGCACTGTTCTAGGTACTTGAGATATATCAGTGACCACAACAGACTAAAATCTCTACCTTTTGAAGCTTATACTGAGCTATGACAGGTGTTTCTTGAGTCCAGATATTCCCTGTCCAGAAGATAAACCTCCTGTTTCCCACTAGGTACAGGGAGAAGCAGTTCCTTGGTTGAGCTGCTCAGGGACAGACTCTGGGGTTATAACTGCTCCTTATACACATTTTCAGCAGGGTTGGGAAATCTGACAACTCTCGTTTTCAACCAATCCTTGTGTTTTTAGCCCCCTTCCTCTGATCTCACTCTACCCCGCCCCACCCCATCCTCCAAAGGTACCTGGTGCTGCTGCCTTCAATTCTTCAGCTTCCGTGGGTGCAGTAGCTCCAAACAGCTTCCTTCTTTTTCCTTCTGTTCTGCTGAGGTCAGTTCAGACTGATGCATCCCCATTCAACTTCCTAAATGCAATTTTCACCTTCTTTTTTGTGTGTGTTTGTGTTTCCATACCTGGGGTGCCTGGCCTGGGAGAAATTCAGTCCTCTGGAACCTGCCCCCACCCCCACTCCCCAAGACACACATGCCCAGTAAACATTGGGTTCAAACTTTCCATGTTATGGTCTGTGTAGCCAGGGAAATAGGGAAAAGACAAAGGGCCTCTGGTTCTTAATCTCACTTTAGTCCAGCAGTTGATAAGAGGGATCTCACCTATTCATCTGCTGTTTCACCTGTCCCTGTGCGTGGGTCTAGACTAAACTACCAGGGCTTATTCCATCAGCTGGCTCATGCTCACTGAGATAACTGAGATGCTCTCCTGACTTTGAGAATCACCATTGTCTGGAATTACTGCAGCCCAGGAGAAGCAGTGGAGAACAGATTAAAAATTAAGAATTAAGATTAAAATATGGCCACCAGAGTCTTGCATTTAAGTTCTGCTCTGAAATATCATTTATTTATTAATAAATGTTTAGAAATAAATAGTTGAACCTTCCTCATGGGGTTGCCGTGAAAACTAAATGATCATGTATGGAAAGGCCTTAGCATAAGGTCTGGGACATAGTAATACGTGAAATCTAAAGAAAGGCTTAGTTTTCCTTGTCCTTCCAATAGGTCTATATGGTTATTAACTCAGGTTTGAATCAGGCCAGAATCTATTCTGCTGTAATGAGATCGAATTGGTATGTTTGTGGTCTCTCCTGGATGGGGCTCAAAGCTCCCTCCCATATAAAATTTGCTCCCTGCAACGTAGTTCAGATCTTCCAGAATGCCACAAAGCAGAGTCACATCATTTATGGCACTTGGAGTTAGGTGACTAATTCAGCATGCCAAGTGAGAGTTCAAAAGACCCTGAACCTAGGCTAGAGCTGAGTAGGGATGTAATTAGTATTCACTCTCGGGATCCACAGGGTCCCCTTCATGCCCCAGCCACCTCTGAAGTTAGGTTGGGACTATATGGCTAGTGTAGGTTGATGGACTAGAACCAGAAATGACAGCGTCATTTCTAAGTAAGGCAGTGAACAGCTAGTGTGCCTTCCTTCCCCTTGGCATGGTGATAACAGAGGTCATATGTTCCAAATGGTGAACTGTAAGATGTGAGTGGAGAAAGAAACAAATCCTAGACACCTGAGTGACTGAAACAAGCTTCCAGGCCACCCAACTCAACCCACGCTCAATTAGCAACATCAGACAGAAATCAGCATTTGCTGTATTAAGCCACTGAGATTTGAGGTTTATTACCATACTATCTCTAGAGAGATAAATCTGTTCAAGAGAACTTGTGAAAATAAAATTAAAAGGGACTTCAGCATCCATTAATGACAGGCTGCATAATTCAGGTGAAGCTTCACACTAGAAAAGGTGAACAACAACAACAAAAATTTTTTAATATCTATCCAACAGTATTGGAGAGTCAGCATGGAAGTAAAAAGTTTCCTGGCCACCATCTGGCAATCTGGGCAAAGATAAAAATCTGAAGAACTAAGCCTGACATTTGAGGCCACTTTTCTCCTGGGAGCATTTGTTAATTATAACAAAGCCAGTGCTTGATAGCTGAGCAGCCTGAGGGCTGGGTATAGAGACGAAAGTTGGACGCCGGTAATGCATAGTAGTGTGGGGTTGAGACCCTGACATACTGTACTCCGGGAATAAAGTTGAAATGAGAGTAAAAGAACCTTCATGCTGCCTGTAGGCCAGCTTTGAGTCATCTGGGTGGCCCAGAAGATCTCAGATTTCGCAACTGGAAAGTCTTTGGGCTCTTGGAAAAAACAAACAAAAATCCTTTCTGGAGAGAGAGAAAAAAGGTCATTATTTTAAACCTAAAATCATTTCTACAAATGCTTTTTCTTTTTTTTTTAAGATTTATTTATTTATTTATTTTAGAGAGGGAGCAAGAGCAAGTGTGATCAGGGGGAAGGGCAGAGGGAGAGGGAAAGAAAATCTGAAGCAGACACCCCGCTGAGTGTGAGGCCCTAGGCGATCTCATGACCCCGAGGTCATGACCTGAGCCGAAACCAAGAGCCAGACGAATAATTGACTGAGCCACCCAGGTGTCCCTCTACAAACAATTTTTCAAATACAATTTTGGATATAGAGAAAATCAAGTACAGACCGAGATAAGATAATTTGAACAAGAATCAGCAAAACCCACAGAAAATAGAAACAGAATTACACGGTCTCCAGATATTGGCACTGATCAGACTTTAAAATAATTAGCTTACTGTGTTCCAGGAAATAAAATACAGGATTGAAAATTTCAGCAGAGAACTAGAAATATTTCTTGAAAGACATAGCAGAATGTTGAAAGAATCAATAAAAGCTCTTAAACTGAAAATACAGTAACTGAAATTAACAAGAAAATGGATGGATTTTTTTTTTTTTTACCAGATTAGACCTTGCTGAAGATAGAAATAAAGAATTTTTAAAAATCAGAAGATATCCAGAATGACACAGAAAGAGGAAAAAGCCTGGAAAATATAGAAAATGTAGAAGAGATAGGGAAGAGACTGTCCCACACCTTGTCCAGCATCCTTTGAACTGGACTCTTAGAAATTGCACAGAGGTGAAGCAAAAGCAGTATCAGAAGAGATAACATCTGAAATTTTTCCAAAACCAGTGTAAGACATTGATCTACAGACTGCAAATAAAATTAAATAGATTTGGCAGGGAAGAGAGAGAGAAAGAATTACTTTTTTAAAAGTCAAAGATGACTCCAAGATTCCTAGCTCCAGCAACAGAGTGATGTGATTAGCTGAGATAAGAAACGGAGAAGGAAGAACAGGTGCGTTGGGGTCAGGAGGGGGCAGCGTGAAAGAAGAAACAGTACGTTCCAATTTTTACATGTTAAACTTAACATCCACGCAGGGATAACAAAAGTGCCATGAGTTCTCGAATAATGTTTTGGTCATATTTAAGAGTCTTCCAAGACTTGCATTCTTTAAAAAGAGCCAGTGAAACCTTTCTTGTCTCAAGAATCCAACACGTCAGGCTTTCCCGTCCCTTCTGGTGAATTTATGATTTGCCTCCACAGGTTGACACAATTGGATATTTGCAACAAAATATACACGGACTTGAAAACTGCATCTGCCTGGTGTTCAAATGTAATTATCTGTGTGATGCGATCTTTGCAAAACCCATCACGACAAGATAACGTGTTTTCATTTTCAACACCATGATCCAAGGCTCCATTCTTTTTTCTTTCTTTAATATTAGAAGGACAAGTTACAGGCACCTTAAATGCTTTGATTTCCCAAAATGTGGGATTTCTGCATATGACATTGACTCTAAATGATGGAGTAAATATAGCTTTGTATGGCAATCTTCAATATTACCTCAAGGATTATCATGAGTTTTTTAAAAGTTATTTGACTTTACTAACAGAATAAAAAAATAAAACACTAGCTACCATAAATTTCTCTTTCTCTCTCTCTCTTTTTTTTCAACTTAGAAAACATCACAACCTTCACAACAAATTCTATGGCTAATGGATGAAAAGTATATAGCATGCTTTCTTTTCAACTGAAAAGTTCCCAGAAAGGTTGCAGGATGATAATGATAATAATAGTTAATGTTTATTGAGCACTTTCTACATGCCAGGAACTGTTGTATGGACTTACATGCATTCACCCATTAAAGAGATTTAAAGATATAAGATAACATAAATTATATACCATTGACATAGAGGATATTATTTACTACAGAGTCAGGCAATTCTCTTTTTCTCTCAAAATTATTCTTTTACAACTCTGCTGATACAACTAGTGACAAGAAATGTATATGGTAGAACTTACAAAAAACACTTTATAATAAGCTACAAGTAAATCTATACTTTTTCTTTGACATTATATTTTTCTTCTGAAAGTAGAAACAAAATTTTCAAAACCAATGAACAGGAAAATAATTTTATTTTCAAACAATACTTTACATGCCAACTTTAAATTTTAAAATATTATTAGATTTTAAAATATATCCAGAGAGTATCCATGTTATTGCCTTATGCGATCAAAGACGAATTTTTTAAGATTAGCCATGGGTCTAGTTGTCACAGGTGCTTTCATTCATGCTCATTTCATTTCCCTGTATAATTACTACTATATTAGTGTGGTTTTCCCCAATAACAATCCAAATACAATCATTAGGATTGTTGTGCATAGTTTGATCAAACTTCCAAATATCAATAGCAGAAATGGCTAATGACATACATTTTTTTAAGACAGAAGACTCTTCCATGAGAATTTTACCTAATAAAACACATGAATCTACTTCTTAAATTACTGAATGTCTTAAAGATGTATAAGTAATTTGGGGCATTATTTATTTAACTAAATTCTTGATACCATGAAGGGTCAAAATTTAGCCAACCCCTTGTTTACTTCCTCTCAGCCATTCTGGACATCAGATTCCTGAAAATATAGCTATCTTACTTAGCTTTTTTCCTTTTTTTTTCTTTTCTTTCTTTTTTTCTTTCTTTCTCTTTTTCCTTTTCTTTCTCCTTTCTTTTCTTTGTTATGTTTTAACCTCTCTCCAGACCCAGGATCTTTGAATCCAGCCCCTCATACAATGACAAGGCTTTCACAGCAACACAGAGGTTTCCCATCCCCCACACCTGCCAAAATAGGGAATTAAACCCAAGACAACCTTCTCCAGTTTCAGTTTTCATTATTTAAAAAAAAAACAACAAAAAAAGTCTTCTCTACACTGAGGTGAAAACTTCTTCCCCAAAACTGCCACCTATTTTGGACCCCACCAATCTCAGCCCTGGCCCTTGAGCAAATCAATATCTTGTTGCTTTAGCTTCCTTAGCTGTAAAATGAAGAAAAGAAATGTGTGTCATAGCGGTGTGGAAAGGAAATGAGAATGTTTATAAAGCACCTGGCACAATGCAGGGCCTCCATGAGCAGTGGCCTTTATTGGGAATAGGAAACCCTCTTCTGCATGGCTGCCCTCAGAAATGTAATGACAGCTACTGCTTTCTCTGCTCCAGGCCAAGTATTCTCAGTTCCTTTGATTTTTCTTTGAACAGCATGGTACTGTCTCCCTTATTCTTCTAGTCATCCCTTCCTGAATAAGTTCAGTTCTTTGAGAACTTAACTTTGAACTGAAATTTGAGAACACTTCTTTGAGAAGAGCCAACTGCCAATCCAAAAAATTATATATTTACCTCCATTTTGTCAACTGAGAGCGAGCTCCATACCCTAATCTGTCTTTGCAAGATAATATTTTCCTTTCCTTCTCTATTGCTGATTAGATTTCCTCTCTTCCCCCGTCCTATCTCCAGTATCACCATATTTGACCCTCTGGCAAGCCAGGCTATGGGGAAGGCAATAGGTATGGATACTTTCTGGCTCTAGGTAAGGAGAAGATGGAAGCGCCCCTAGGCACTTTAGGCTGAATCTGAGAAGTTTCCCTCTTCATTCTGGTAGGATGTCAGCTCTTCCTCATCAAGGGTCACTCCCCTCTGTCCTCTCCATTTCTTCTGGACTTCACAATTCTGGGTGGTGGCACCATAAGACATCTTTTTGGGACTTGCAAAACTCTCGTGGTTGAGTTCTGTCTCCTCAGCTAATTCATCGTGGTCAATGATTCCACACTTCTCCTCAGACAGATTCTCAGGGTCAGCCCACTCCTGTTTCTCCCCTGAAGCAAAGACTCCATAGAAGATCACACCACTGTAGTGCACCAGGGCAGCTATAAGGAACACATTCTGCCATTCCTCACGGGTCTAGACAAGGAAATATAGTACCAATTAATGTGTTTTAACCAAAAATAGAGATTAACAGTTTGTTCTAGAAGCTTCCACAGGGACAAAATCTCCTGCCCACACCCAACAGCAATGCTGTGCTTCTAGGGAAGGCATGTGGCAGAAGCCAGCCCAGGAGTCAAACAGAATTTGAGTTTTTAAAAAATAAAAATTAAGGGCGCCTGGGTGGCTCAGTGGGTTAAAGCCTCTGCCTTCGGCTCAGGTCATGATCTCAGGGTCCTGGGATCGAGCCCCACGTCGGGCTCTCTGCTCAGCAGGGAGCCTGCTTCCCCTTCTCTCTCTGCCTGCTCCTCTGCCTATTTGTGATCTCTCTCTCTCTGTGTCAAATAAATAAATAAAATCTTTAAAAAAATAAAAATAAAAATAAAATTAAAAAAAATAAAAATTAACACAACAGTGAATATAGAAATTGAAACTATAATGTGCATTTTTTAATTTAGACAACTACTTTTAAAATAAACAATATGGGGATGCCTGGGTGGCTCAGTCGGTTAAGCCACTGCCTTTGGCTCAGGTCATGATCCTAAGGTCCTGGGATCGAGTCCCACATCAGGCTCCTTGCTCGGCGGGGAGCCTGCTTCTCCCTCTGCCTTCTCTGTCTGCTGCTCCCCCTGCTTGTACTCTCTCTCTCTGACA
>CM052897.1:17793571-17900357 GCA_028534135.1 Potos flavus
TGAGAATGAACTAGAACAGAGCTTCATGTCTTAGGTGATCTGTTTGCTTTAAATGATTCTAGCAGCAAACATCCCTTGCCTATGGTAAGAAAAAAAGGTGACAGACTAGGAAATGTGTGATAGAGGATGAGAAATGTCCTCTATATTTCCTCTTCAAGAACATGAAACCAACTAAATTCTCCAGAAGATCATGTAAATGCCTCATTATGTCCAAATCAATGTGGCTTCTTCAGTGATGGCACAAAACTCTCTCTTCGTGTATTTATCTCTAGTCTAGCATCTTTGTATATAATCAAAATAGGACAACCAACTTTTAAAACATACAAAGTAGAACTCACAGGTCCTGCTATTTCAAAATATAAAATGACATGAAAAGACACGTGAGGAGGTTTGGGTTGGTTTTTGTTATTGCTGTTTTGTTTGTTTGTTAAAGATGGGAGAGAAGCTAGGGAGATTCTATGTTTGTGTTCTAGTTTCTGGAACAAAAAAAGATTTATTTTCAATCGTCACTCCATTAGCCCTTTCAAATCTTTGAGAGTTCCCACCACCACCCCTCAACACCAACACTATCAATTATAGAGGAACAATGGCTGAAGTGACTGGGGCAAAATTAAACACGAACAAGACAGTCCTATACAATATGTTGAGAGTCTTCAAGGCATGTGGCTTGAGAAACGGTTGTGCAAGTAGGGTTGAAATCCAGAATTTTCCTTCAAGTTCCAGGTTAAGAGGTTGCATATTTTTGGCCATCAGAAATACATCTGAATAGCAGATGTTATCGAATGTCTCCTTAGACAAACTTCTGTTTTGTCAGTGTTTTAAACACGGGAGAGGAAAAAGGCACTAACATATGCTGACAACCTTCTATAGGTTGGACCCATGCTAGGTGCATTTGTACCTTGTCCCATTTCACATTTGTAACAATCACTGGAAGTAAATACTATTATTCAGATTTTAAAGAAGAAAGTTGGGCTCAGAGACTTTAGAAACCCATCCCACTCTCTCTATCTCCGTTGATACTTTAGTTAAAGACACCATCTTCTCTCGACACAATAACTGTAATGGCCTCCTCACTGGTCTCCCTTCTTTCACTCTAATGTTCTATGTTCTACTCTTCAGATTTGAAAACATAAATCAAATCACATCACTTTTTCTGTTTTAAACTCTGTTTGCTTCCCAAGGCATTCCAAAAAAAATCCAAGCTCTATGCATATCTACAAAGCCTCCCAAGATCTAGCCCCAGTTGAGCAGTCCCATCTCCTGTCACTCTCCATCTCACTCCTTAAGCTCCAGCCATTCTGACTTTCCTTCCTTCTGCTCTCTGACATGCCACATTCATGCCTGCCTTGGGGCCATTGTTCATGCTATTCCTTCTGCCTAAAACAATTTCCTGCAAGAGCTATAATAAGGTAATTACCATGATGAGTTACCACCAAGTGTATGCATTGGAAGGAGCAGTCACTGAAGGTTGATGTCAACTTCACAAGAGGGAAGATGAACCCATGTGGAAGGACATGTGGTGAGGACTAGGGTGAGAGGTGAAGGTACACAGAGCTCACAGTAAAGAGCAAAGGCGTGAGCGAAGTCAGAGAGGAAAGAGATATCCAGGGCCTGGTGCGGAGGTGGCTTTTGAGCTGGGGCAGAACGTGATAATTAGAGGAGAGGAATTGGCTCCTATATTAGTTTCTGATTGCTGCAGTAACAAATTATCACAAATTTAGTGGCTTAAAACAATACAAATTTACTATCGTACAGTGCTGGAGGCCAGAAGTCCAAAATGGGTCCTAGGGAGCTAACATCAGGAGGCTAGCAGAGTTGTGTTTCTTCTGGAAGCTCTAGGAAAACTCCACGCTTGCTTTTTCCAGCTCTAGAGAATGTCTGCCTTCCTTGGCTTGTGGCTATATAGCTCTGCCATTTGCCTCTACCATCATATCTCCTTCTCTGACTCTGACCCTCTTGCCTCCTCTTAGAAAGAACCGTGTGATTAAATTGGGTCCGCCTAGGAAATCCAAGATAATTTCCCCATCTCAAGATCCTTAATTTGATCACATCTGCAAAGTTCCTTTTGTCATGTAGGGAAACATAAGCATACATTCTGGGAATTGGAACTTGAACATTTGGGAGGGGGGCATAAATCTGTCTACCTCAGCTACCATAAGTGCAGTGTTCCAGAGCTTCACCTCTCACCTGCCAGAGAGCAGGCCTACACCTGCCAACCTTCAGTCTCCTGTCAATGGCAGGGCCAAACATCTCTGCTGGGGCCAGCAGTCAAACTGCTGGAAGACCTGATGCCAACAGATTATTCCCAAACTGCCTGGTCAGACTTTATACCTGAAATACTGTGGGACCAGATTATGTCTGCTCTTGTGCAATTTCCATGTAATCTTCACTTCTAAGTGGCCCTGACCCATCTAATCTAGAGTGACTGTCCACCTGTTTCCTCCTTTCCAACATAGTATCTCTTGTGACTTTTCACCCATAGATGGCGCTGTTCTCTGCCTCCTGCCTGCCCACCCTGACCCCCCAGTCCCTAGAAGGAGTAGCAGCAGTGACTGGGACATTGGCAATGAGCTCAGACAGACCTGGGATCTTGCACATCTGCCACTTGAGCAAGTCACTTTTCTTTATTCCAGTTTCCTCACTGTAAACCACAGCATGGTTATAAGGATTAAATAAGATAATGTGTATAAAACATGTCATTTAGTGTCTCACACAGAAAGCATCCAATAAATGCTAATTTAAAACACAAAAACAAAAAAAGACAAGGAAAAAGTAGAAGGTTCAAAAAAGGTAAGCGGTCATAAACATGGCAGGAGCTCATGATTACTTTTACCTACCTCTTGGAAAAATCCCCCAGCTTCCTTGTCTTTGCCAAATCAAAACATGAAGCAGGAAATAAATACAGGAAAGAGGATGGGGTGTGTGTGTGTGTGTGTGTGTGTGTGTGTGTGTGTGTGTACCCCATACACAAGTATAGGCTGAGAGGAAAGACGACTATTTGGAGAAAATATTTTTCTTGTGTTTCTTACCAAAACCTGTATGTATAGAAAGGGAAAGTGATAAGGGAATAAACTACATAAGCAAAGGATTATGTGTTTGGGAGAATATATGGGAAGGACAAACGATAAAGATATGTCACAGGAAATCAGTTCACTTCAGCTTAAGAGTAGAGGAAAATAGCATTTCTGCAGTTGGGGGTGTGTATTGATTTACCAACTAAGTTGTCCTATCTCAAGCCACACAAGCACAGGCTGGAGGACAAGTTGGCAGGAATACGATGGACACTCAAGTATCTGCCGGATGATGGACTTAGGAGCCTTTAAGATCCTTTCTTTCTTTCTTTCTCTCTTTCTTCTTTCTTTTAAGATTTATTTATTTATTTGAAAGAGAGAGGGAGAGAAACAGACTCTCCACTGACGTGGATCCCAACACGGGGCTTGATCTCACGACCCTGACATCATGACCTGAGCTGAAATCAAGAGTCGGCCTCCCAACCGACTGAGCCACCCAGGCGCCCCAAGATGCTTTCTAACGGGTAGATATAACCTCCAAAATATCCTCTGCAGCTCAGTTTCATCCCATTCTGTAAAGGCTGCTGAAGCCACCTATGAAGTCCATAGTACCTCCACAGTTCATGATTTTTCTAACAGCCGTTGTGGTCAAAATTTTTCTGCTTCTTAAATAATCAGCCAATTGTCCTCCAATAGGCACAATGATGGTCATAACCATGTGGGGCACTGCCGACAGGAGACCCACCTGGAATGAAAAGAAACAATGAGCTATTTTCAGCTGTTTTGGAGAGATGCACTTCCCTAATTCTCTGTCTCCCCCCCCCTACTCCGGCCCCAACCGAGTTTAATTATCTAATTGCCTGGGATGCAGATGGGCCTGAATTTTGTAATAAATAACGGATGAGTGGGGCGCCTGGGTGGCTCAGTGGGTTAAAGCCTCTGCCTTCGGCTCAGGTCATGATCTCAGGGTCCTGGGATTGAGCCCCGCATTGGGCTCCCTGTGCTCGGCGGGGAGCCTGCTTCCCCCTCTCTCTCTGCCTGCCTCTGTCTACTTGTGATCCCTCTCCTCTCTGTCAGATAAATGGGTAAAATCTTTAAAAAAAAAAAAGTAAAATAAAATAATGGATGAGTGAGTGATTTTAAGTATAGACCTGTCTCTCTGACCAGATCGGAAGCTCCCTGAGGACAGAAACAACTCGCATTCATCACAGAGGCCCCAGCACCTGCCATAGCACCCGGCACATGCTAGTCAAACACTTGGGGCTGAGTGAGGGTTCACTGATGGCAACCACTGTGACTTGACTATGCTAGGTCCTCCAAGGTCACTTCAGACAGTACCTGGAGCTACGCAGACAATGACCTCTACCAGGCTGCTGTTCTTCCCCTTGTAGAAAGGAGGCTGTTTCTTTCATGATGATGGTTTATGTTTTACCGTCTACATCTTTCCTCCCCGAAACACAGACAACCTAATGACAATGACTGGGGACATTGAAAGCAGTTCTTTGTAAACCATACAAGGCAATGGTTGTTATTGCTATAACTACCATTACAGAGAGGGGAATAGTCTGCAAAATGAGCTTTAAGGCCCTACTGCTACTCACTGAGTAATTTACAGGGGGAAAAAAAAAAACCACAAAAACCTCTTACCTTCAAATCTTTTTATTTTTACCTAATATGCAGTTCTTGAATCTAGCTTCGAAACCACTTTGAGATCGAATAGAACATAAATCTTTAAAAGCAGTTTAATACAGCTCTGATCCTTATGAAGAAGAAATTAATAGCTACGTATACTGTGCCCAAAATGTAGAACTTGTCTGACCTCTAGGGTACTAGGTGTCATAGAACTGTTGTGAATTCTGATCAGCAATTTAATTATTTTATCATGCAAAGATTTTCTCAGTCGAAGCAAGAGATTTAAAGTTCAAGAACATTTGAAGCGTCTCTGTGTTTACCTTACTTATTGCAAATCCAAAGACCTCTTCGAAGTAAGCAGGCTGACTTATTAACAGCAAATAAAAAGTCCAGCTTCTGCAAAAATTTGCCACAATGATCGCATAAACCGGCAATGATGTGAAAAATCTTTTCCACGGTGTGTTAAATTTCTAGAGAGTAAAAACACCATGAGATTTTTAGTGACTATATTGACATATTATTTTTCTTAACAGGACAACACAATCACTAAGAGAAGTAGAAAAGAGACAAGTCTTCATCTTTCCATCTGTACTTACACTGAGGCTAACCACACTGGCTCCTTCTCCTATACTTGTCTCTATGTAGGTCCTCTCCTCACTGGATATGGTTGGGTGAGCAGCTGGGCACTCATAGGCCTGCAATAGCCAAAACGTGTACCAAATAATCCCAAACATACCTGCAGTAAAAAACAAAAGGTTTAATGATATGGTTTCCTTATCTTCCATCTTTAAATATTCCAATTGTCATAATAGTCCCAGATGGCACAATGTTCATCTAAGAGAAGTATGTTGTTGCTTTTCCTGCCGGTGCTGCTGCTGCTGTTGTTGTTGCTGTTAACTGGTATTTAAAGAAAGATAATATTGTCCTCATTAAGAAACTCACCTTTAATATAAGCGTTAAAAGAATCCTAAGCAGACAAGGATCCCATTTATATGATAAGCTTGTTTTAATCATCTCTATCCTCATATGGTAAATTCTTAGCCAACCCCATGATACAGTAAAATACCATCTCTATGAGTCACCTATGGGAACTCATGAAGTCAAATTACTCACCATAAATATAAAAGACAGAGGCCCATCCAATGTACTGAACCAACACCCCAGCCAAAGGCATGGCAATCACTGCCCCCGCATAGGAACCTAGAAGAAGAAAACATGGAGGACACTTGACAACAGCCACACGGGCCCCTTCAACCCACCCAGAGTTCCTGTTGTAGAGAGGAAGATGAATCCAACTGAACGAGAGCCAGAATGCCTCCGTGCAGAGGGACAAACTCCCCGTGTGCCTTAAAATAGGGCTTCCGGGAGAGAAAGGTCACTGGATGCCCTTTAACTTTCTCCAGGTACCATGGAGGGACAAGACAAAGGTTACTCAGGAACAGCAATTTCGAATCCCATGAAAGAATAGGACAAAAAGATGAGAAAAAAATCTAAGAGAATTTTGAAAAATTCGGGTACAATATTAGGGGCTGAAGATAGCAAACAAAGGAACAAATGGATCTGCCTTTCAGAGCTCACAGTTCAGAAGAATTATCACCCCGTCTTTAAATGAGGGACTTCAAACTATTAAGAAATCATACTTTTCAGAGTCTTGATTTCTTTTAAAAAATCACGAAACAGTTCTATTCCAGGATGGCAGAATGAACAGGAAGGCTGCTCTCTCTACCTATCCCTGGAATGGGCCCATTTTTAAGTTTATTTCCTTGTAAAAACACTTAACCTTGTAAATACTGACTTATACGTGGTTATTTATCTTGTCTAGACAAGATCACAAAGACTAGAGGCAGTGGCCTGATCTCCACCATCCCCTACAGCTCCATGATAATCCGCTATAGAGACACAAGCCCTAAAAAATTCCCGATCAGTATTAACTGAATCAAAAAAATTACTTCCTCAAATGCCCTCTGGGATGTGAATGAAAAAAATTCTTGCTCAGAAAAAGTGAGTAGCAACAGGAAATTCTGTAACTCAGAACCCAGTGGCAAGGAGACCTTCAGGAAATGGGAGTTTGGGCATCTTCCACAGAGAGAAATGAAATCCCATCTTTCCAAGCTGGGCCTGACTGGCCATGAAAGGTCCAACCTGGGATCCCAAATCTGAACATCATGACACCTGAGGGAGTCTCTCAGTCTCTCAGAATCATTATCCTCGGATAGAAGATGAGAAACACATCTCTATCTCACAGAGATGTTTGAGAATTAAACTATGTGTGTGAAGATGTTTTATAAGCTGTAATTAGTGCCGCACAAACCCCAACTATCACGCGACTGCGATGTACAGAATGATAATGCATTTTTTTTCAGCCTCAGACTTCCTCAAACCAATAAGACAAGTATTCCAAGGCACATTGTTTAGAAAGAACTGCAGGCCTGACTCTGCTGTGGGTGTGGGGAAGGTGGACTTCCCTGGACCAAATTTCCTAGAAGTGAGGGGTAGGGGAATGTCCAGGACAGGGAGGGTCCGGGGTAACTCCACCACCTAAGATGCATTGGGCGCTTTTTGTGTGCCCACTACTATGTTGAGGATTCCAGACCCATGATTTTAGTTAACCCTTCTTTCAACCTCTTGGTGTTGGTACCAATATCATCCTCATTTATAGGGGAAACCAAGGCGGGGGGAGGGGAGATAAATTGCCTGAGGTCACATAGGTGGGAGTGACAGGAATCAGGTCTGTAGGAATTCAAAGCCTTTATCTGTAACTATTTAATAATTTGGTCCTGCTCCCTCCACTCCAAAACTCCCATTAATTCTTCATCAAGGAAATTTTACACTTGAAACTGTCCTTCCCTGTCTAGTAGAATACTCTTCCTCATTCTTCCAGACATGGCTGAGTATAATCTCCTGTCACACCCACAGCCCCCAAGCATACCTTAATGGGGCGTGCCATCCAGACAGCCCTGGGGGAGCTCACTGCACCTTGATCCCTCCGTGGGCCGACAATGGAGGACAGAGGAGTCCTCCAAGGATTGTTAAATGGCGTGAGGAGGGGGAGTAGCCATTAGGAGTGGGCGGGTCCCCAGTTCTGTCCTCCCTAGATGGGAAAACTTGACTAGGTATTTCCTAAAGTCCCCGCCAACTCCAATATTTTTTGAGTAAGAATGGATTAACCTCAAATTTGGGTTTCCTTCTAATGACATTTGACTGTTCTTTCAAACCAAGGCCACACCTTAGCTGGGAAAAGTAATAAAGCCTATGACTTTGATCAGGTAACTTTCCTTGAGACTCAACCATTTCTTAAACCAGTCCTTGAAGGGTTATAAAGACGCTAAGAATGGGGTGTGGCAGCTAGTCATTCTTGCTTTGCTGGCAAATCAAAATGAAAAGCCTTATAAATAAACCATCCAAAGAAAATAAGATCAAGGATCTGACAATTCATAAGGTCGGAATCTTATATTCTTCTAGAGTTGGCGCAAGGTCAGTAATGGAAGTGGAGATGATCTTGAACTACAAACAAGAGGACGGAAATGGTTTCTAAGGACAAGAGAGGCTAAAGGTGCAAAGACATCTCAACTGTGCACGCAGTTCCAAGCTAGGCATAATATGGGCACGTTGGTGAACACTTCATACCGAAGTCCCAGGGATTCTATATAAAAATAGTAATAATATTCTATGTAATAACAATAATAATTATTATTATTCAAGGAGTTAAAGAGAAAGAGCAAAGGAGAAATAAATGAAAATATTCACAGAAATTAAGAGGAAGCTTTATTTCTCCCTTTCCCTAAGAAATACAGGTTGGTTTTTCCTAGGAAAGATATACTAGTTTGAAAAACTAGGCAGAGCTAAATTCTGATCCTAATTTTGCCCAGTCCCCATTGTGACTTTCATGGCCTAAGGCACTTTTATCTTCCTGAGCCCCTTCCCCCATAAAAAAAAAATGTTGGAAAATACATTTAACAACTGTGTTGATGGTGTCAGCATGCACTGTCCTTGTTAAATTATTGATCGTTATCCAGGTAGACCCTTCGAACACTGGTTATTCCAGAGACACCTAGAGGACCAGTCCCAGAAACGTGACTTGGAGTAAGAGAACTTTAACAAGGTGAAGTTTGGTGACCAGTAATTTAAAGTCACTTCATTACTTAAGGACCACTAATATACTTTCAGGTAAGATGGATGGCTTCCATTTTCATCTGGAACATAATGGCAAAAATTAATTAAAAGATCTCTATGACAATATGTACACAGTAGTGTGTAGTGAGGAAAGTTCTGAATTAAGAAACTGGTGGTCTAGTGGTGCCTGGGAGGCTCAGTAGGTTAAGTGTTCGCCTTCGGCTCAGGTCATGATCCCAGGGTCCTGAGATTGAGCCCCGAACGGGGCTCCCTGCTCAGCAGGGAGTCTCCCTCTCCCTCTGCCCCTGCTCTCTCTAACAAATAAATAAAATAAAAAAATAAAAAAGAATCAGGTAGTCTAGCTCCTGTTCCATGTCCAGTGTGACCTTGGACCTTGATTTCCATTCAATAAAACTAAACTTTAAACTTTAGTTTCAATTTCTCTGTCTGTAGAAAGAAGAGGAGCAAAAGGCTTGATGATTCTCCCTTTTCTGCTTTTGACCTCGGCAAATATCATTTGTTGGCTAATTCAACAACCACTTCCAACCCCTTCTTTCTGACCTTTCTCTACTAATGGTGCTGGAAAGGCTAGCACTTGGTTTCTTAGCTGCTTCTGCAGTTGCTAAAGCATCTGACACAATTAGGGCCAAGGAAATATGTGGAAGCCTCGTAAGGGGCTTCCGGAAAGCTTTTGCTTTGCTGATAAAAGGAACGGATGTGGTTAGGACAACCATTTCCACTTCTTCCTGCATGGAATGTGGGCTTGATGCCTGGAGCTGTAACAGCCCTCTTGTGAACCTGAGGAACAAGTGTGAGAGGAAAGAGCTATCATTTCAAGGACAGTGGAATAGAAAGTCAGAACATGCTCAGGCCCTGATGGATCATTGAGCAGTAAAACCAGCACCAGTAATCACTCACCTTTGGACTTCTGTTATGTAAAAAAATAATAATAATAAATCCCACATAGTAAGGTCTTCACTTGAAGACAAAGCATTCCTAAGTAAAACTTAAGATTTTAAGACACTTACCACAAAAAGAGGTTGTGGCTAGTCGGCTTCTCTCCAAAGGTGGTGCCCACTTACTCCACATCCCATGGCAGGCTGGGTAGGTCACACCCTGGCAAAACAGTTGAAAATAGATTATTTTATTTGACTTCAGTTTCTGTTCATGTTTAAAACATGGATCCTACTTCTTTAAGAAAGGCTACAAGATAAAACCCAATTCATAAATACCAAGTAGCTTGTGTCAGCTATTTTAACTCACAGCATAGATGCTGCAATTTGAATATCAGTTCCAATGTAAGGATGGTGGGGAATGGGGAAGGAGTCTTTAGATTTCATATTATTATAGAATATTGGTATAGAAAGAGATTTCTGTAATCAGCTGGTCCATCCCCTCATTTCAAGATATGGAACCTGAGGCTAAGAGCCATGAAGTGACTACATTCTAGTCTTCATGGCTGTTAATAGCAAGTCCTTTCCACCTATCAGTATTTTCCAAAGTCCGGTAAATGTCCCTTTGGTGGAATTAGAGTTGGATTTGAGTTGCTACAACAAATGACATTTTTTTTACCATAATTGGTGCATATATACTCTAATAGGCTTTAAGAAACAATGTAACCCATGAAATGCATGCATGATGCATGAAACCAATGATTTCAAAGACATTTTTGCTTGTGATGAGATTTTTTAGTGTGTGTGGTGTTTTTTTTTTTTTTAATGAATTGATCTAGGGAAAAACTGTAGGTAAATAATAGTACAAATTGTACATGGATATGGCAGAAGTGATGGAGGTTAGAGGTGAATGACTGAGCTTGGGAAACACTGCTCTACACTAGAGCTCAGCAAACTACGGCCTGATTTAGCTCACCATCTGTTTTTGTACTGCTCTTGAGGAAGTATTGGTTTTACATTTTTTTTCCTAGACACACATTTTTATTTTCTTATAATTTTTTTTTTATTCCAGTGTAGTTAATATACAGTGTTATATTAGATTCAGGTGCACAATACAATGATTCAACAGGTCTCTGAGTTAAATCTCTGTGTAACACTACACCCTGTAAATTTATAGATTTATTAATGAATCCATTTAAATTGTTTTAGTGGAAAGGGCCACTGCTATGTGAACTATCATATTTGGGCTTCAGTTTCATCATTCATTAAATGACAGGGATTGGATTAAATTATCTCTAAGATCATTCCTGCCTCATGTGAAATTCTGCACTCTATGAAACAGTCCTTTATTGTGTATACATTTGTAATCACACAGGCATTCTAATTATAAAGTATTCATGACTGTAGTTAAAACTGGAGAGTGGAAATAGCAGGACAAGGTAGATGACCAGAAAACTAAGTAAAGTGGTTTTCTTCAGAAGCTGAATTATCTAAAAGACCATACTGTATCTAGCAGTAGCAAAAACTATTAAGGAAAGGAAATTATTAAGGAAAGAATCTCCTACCTCCACTAGACCTTGCAAGATTCTGACACACATGACGCAGCCGTAATGCACTCTGGCCGCAGAAGGGATGAACATGTTCAAGGTTGATGTTAAGAAGATGGCAGCTCCAAAGACCCTGAGGGACCAAAACACTGTGTTAGGGGGCAGGCCCACTTGTGGATATGGCACTTCAGTTAGACATCAGGAATGAACCTCACCACTCATGGAAAATCACCATGGAAATTAATAAAAAGAGAAATAGATGTTGTGTTAGGGTCTGATGTGTCCCAAGCTAGACTGTTGGGCAGCTTTGAATCCTGAGCTCATCCCTGGACCCGTTACGGGCAGGTTGTTGGCAATATGGGAATATCCTTCCTAAATGAGGTTCTGAAGCTCCGATTGACCAACGTGAGGTAAGCTTGCTGGAGTTCCACCATTCTGCTTGGTTCTACCCAACCGACTCATTCTGACTATTACCACCTGATACTGATGCATTTGGATTGTGTCTCCTGCTTCACAATTCTGCTGTCACTTTACCAGAAGGCCATACTATCTGAAAGCAGGCTGTGTCCTGGGACAAGCCAAGCACAAAACAGGCTGTGTACCTGTCTGAGCCCCCAGCTTGCTGCCCAGTCCCCCATGCCTTCTCCCTGCCTGGACCAGAGTGTCCTGGGAAAAGAGAGCAGGCAGCATTTTCTTCTTTTCTCACACATTAATGATGCTTCAGCCCTTTCAACATGTTAGGAAATATGCGTGATTTCCTTTTATGGCAGAAGTGTAAGCAGTAACCCCTGAAATCATATGAGCCAGTGTTTTATCACATTTTGAAAAGAATACAATAGGTAAGTGATAAAAAAATGAAGGACACAAATTAGACCAACATGTAAGTAAAGAAAGTCATGCTTGTACATATTTAGATCTTATGGTATTGACTTTCTAACTCTTCTGACCTTAACCCATAAAACGAAATATATTTTATATTGCAACTCAATACATAATCACACTCACAAATGTAACCAAAACAAATTTCAAAAATCAATACTTAAGTGTCCAGTGAATTAAGATATTTTCTATTCTATTTAATTATCCTCTTTTCTATTTTTCTCTCTTTTTTTTAGAAAATGCTCATTGGTAAATCACATGTTGATTTCATTACCATCTAATGAGCTATGTTTTAGAGTTTGAGAAACACTGCTTTATAAAATGTATGGTTCATGAAATCCATACGTGTACAGTGACACAGGACATACAACTGGAAGGAAACAGGAGACATTTAGTACACCCCTGTGCTGCTACATATATGTCCTATATGTTCTCCAAGTGGCCATCTTCTTCGGCTTGAATGCCTGTAGTGATAGAGAACTCTACTGCTCCTTGAGGCAGCTCATTCTGTCTTGGGTAGTTTTAATTGCTCAAACACCTATGATAGAATTTCAAGGGCATTAAAGACATCTTACAATTTAGAGGCAAGCCCCTACTACTCACATGACAAAATCTATATGGTACTGGACTATTTTAATACAGTACATAGGATCACAGAATGTCACTTGTCGAAGGAAATTCAAACACAATCTAAGCATGCTTTATTTCACAGATGAGGAAAAAGACCCAGAGAAAGAAAAAAAAGTGACTTAGTAGAGGTCACCAAATGAGTTATTTAGGGTCCAGGAACTATTTCTTCTGATTCAGATTCAACTGCTCTTTTTACTACATAATCACTAAAAGAGTTGCAAGATAAATTAAGTTAGACAAAAAAGTAAATAACAAGAGATGCTCAAGAACAGAATCGTATCAATATCTGTGAATCACATCTATTGCAATGGCTCCTGTCTTTCCTTCTGCATCTCTAAACTGAGAGCAAACTATGTAGATTTTATAAAAACACAAAATCATATTATGATCTGTACCACATTCATGTTATTTCAGTTTGCCTTACCTGTTAGCAGCAAACTTATTTGAAATGAAACCACCTGGAATTTGTGTCACAATATAACCCCAGAAAAAAGATCCATGGATAAGACCCACTGTCTCTGGATCCCAGTTAAACTGTGCTGTCTGAAATGAGAAATCAGATACAGTTGTGTTTGTAAGAAAACACTTGACCACCATTTTTCACTGATGATCCTACATAACAACCCCACAAGGTCCTTCTTTCCTTCCTTTATTTTATTTTTATTTTTATTTTTTCTTTCCTTCCTTTATTGAACAAATATTTGTGGAGGGCTTCTTGTATGTTTGGGATATAGCAACAAGCACAACAAAGTCCCTGTTGTCGTTGAGCTTGTCTTCTAGCGACAGCAAGGAGAGATTATGTACAAACTTAAATACATATATATGTATGTAGTATATCCATATGTATATAAGTATGTATTTCATAATGATACAACTCTTAAGCCATTGAAAATGTGATTCTCCATGGCTAGACCCCCTTTCCTCCATTTCTTCCCAAAGTAACTCATTCTTTTAAGACTCCTTGCAAATGTTCCTTCCTCTGAGGAAGCTCCCCAACTCCCTTTTGAAGTGGTCACTTTTTCCTGCACTTGTCCCACAGACCTCTGTCCTTATAGCCATGGCCCCTGCCTGGTGCTCTCAAACTAGCCATTCACGTGTCCATTTCCCACACTGGTGGCAAGCAACTGGAAGGTGGCAGCCATGTCCCTTTGACTTTATAGCCTGAGTACCTTAAATAAATTTCTGGAACATAGAAGGTGCAAGTAAATATTTGCCAAATGAAGGAATACATGAATGGCTTTGTAAAGGATTGGGGCACCCGGCTGGCTCAGTCTCTAGAACATGCACCTCTTGATCTCAGGGCTGTAAGCTCGAGCCCCACGTTGGGTGCAGAGATTCTGCTTGAACACCTCTAGTAGCAGAGAACTCAACTGCTCCTTGAGGCAGCTCAGTCTGTCTTAGGTACTTTTAATTGCTCAAACTTCTACTATAGAATTTCAAGAGCATTAAAGACACCTTGCAATCTAGAGACAAGCCCCTACTACTCACATGGCAAAACCTGTATGGTACTGGACTATATTAACATAGTCCATTAAAAATAAGTCTATATTAACATAGTCCATTAAAAATAAAATCTTTTTAAAAAGCAATCATATCAAAATGGAAGATGTTCCTGTTATGGAGGAAGGGTTCTTAGTTATCAACATATTTTGCCTTAATCAACTTCTGTCGGTTTATTTCCCTGTCACAAGTTGTTACGTATTTATTTGCTCATTTATTCAACATTCATCTAGTGCCTCCTGTGTGCCAGGTCAGGTGCTAGACTGTGCAAATACTAACTCAAACAAGAATTGCCTTTGTGTTCTAGGAGATCACAGTCCATGTAACACTGGCCTTTCCTCTATACCATATTTCCCATTTTACCAATTAGGAAATTGAAATTTAAGAGTAAAATGAAACTGGGGTTCCTGGCTGGCTCAGTTGGCTGAGCATCTGCCTCTGGCTCAGGGCGTGATCCCAGGGGCCTGGGATAGAGCCCTGCATCAGGCTTCCTGCTCAGCGGGGAACCTGCTTCTCCCTCTCCAGCTCCCCCTGCTTGTGCTCTCTCTCTGTCAAGTAAATAAATAAAATCTTAAAAAAAAAAAAAAAAGTAAAATGAAACTGGGGTGCCTGGCTGGCTCAGTTGGTAGAGCATGTGACACTTGATCTCAGGGTCATGAGTTCAAGTCCCATGTTGGGTAGATAGTACACCAAAAAAAAAAAAAGAGTAAAGTGAAAGCAACAATCACTCATTCAAATCAGCTCACCAAAAAAAAAAAAAAAAAAAATCAGCTCATCAAATTTTTACTTTCTGCTGAGGCGGATAGAGGCCCCCTCCCTGGGCCCCAGCCCTCCTTCCTGCCCGCTGCGTTCCTTTTGCCTTGGCAGAGGAATGATCAAATGACCGGCTGTCCCGTTTGAATACAGGAAGAAAACAAACCTCCCCTTTAGATTTAATGCTCTCCTGAGATGTACCTCCCTTTAGATTTAACGTTCCCCAGAGATTAGCACTCTCCTGGGAAGTTCCCGTATAGACTATACTCCCACGTGTAGTGGAGCTGAAAAGACCGCGAAAATTTCCTGATACCATTTCCCCCCCCACCACCTGTGTCCATAAAAGCTCGCCCCTAACCCTGTTCGGGGCTCAGTCTTTTGGGAATCATCCCACTGAGTCCGCTGGCATAATAAAACTGGATTTCCCTGGTCTTCGTGTGTGCCGTTTGGATTTCCTCGGTCGCTTCATTTTCCGCTACACTGCTACTATGTGCCACACATTGTTCTAGGCACTGGAGATTCAACAGTGAACAGAACAAGAGTAATTACTGTCTTCACAAAGATGCCAGTAGGGACAGCAGCTAGTAAACAAGTAAACAAGTACAGACTATGTTAGATGGTAATCAGGGATGAGGAGAAAAAATAAAGCAGGGAAGGGGACAGGAAGTGCTGGGTAGGAGTGAGGTAGAGTGTAATTTTAGATAGAGAGGGAAGGCTTCATTGAGGAGGTGATTTTTTTTTTTTTAAGAATTTATTTATTTATTTGTCAGAGAGAGAGAGCCCAAGCAGGGGGAGCAGCAGGCAGAGGGAGAAGCAGGCACCCCACCAAGCAAGGAGCCTGATGTGGGACTCGATCCCACGACCCTGGGATCATGACCTAAGCTAAAGGCAGATGCTCAACCGACTGAGCCACCCAGGCGTCTCAAAGAGGTGATTTTTGAGTAAAGCCCTAAAGGAAAGAAGGGAGCAAATCAGTATCAGAGACAAGACAGAGAAATAGCAAGTGTAAAGGCCCTGAGGTTAGAGGAACAGCAAGATGTCAGAATAGCTGGGAGGTAATGAGTGAAGGACATGAGAATAGGAGTTAAAGTAAGAGAGGTTCAAATGATGAGAGGCCCTTTAAGTCACCAAAAGGACCTTGGCTTTTACTCAGAGAGATGGAAACCATTGGAAGCTTGGAGCAGAAGAGGAACATAATTTTGTTAAGGCGCTGCCCATGTATTTCCTCCCTTAATTCTTACAACATCTAGAGGTGATTCTTGGCTCTTCTTTTGTAGATGAGGAAAATGAGGCTTGGAGAGACTAACTTACTTGCCCAAGGTCATACAACTAGTTACAAGGAGAGTTAAGATCAAGATCTCTTATCGGCTTGATCCAAAAAACTACATTCATTGCACTTTTTGTAGAACTCGACTTTCTTACTAAGAAATAAAGACTAGACAGCTTTGCCTTGAGTCATGGAATGACCCAAGGAACCAAAGATCCAAGGCAGAGGGATCCACTTCTTCCAGAGGCTAATTACCAATCAAAATGTCTCTTGCTTATACTTTTCTCTGAGGCATAGTGCTTCCAGGTATTCTCTGAAGGAGATGATACATGACAAACAGCACTTGGGCCTGCTGAGAACTGTCTTTCATCATCACTTGAGCCCCATTAGAATCATAATGGCCCCACGTAGGCGCCATTACTCTAAGCCAACCACTGTGTCTTAGGTACTGCATTGGGTGAAGAATGGCCCCCAAAAGATTTATACACAAAATCTCTGGAATCTATGAATGCTCCCTTATTTGGGAAAAGGGTTTTGTTGATGTGATAAAAGCAAGGATCTTGAGATGGGTTATCCTGGATTATCTAGCTGAGCCCTAAATCCAATAACAAGTGTTCTTAGAAGAGAAAGGCAGAGAGAGATTTGAGACAGAAGAGGAGAAGACATTCAGAAGGAGAAGTTCATGGGGAGACAGAGACAGGGATTAGAGTTATGTTGCCACAAGCCAAGGAACACTGGGAGCCCCCAAAGCTGGAAGAGGTAAGGAAGGATTCTTCTGTAGAGTGTGGCCCTGCTGAAACTCTTTCAAATTTCTGGTATCCTCAACTGTGCGAGAATAAATTTCAGTTTTTTTAAGCCACCGTGTTTGAGGTAGTTCGTTACCGAAGCCTTAGGAAACTAACATAGGTACTTAAAATTATCTTCTTTGATCTGCAAAGCAGGCCTTTTATTCCCATTTTACAATAAGGGCAATGAGAGTCAGCAAAGAATTGCCTCCCTGCTCACATTTCCTTCATGAAGTATTCCCTGCCCTCACCTTGGGTCTCTCCCCTGCTGACTGGACATCTGGCCAATCAGGCTCTCTCTATCTCTGTCTCTCTCTCCGTCTTTCTCTGTCTCTGTCTCTCTCTCTCCAATCTGAACCCAGAAATTGTACTTAGACAAGACTGAACACCTGAACTGAAACTTTTAGTTTCGTTTTAGTTTCAGGGCCAAGTCAGTCAGTTCCTGAGCAAGACACTTCACTTTGGAGGACAATGAGAAGCGATGGGAAAGGAAAGAAAACAGTCCATGGAGAGACCTGGGACTGTGGAGCATACTCAGAGAGAAGCGGATGAGGGACCATATGCAACAAGCAAGCTGGAGACCTTAGCTAAGGCTTTCCTCGTTCCCAGGAGGGCCAGCTCCACTCTGCCCTTCCTGGCAGAGCCTCTGTTTATGCCTTGGAAAGAATTAGGTCAAGACTCCTTTTCCGCCCCTCATGGAGTACAGCCAGGATTTCAGTCCCACCACAGGCTGGGCTCCCCACTGTCCAGGGCACGGACTGCACAAATATACACATCAGACCTGCTTTCTATCCTTCGCTCTCATGAGATCTCCTACACCCCTACCAGAATTCCCTTTTTAACTTGACCTGGTTTCACTGCATTTCTATTCCTTGCAACAGGCAATCCCTGACCAGGACATAAGGACAACTTGCTCGAGGTCCCAGAGCTAATAAACAAAAGAAGTCAAGTGTGAAACCAGGTCTGGCCAATTCGAAAGCCCATCCTCTTAACTCGACAGGACTCATGATTCATGGGAAGGAGTTTGGACTTTTCCTGAGGGTAAAAAGAGATAATCGCAAAGTTTCTCAAATGTCAGTCATTTATTGCTTGCCATATGCCAGACGCTATTCTAAGTGTTTCACGTGTTTTAAAATTCGTAAATATTAAACTAAAAATGAGTGTTCACACATCAGCTAAAATTACCCTGTATACCACTAGTAGAGTATATGCGAAATATTTGCAAGACCTACATACTCATACTGCTTACTTCTCTCTTCTTTTGAAAATGAGGATTTCAAAATATCTCAGTGAAAAATATCTAGTTCCTCCCTCCCATAAAATGAAAAACCAAGGGGCGCCTGGGTGGCTCACTGGGTTAAAGGCTCTGCCTTCGGCTCAGGTCATGATCTCAGGGTCCTGGGATCGAGCCCCGCATCGGGCTCTCTGCTCAGCGGGGAGCCTGCTTCCCCCTCTCTCTCTGCCTGCCTCTCTGCCTACTTGTGATCTCTCTCTCTCTCTCTGTGTCAAATAAATAAATGAAATCTTTTTTAAAAAAATGAAAAACCAAATAAACAAAAATACCAGTAAAATCTTTGTCATCAGGTTGAACGTGCTCAGCTGACATGTAAGCTTTGTTCTATTTGAGTAAGAGAGAAATGGCCTGCTACAAATTGTTGTCCTAGAGCTTCCAAAATGCTCCCAAACTCCTATTTTTTAGAGCAGAAAAAATAATGCAAAGCATATTTTAGATCTCGATCAGTTTCTCTAAGACTCCGAAGGGAAAACCACAGAAATCAGAAAGCACACACTACCATTGTTCCTTAGGTTTATCGAAAATGTCTTTTCCGTTTGCCTCCAAGCAGATTCTGTTGACCTAGGCCTATCTTTCCAGGCAACAGACAAACGCAAACCAGCATCTCATTTTGATCTGGGCCTCGGCAGACAAAGTTTTAATTAGCTGGTCCTGCTCACAAAAGGCTGGGAGAATGCATGTGATACACATCTGAAATCTCACTAATATACATCATTCTTTATTTAAAAAATGCATGGCTTGCCCCATCACCCCTCTCCTGCCCTCCCTCCCTCCCTACCAAAAAATAAACAACTAGCATATCCTTTTAGAACAAATTCAGCTGCGGCATCAGAAAGAGGCTAGCAGACTCTCCATTGTGCTCTTTTCATCTGGCAGAAAAATCTCTTAGCTAAAAGAAAAAGAAAAAAAAAAAAAAGCCTGCAGGGCCAACTAAAGACTTCTTTTTAATGGCTCAGAATCAAACTTTCCCAAACCAGTGCTTAGCAGGAACTGTTCCAGGTAATGCTAATAGCTGTAGTATGAAAGCAAGTGTTCGACAATAAAGTCTGGGAAATACTGTGTACCACAGCCCCTCTTGGAGACTCACACAGGACACAGCACAATAAAAGCTCCCATTTCATATAACATCTTCTTCCTAGCACAGCCTACAGAACAGTGATGTGCCAAACACCAGCGGGGAAACTCTGATGTTAGTGTTTCGCCACATATGGGCTGGGACCAGAGACCTACTAGATGCCTCTCTGTGATCTGGTGTACCCCTGCACAAGTCATTCGCACGCCACGGGAGCACTAGTGAGCCACGTATGCACTAGGCATCCACGGGGCATACATTTTTGGGTTTTTTTCCCCATAGCCTCAATATTTCTCTAGGCCTATCACGTAAGAAACAAGCCAGATTTCATTTTTCCAGTAATTCATAAAAACAATCCTTTTTTAAATATAAATTCAATTAGCCAACATATATTACATCATTGGTTTTTGATGTCATGTTCAACGATTCATTAGTTGTGTTTAACACCCAGCGCTCATCACATTATGTGCCCTCCTCAATGCTCTTAAGCCACATCAGAGTATGCTTGCTTATGACTATAACCGCCTTTGAACTGAGCCTCCTGCTTCCACTCACTTCAATCCCAGTCCACTGGGAGACCCCTGGCTGGATACAGCGGACCCTGCACAAAGCCCACCCATGACTCCCTACATGGCTTACCAGTCTTTACCTGGCCTAACCCCTATTTACCCTGGTGTCTCCCTCTCCTGATGCTCGCTCATGCTCTACTCTCTTACAGGGGTTCTCAGCCTGGAATCCAAGGATGGAAGGCTGTGGATCTGTGAACTTTGGTGGGAAAATTCGGCATTTTTATTTTCACTAACTGTTAGCTGAAATTTAGCATTTCCTGTGATTATGAATGTAGGCAACAAACCACAGTAGTATTATCAGTACCTGTGACTCCATCACTAGTGGAAATTATAAATCTATTCATATGACAGTTGTCACCACTATCTTAAACTATGGTTTACACTGCAAACCTCAAAGTCATAGCAATTTTATTTTATTTTATTTTTAAAAGATTTTATTTATTTCTTTGTCAGGAAAGGAGCGGAGGCAGAGAGCACAAGCAGGCAGACACATAACTGACTGAGCCACCCAGGCGTCCCAAAGTTACAGTAATTTTAGACCCATTGTTAAATGTTGTCATCTGATGTGTTCCTAAAGAAGCCCATATGTTTCTATATCATTAATTTTATTTTTCAATACTTTGATATATGTATTTCAATATAATTGGTTTCATTTATAATCCCATGCATTTTATTTTAAGAATTTAAAAGATTATTTTGACGAAGGGTGGTTCGTAAGTCTATAGCAGATTGCCAAATGGGTCCATGGCTCAGAAAAGATGAACTCCTATCTTAGTTCCTAAACACATCATTTTCTCTCTCCCAACCTCTCTCTCCCTCCTTCTCACTCTCTCTTTTCTTCTCTCTCCCTCCCCTACTCTCCTACAGTCTTTATCACAAGATGTTCCTTTTTCTTCAACCGCTTTTCTTCCCACCTTACCGAAACACCCTTTGTCTGTCAATTCCTCCTTATCTTCAGAACCAGCCATCACTTTCTCTGGGAATTCTTTCATGATATCAGTCTGGTCCAGCATTCTCCTATGTGACCCCAAGCATTCTGAACACCTCCGACATAGCACTACAACTGCGAATTATGCTTACTTATTTGTACATCTCTATGACTACAAGGGCCCAGCCTGTGCTGTTCATCATTCTCTTCCCTTCACCTTGCACAGTGCCTGGCACATGGTAGCCATTCTTTCTACCTTTTTGTCACATCAATGGAAGAGGTGCAGTGCTTTCTTTTCTATAACGAAGTATTTGCAAAGCTGTGGCCAAAAAGCTCCCACCCAACACAGACACTGACCTGAATTTCTGGTTTTCCATCAACATAGACAGTGCTGTTGTTGACCATTTCCACGATGGCTACTCCTAGATTGCACCGAATCCCAAAGGAAATGCAGAATCCCAGCCCACTCATGATGGCAATGATGTAACGCTTGGGGAGGCCACAGCAGTGGCAGTTGCAGAGTGGGGGCCTCTGCCTGGAAGTCTGCACTGGCCTTCCTTCTTCATTCAGCTCAGTGTTATCTTCTTCCTCATTGGTCCCATCGATTTTTCTATAGTGGAAGAAAAATGGCCAGAGAAGAAAGGCCAGGATTAGAGAAAAAAGGAAGAATACTAGGCAAAAAGAAAAGGTCTACCAAAGAAGAAAAAGGGAAACCCAAAGTAGGATGCAGCCTGCCTTTCTAAAAGTTGTTATGTCATGAAAATAAATAATACTGGCTAACATTACTGATCTTCTGGGTATTGTATTGCACTTTTATAGGCATTAGGTCATTTAAAGCTCACAACAACACCATGACATAGATGGTGTTATCTTGCTATTATACAGGCCAGAAAACTAGGTCGTTTGAGGTGGGATGCAAATCCAAGTCCAAGTCTTTGTCCTCAACAATATGTTTTACTGAATTTCCTGCTGGAAGAGTGGGCTTTGTCCACATTGCATGACCCAGCTAACTATTACACTTGACCTTGATTTTAGTGTCACCCGAAGCTTGCTAAAAAGATATACTGTAGAAAGTCAATCCATTTGCAGATTCTTTTCTTCCTCTTTATCTAAATCTTAATAAAATATTAGGTAGAGGTAGGGAGGCACATTTTCTATCGCAGCACGTACCCAGTTGGTTGTACATCCTTTCTTTCTAGGTGGTTCTTCTAAGGAGGTGATCTGATCCTCTGATACCTTTTAACCAGATGCTAGGATTTTCCACTGACTTCTATAGGTTCAGATTATGGCATGTCAATTACAGCAAATATACCCTTTTCTTTAAAAAACAAAAGGGAATCGGGCCAACTGAACACTATCAATTATAAAAGGCGCTATTTGAATCTTCTCACATATCGTAACCCTTTTGAGGATGTTGCTATGGCCCAATTAAGGTCCAAATTTTTGTAAAACTGAGTAAATTTTGTAAGTTTTCATGATTATTGAATTCACTAATAAACAGCGAATACAATGATTAACAGAATAGATTGAAACACAAACAATCTGCCCACCAATCCACAGAGAATATAATCTTGGTAGCTTTTTAAGACTAGCAAAATCAGGTTTAACGTATATGTATAGAGAAACAAATATACTAGATTCAATTCAGTTTCATCAAATATTTATTGTGTGCATGTTGTATGTCTGGCACTATGCCAAGTGTTGGGGAGCAATAAAGAATATGACATGTTCTCTGCTCTCCTTCAGCTCTTAGCTGGTGAGGAAGAAAGACAAGGAGCCATAATTACTGGATTATTAAGGTTTCGTTGAAATCAAAGTGAAGAGCAATGATAAAGCAAGGGAGGCAGCTTTCAATTTTAACTGAGCTCAGAGTGGTAGCTTAATAAATGGGTGAGCACATTGAAGTAACCAGAAGAGAACTTCAGCAACTTCTCAACGTACCTATCTACCCACCTACGTTTATGCTGATGCATTCTACCTTTTCTTTGGTAATTGTCCATGCTTCTACCCAAAGCGAACCTCTCTCCGTGGGCACCAGATATCACCCCCTCTCATCTACTCAAGGATATTATTCCAAAAACTCCCACTCTCATAATTCATCAATTATTTTTACCTCTCTACTAGATCATTCCTATTGTCTATAAATATGTTCTTATTTCTCCCACATCAAAATTTAAAATAAAAACACTCTCCTCCAGCTACCCCAATTTTCATCTTTTTTTTAAGAAAAATTGGAAGTCACTTTCTTCAATTCCCCACCTCCCATTCTCTCTTGGACCCATTCCAACCAGGTATCCCCCAACCTGTCCACCAAAACTGCTCTTCTTAAGGTCATCAATGCCTTCCATTGACCTTTGGCTCAAACCAATGGTCATCTTAGGTCCTCAAGTAATCAGCCTATCAGCACTTAACACAACTGATCACTCTTTCTTCCTTTATTTTCTCCCAAGAAACCACACTGATGTGCTCTTCCCCTTAATTCTCTGACCACTCTTTCTGTTTTGTCTCTTAAGCCGATTCTCTACCTCCTTGACCTATAAACACTCAGCTCACAGATCTCTTTAAGTGATCTTATCCCATCTGTGGGCTTTAGATACAGATCCCAATTTTCATAAATAGACCATTTGACATCTCCTTGGACACACAATCAGCATCTCAAACTTAACATATTCAAACTGAGTTTCCCTAAAAAAAATTAATTTCTGAGATCTTTCCCATTGCAAGTAATGATAATTTTGTTCCTCTGGTTGCTCAGGCAAAAATCTTGAAGTCATCCTGGATGCTTTGTTTCTATTCCACCCTATACCCAAATTAGGAACCAGTGTGACTTAGTTTGAATGTTTACTCTTCCACTTACTTAGTCATGTGACTTTGGCCTAGTTAACCTCTCTGGGCTTCTGCTTCTTCATCTGTAACCTAGGAATTTTAAAAGTAGTTTCTTCTTCATGGGGTTCTCCTCAGGATTATCCTAAGTGGATTATTATATTTAGACCATTTAGAACAGAACCTAACACACGTAAAAACTCAATGTATATCAGCTACTTTTATTACATTAATCCCCACAATCATTTAATGAGTCCATTCTGTTAGACTGAGCACTGATGCCATGTCTTGTCACTTATATTGATGTCCAAGAATCATTTGGATCACAGGACTATTTATAATGCATAGTCCTGGTGGTCTCAATGAATTTCTGGCATCAGAACATATATAATTTGTATGGCATGGAAAACTGTTTCTCTAATGTTGACACCCCATTACAATGGTACCAGTAGTATTAGCTAAAACAGGGATAATATATAACAACTACATTAATATTTGTATAAAGCAAATTCAGTTCTCCCCATTTCATATAATGACCTCATTATGGTTAAAACAGCTCAGTGAGATATAGGAAACCTAATATTTCCATTTGACACAAATATAACTGCAGCCCAGAAAGCAAGAGTGGATTGGCCCAGACCACACAGCCAGAAGAGGAAAGAGGCAAGGTGGGAAGGCTTTCTCCTGGTTATCAGGTCTGCCGATTCCCTCTCACGTGTGCTTCCTGGCTCACCAGGCTGTGTTCTGTCTCAGTAAGCTTCCCATCATCTTGTCTGCATTCTTGCCCTTGCCCCAGCCACCGTGGACAACCCAGTGGAGGAAAGTATTTAAAAGAATGGTCTCTGGAATGAGAGAAGCTGAGTGCTATTTCTCCTACGTGCTAGCTCTATGACTTTGGCCAAGCCACTCGACAACTTGAAGCCACGATATGCTGGCATTAGCTTGCCAAGGCTGCCAGAACAAACTACCACACCCTGAGTGGCTCAAACAACAGAATTTTATTTTTTCACAGTTCTGGAGGCCAGAAGTCCAAGATCAAGGTGTTGGCAGGATTGGTTCTTTCCGAGGCCTCTCTCTTTGACCTGTAAATGGCCAAAACCATGAGAGACTCTTAACTATAGAAACAAACTGAGGGTTGCTCGAGGGGAGAAGGGTGAGGGGTTGGGGTAACTGGATGTCTCTCTCTCTCTCTGTCTTTTAACTTCTTCTTTAAAGAAACTTTCTCCAAATATGGTCATATTCTGAGGCACTGGGGGTTAGGACTTCAACATATGAATTTGGGGGGAACACAATTCAGTATATAACAACTCCCATCGCTAAAATGGGCTAATGATCATAGCTATCCCATAGGATTGTTTTAATGATTAAATGATAGGACGCATGTAAATTATCTAGTGCAGCGCCTGGTACATGAAAGAGCTTTTTGTTGCTAAATGTAAGTACTACTATTATTGCTATTAATAAAATTGTTACAAGTCATAAGCTCAGCATCTCTCTATAATCATGCAGATATTTGGATGAAGAGTAAGACAGACTAACATTTTCAGGCACCATGGAGCCTTGAGGAGCTTAATTAAAGACAGCCCAGCTGCTATGCTCTGAATGCACCAGGGCTTTGGCTGGAGGACTATCTTCCCTCAGGCTGCTCCCCACCAAGCACTGAGCACAGCAGGGACAGAGGGCAGGCCCTTTCCTGCAAGAGGCAAGGCTCCTCTGATGAGCAACTGGCTCCGGGGCTCCCCCTTGGCCTTGCAAAACTTCCTAGTACTGGGGTATAGTCTGAGACTCTTCCTACAAAATCTTCCATTTCCTTTCTCCTACACAGATAGCATCACAGTTCAAATGTTCTCCCGGTCCCCCTCAGCTCTTTCCCCATTTTCCCTCAATAAATCTCTTATGTATCTGTCCCTGTCTTCTCAGAAGGCCTGGACCAACACAAGCACTCTCTGTGTTCATGAGGCCATCTGGGATATTCTGAGAGTTTCCAGAAGAAGGACACAATGGTATGGGGGCAGAGAGAAAGGAAAGAGTAGTGTGATAAAGGGGAAGATAAAACACCATGGAAAGGGGCGCCTGGGTGGCTCAGTGGGTTAAAGCCTCTGCCTTCGGCTCAGGTCATGATCTCAGGGTCCTGGGATCGAGCCCCACATCGGGCTCTCTGCTCAGCGGGGAGCCTGCTTCCCCCTCTCTCTCTGCCTGCCTCTCTGCCTACTTGTGATCTCTCTCTCTCTGTCAAATAAATAAATAAAATCTTAAAAAAAAAAAAAAACACCATGGAAGGAGGTATGGGCTCCCCAAGTAGCAGGACCTATAGCTGCCTGACCTTGAGCCACCTCCGACAGCACTCCCCCAACTTGGAGGCAGGATGTGGGGAGCTGTGGAGAGGAGGCTTGGGCCCTGGGTCCCAGTTTCCCTTGCCCCAAGTACTAGCAGAGTCACCAGACTTCAAGCCACTATGCAACCAGACACAAACATGGATCAACCACTAGAGGGACCCCCTGAGTTGTTTGTGTGGCCCTTGCACAACCTAGTTGTGGAAGGAAGAGCCCGCCCACATCAACTGAAAGTTCCTTTCCACCAGGCTGGGCTCAGAGTCAGATTTGATTTGTTCTAAAAACGGTAAAATAGTGGAACATTTCTTGTATAACAAGCTCAGAGAGGAAGATTCTCAACCCCCTCCCCCTGTATGATCGGACAAGTCAGGCTTCACTGCTGTCACTCAACCCAGATTTGACAGCCAGCTCTGCCGCATGTGTACTCGCTATGCGACTCTTAACAAGGGAATCTGAATCTTATATTTCCTCATCTGTAAAATGAATGCGAAATTTACCTCACAGAGCTATTGTTGAGATTAAATGAGCCTACCCAACAATGAGAAAAACATTACCACCACAAATGAGTAGACATTGATTCAATGTTAGGGCTACACCATCCCCAATGTGTCTTCTAAGTATTTCACACACTTCTCAGTCAGACCATTTATCACAGTGAGTTAGTTATTGCTTTTATCAGCAGAGCAGGTGTTGAGTAAGTATTTGTGGATTTGAGAAAGTGAATGAGTGAATGAATGCCTCCCCAGAAGATGTAAGCATGTCGAAGACAGGAGCCATTTCTGACTCCTCTTTATTCCCAGGGCTCAGCATACGGCTTGGACGTAATTAATCCCTATTCAACTGAATGGAATGGGTGGATCAAGTCCAGTCTTCATTCCTGGCTTGAAGCACTTACACACAGAAGTAAAGATCTGTTCACCCCTGCCCAGAAACAAGTTTGTTTGTTGGTTTGCTGGTTTTTCTAAAGAGGGTTGGCATAAGAAGGAGAAAAGGGGACTGACTCCTTTCTTAAGAAGTGGAGGGCTTTAATTATCCAAAAGGGCTCTTTATCATTTTAGGTGTTTTGGTGTTTGCCTGCCCTTGGTCTGGAAGATCAGAGAATCTTCATTCTTGCCAACATAACATCTGTCTTGTTTCTCCAAATGCAGAAAGCAGCAGTCTGTGGACTGCCGGCCCCTCACACTCTAGGAAAGGACAAGCCCATTGTTCACAAACACAATTGTCCAGTAACCAGTCAGCCCCAGGAGTCTAATTGCTTAAGATATGCTCACCAGCCCTTAGGCACTTAACAGAACTACTTACTTAACAATTCAAATGTGCCCAGTAATTACGGGGCCGTTTGGTTTGGTTTGGTTTTGTATGCAGTAAGGTCAACATTTGGAGCACAAAGAGAGTAGAACTTACGGATCATTTTATGGCTTTTTAAAATCCATTCACTTGCTCACTTATGGTAAGTATTTATCATGGGCTGAATTGTGTCACCACTATCCTCACCCTAAATTCTTACTTTGAAGACTTAACCCTCAGGATCTCAGAATGTACTGGGACAAAAGGCCTTAAAGAGTAATTAAATGAGATTATATGGGTGGGTTCTAATGCAGTAAGACCTGCTTCCTTATAGGAAGAAATTTGGACACCCAGACATCAGGACTGCATGTCCACAGAGGAAAGACCATGAGAAGACACAGCAAGTAGGTGGCCTTGAGGAGAAACCAAACTCTGACACCTGGATGTTGGACTTCGAGTTTTCAGAACTGTGAGAAAATACATTTCTCCTAAGTAACCCAGTCTCTGGTACTTGGTGATGGCAGCTCAAGCAGACTAATACAGTATTAGGGGATTAAAGGGTACTGACTACCTTCTACACCGGTACTGTGGGAGGTACACATTTATATATACATCTATATACATAATCTCCCTTAGTCCTCAGAACAATCTTGCGAGGTACAATATCTCTCTTACAGCTCGGGAGATTCAGAACACTTCAAAAACTTGCCCAAGAGGCACCCAGCTGAGGTGGGTGAAGTGAAAACACAACCCAGATTTGGTATCAAGCCCTCTCCTGCCAGTACGCCACAGGATCAAAGCAGAAAACACCTTACACAGATCAAGTGCTTCACCTAAGTAGATATTTTTAAAGGTTTTGGAGAAAGAATATTGAAGAAGGATTGAGGGAACATGCCCTAGAGTCAGACAATCCTGTGTCAAATGCTAAGTCTGGTATTTATTAGCTGTGTGACCTTGAGGCAGAGACTTAACCTCTCTGAACCTTGGTTCCCTGGAAGGGGAAAGGACTAATGTGAGCACTAGAGGAAATAAAGTTTATAAAGCACTTAGTAGCATTACTAGCGCTCGATAAATAATCAATAAATAGTAACTTTTAAAGAAGGGAGGGGGTACTTAAAAGAGAGGTCACATAGTGTAATGACTAAGAATGGTGGGCAGAGAACATCTGGTCTGAAACCCAGCTCTGCTGCTAATAAGCTATGTACCAATAAGCTTGGGTAACTTACTTAACCTCTCTGTGCCTCAACTTTCTCTTTTAAAATGGTAACTGCAATAGTCCCCATCTCATAGGGTTTAATAGAATTAAATGTGTTTCCAGTGCCTGAAACAGATGTTTGCCATTATTATTTTATTATACATAAGCAATTAGAGGACACCCATATTTTCATGTAAGTCGAAAATACCTACATGTCTATCTCTAGAAATTAACTTCTAAATGTTCCAATACTGGACTATGAGTGAATGTAATCTTTCTTCCTACACTTCTGAAATATTATTGTACTTTTAGCTGATGAAATTGTTCAGCTGCATTTTATCAATGACTCTTCTCCAGAAAGGTTAATAATGCCTAATTATAATCAGCCCCATGTATGAACTTCAAATGTTTCCCTATGCATTTGCCACTCCCCTGAGCATGTGAAACACTCGGTAATTAAAAAGCATCCCAAAAGAAATGCCTGGGTGGCTCAGTTATTTAAGCATACAACTCTTGGCTTCTGCTCAGGTCATGATCTCAGGGTGGTGAGAACGAGCTTTGAGTGGGGCTCTGCAGTCAGCGTGGAATCTGCTTGAGATTCTCTCTCTCTCTCCCTCCCACTCTGCTCCTCTCCCTCCCCAATGCATGCGCGTGCTCTCTCAAATAAATAAAATCTTTTTTTAAAAAAGCACCCCAAGAATTCCATTTAGATGATGATTTCAGTATAAATATTACAAGACGTCGGTGATTTACACTGCGTGCTAAGTTAGAAAGTCAACATTTCTAACTTCCGAATGTTCTTGTACCTTACAAAACAGAAAACAATTTTTTTCTGATTTTTTTTTTTTCCATTGGAGTCTGCCAACTGGTTTTAAGTGAAAAATCAGCAAGGGGGAGGGAATGTTCATTGTATACCAGGCTCTGGGTGAGGCACTTTATAAATATCTTACAGACAAGGTGAACACCAAGTGTGTGTCAGAGTTGGAGGATGGGAGGAGGAGGACTGGAGGAGCCCTAATTCTGGAGTTCTGCTCAAAGACTGTCAGAGCTGAGAGTCAACTTGGATTGCTAGCCAACGAGTGCCTTTTTTTTTACCTTCCTCTGCCAATAATTTCCTTCTAGGGTCGCGGAAAGAAGGGGTTCGAGTTTGGCACTATTTTTTCTCAAGTCATTCTACTATCAAGCCAACAGTGATAACATCTAGCATGCATTTAACGTATTCTGCATCTCAAGCCCTGTTAGCCATTTTCTGTTGTGTTGTGATTCACTTCCAAGGAAACCATTCAGAGCCCTAAACACATAGCTCCATGTTGGGTTGAGGTCGTACAACATGGAAATTATGAATCTTGTTCTATTCCTAAGCAAACCAATCTGGCAAACAAAAGAATCTTCAAGTGGCTCGCCTAAGCAAACACTGCAAAACCAGCTCTTACAGTAACTCTCTTACCAAAGAAAGTGATTCAATTTCAAAAAAGCAATTCAATTTAATGTTAGAAAGAAAATTCCTAAGTGCTTCCTTGTCAAATATTGTATAAACTAAGGCACAGGGTTGGATGATTATAATGGTGACTGTAGTCGACGATAGTCCAAAGTCACGTCATCATACTTGAATATGCCAATCAAGACACTGTGCCTTTCTTTTTCATTTTTAATCAAAGGAACACCACCACTGTAAGATGGACGTTACCTGGGGAGTGCGCAACACAAGGCTAAAACATTCTTAAGAGGAAAGGTCATTATAATCACTTCCTATGTTTGGCTGGTTTATCCAGCTGTCAGCTAGGTTTTTATCTATACGTGAGAATTCAGTGCGGGTCTAATTGAAACCTTTTTGTTTTTAACATTTAAATTAATGAAGGGCTGAACCCAGTTCTCTTACCATGAAAGTTCATCAAGAGTGATACAGTGGAAATTTCATGCAGACAAGGAGCCCCTGTGTTATAAAACCCAAGGAATGGAGGGAGTCTCTGTGTGCCTAGAAATAGTCCTTTGCATGCTGAAGTTTTTTTTAATTTAAGGGATACCATATAAAAGTTAAAAGGAGATGCCAGATGGCATTTTCACTCATCAGGATTAGAAAGAGTCATTCAAACATATAAAAATCTTATCAGGAGTATTTTTCACATTTATTTATATCAGAGAGTTTAAAGAAGTCATCTTACCTTGTACATAAGGACTGCTTATAAATTCATCTATAAAACCTAGAAAGGCTATGTCTATAAAAAAAACCACAAATTAAAATGTCACATCAATTCATTTGTGACAAACTCTCCTTCCAATAATAAAGTATTTTACTTTAAAAAATATATTTATTTTTTAGTTTGGTAATGACCATATACATGCATTTATTCTAACTTTCCAGCTATTAATTTCTATGTCAATAGAAATTGTTTCTATTTTGGACAAAAACATTCACTTTAATGATAGTACATAATATTTTCTCACTGTAACCATGTAAGATTTTTTTTTTACTTAAATACTAATTTTTAAAGATACTTTCTTCAAACTATTGTGTAACTATTCTTTTCAGCAACCACCCTATATAGTTTATATAACAAGCTAAACACATATCCGATTTTCATCTGTAGTGAAAAATTCTTAGAAATTATTTCAACTAAAAGCATAGCCATGTAATGGGGTTCCTGATTTTGTCATTATTATTGAATTAGCAGGAAATATTATCTCCCTGTATCTTTTCTAATTTAATGCCAAACACACAATATGCAGCATCACCATCTCCGGTAAGTATTAATACTGTCATATAAGCAGAATTCCTGTCTTGTTATTTTCCGAATTCAATCCTATACTTTCAATGCATCTTTTTTTTTTCCTCCAGGCATAATGTGTTGGAGCTGGAAGGGGCTCCAGACGCCGTCTAATCTGACCTACCCACTCCTTTTTAAAAACGTGACTTTTAAAATATGAAGCAAAGTCTTTCAAACACTGGCAATGTGAAACTACCCAGAAATAAAACTAAAGTTTGCATTCAAACTTTACCTTTGTAAAATCCCCAATGAATCTCCCACGGCGTTCTTCACTCCTTCCTTTCCAGGTTTCAGAATTTTTTCTTTGAAGGTATCAAATGCTTTAAAAGGCATTTTGAATGGGTGAAGGGGACCTCCAAACACTAACAGTTAAGTCTCAGAAACTGTCATCCTTCCTCATTTCCAGCGTGGGGACCACTCTGCTCTCCTGGATGAGTACCCTGAAGTCAGTTCTCACAGAGGTAACTACTTAACATCAAAAAGGAGATGAAACCCAGCCCAGATCTTCCAAGATGAGACACCCCTCCTAAATTCCTTCCCCTCCCCCCAAAAAAGAGGCCAAGTAGTGTCTGGCTGGGAGTTCAGTCCCTTGAAAGCTACAAGCTCAGCAGCAGCCCGTGGCACTGTCTCAGGCAGCCACTCTCAGGCTGAGCGCAGCCTCACTCCCTCCCTGGGGCTGCAGCTGGAGAAGCTGAAGGGGGCTCCAGCCCACGAGGTGTCCTGAGACCAGCAACAGCATCTGCAGCCTCTCTCCAGCCCCTCCGGCTGCTTCTGACCACATCCCCCTCCTGCCTCACTCAGCCAGTGGCTCTCACTGAGTGATCCTTTCCAAGGTGATGCTATAGTAACCGGCACAATACCTGCCCCTCAGCCGCTGGGGCTCATTAATGGGCTGTCAGCCAGAGCAGACACCCAGGGTGAAGTGAATGAAGCATTCACCAGTCCTCTGCTTCTCTGAGGTCTAGCCTTGCAGACAGGCTCTCAGCCACCACGGTATGCCTCATATGCCCCTCGTGGGAGCCATGAGACAGTTTCTCAGTCAGACACTAGGTGGATGTGGTCCTTGGAGGAACACTTGCACTCCAGGGCAATGCAAATATCTAGGAAGGCATTTATTTGCTCCCGATGGACGGAGCAGGATCTCTCAAGGTGTAGGGCAGAGGGGCCATTGGCACCGCCTAACTGAAGGTAGCTGAGCCGGTCCTAGTACTTGCTTAGACCTCTCCACTGGTCCTCACTGCCCTCGGGAGAAATCCAAGTTCTTTATTATTTGTCATGGCTCACAAAGACCTCCACGGGACCCCAGCCTTGTTTCTTGTCACTCTGCTCTTCAGTCAGCCCTTTGCTGAATTCATCGAGCTCCATATTAGCCTCCGGGGTTTGCTCAAGCTGTACCTTCTGCCTGGGTAACTCTCCACACCCTTCATCTGGGAAATGTCAGGGGATCGTTAAATCTCACCAAGACACCTCTTCCTCCAATAACCCTCATAGACAAGGTGTCCCTCCTCCACGCCTCCAAATCACCTGTCCTCTGCCCCAGTAGGACCTGGCATATAGTAGGGTATAACCTAACAGGTTGTTGGACTGGGGTTAAAATATCACATGTTGCTCCCACATTTATGGGCAGCAGGTGACACCTCTGTAAATGATGCTGCCATGAAGAAACAGCTTTCATCGGCAAGGCTCCAGTGCTCTAATCTCCCAGCCTGCATGCGCCTAACAGATCCTGTGCTGTGGGCTCTCGGATTGCCCAAAAGTCATGTCCACAGGACTGGTCACTGCCATTTGCAAGCTGCAGTCTGATCCTTCTTCAAGATTTGAATTAAGTTATCTAAATCAGAGCTGAATCCTTGGTAGATCAAATACTACTACCAGTAATAATAATAATAATGATTACTATTATTATTATGGCTGATATTTTATCAGGCTCTCTCTATGGCCCAATTCTGTTAAGCACACTTCATGTATTATCACAATCTTCCCAAGACTGCTTTGTGATTAGTAATTCATGTTTCCCAATTTCACTAACAGTAAACTGAGGCAAAGACTTGCCAGGTTTTAGATCCAAACAGCCTGGCTCTCTTTGTGTCTCTCTCTCCTGCCCATCACACCCTCCGCTTTGCCTCCTCTGACTTTACTAAGGTATATTTTGCATATCATATAGTTCATCCATTTCAAGTGGACAATAATTTTCAGTAAACTTACCAAGTTGTGCAATAATGGTGGTTATTTAGCTTATGCTAAAGTGCAAAGTAGATAGAATGTGTCTATCACCCCAAAAACATCCCTTTTATTCACTGTTAATGCCCATCTCCCCCTCCCACTCCCAGTCCTAGGTTCCCATTAATCTACTTTCTGTCTATAGATTTGTCTTTTCTGGTCACTTCATATAAATGGAATCATACAATATATGCTCTCCTGTGTCTGGCTTCTTTCACTTAGTGTAATAATTTTAAGGTTTGTCCAAGTCACAGCTCATATCAGTAGTTTGTTACTTCTTTTTTTCTTTTCTGTGGAATATTTCAATATATGGACTTCCCACATGATGCCTATCCATTGACCTGCTGATGGACATTTAGGTTGTTTCCAATTTCAGGTTATTATGCATAAAACTGTTAAGAACATACCCGTGGAAGTCTTTGCATGGACATAACTCTTCATTTCTCTTGAGTAAATACCAGGAGTGAAATTGTTGGGTCATATCGTAGGTATTTGTTTAACTTTTTAAGAAACTGCCAAATTATTTTCCAAAGTGGCTGCATTATTTTCTATTCCCACCAGCATGTATAAGGGCTCCCATTTCTATACATCTTCACCAATATTTGCTGTCTTTTTTAGTATAACCATTCCAGTGGGTATGAAATGGTATCTCATTGTGGTTTTAATTTGCATTACCCTGATGACTAATGACACTGACCACCTTTTCATGTGCTTACTAGCTATTTTTATGTCTTTTTTGGTGAAATTTCTATTCAAGTATTTTAACCATGTTTTCAATGAGATTTTTGTCTTATTATTGAAGTGTATATGTTTTCGATCCTTTTTCAGATTATGTGTTTTGCAAATATTTTTTCTTGGTCTGCAATTTGTCTTTCCAACTCATGTAATCCCCACAATGACACCCTGAGGTTGGTACCATTATTATGCCATCTGCGGATGAGGAAACAGAGGCACAGAGAGGTTAGGTAAACTTCAAGTGCACACAACTAAGAGACTAAACAGAGATGGGAGACGAACCCAGGAAGTCTGGCATCAGAGCCTGTACTTTTAGCTTCCACACTAGAATTGTGGATAATATAGACGGGAAAATATCAAGCCAGGCTTTAAAGAATTGAGGTTCATTTTATTCACTTGTTTTTCTTGAAGGCCTACTATGTGGCAGGCCCTTTTGAGGCACTGTGAAAGGATGAAATGTGAAATGCCTCTTGAAGAAACAAACCAACCAGAAAATGAGTCCGTGTAGCACAGTAAGTGCCACATATGGAGTCATGAGGGCACAGGCAATGATACCTCACTTGGCTTGCCAATGGTGAGTGGGAGAGGGCTTCCTAGATGAGTGGGGTGGTAGTGTTACTTTTCAGGGAAGAGAGAGTGAGGCAAACAAGAGAAAAATAATGTGGGAGCAAAGACTTACATGAGGGAACGTGGCATCTGAAGGTACCTTGCATACTTTCAGAGTTGGGTGAGTGTGCACCATGTGGTAGAAAACAAAGCCAGCGTGATGATCTTGAGCTTTATATAATTCAACTGTTAAACATTGGATCCCCATCCCAAAATATCAAATAGTGTAAAGATACAGGAAATGATGTGTACAACAGAATCCCCTGAGGGCCATGAAGCGAAAGGTTTGTTTTGGGATACGTAGACTGAATGTTTATTAGAAAAGATTCCAGCCATCGACATGTATTAGATGACTTCCTGGCATCCTGTACCCAAAAAATCTCTTCCCTTAGACAAAATATGAACTAAGACCTCTTTAGAAATACTTGTCCAGATCACAGCAATTTCCCATCTCCCCGGACCACTGCTGGGTGGATCAGGGGTGGGCTCCTACACCAAGCTCAGGCAGTCAGATGCCAGATTCTCCTGGTAAGTTAACTTTGGAGTTGAAAGACTGCTAGTTAATTGTGCAGGACCCGGGCCCTATAACTGTGGAGTGGCTACATTCACCTATGGACTGGAGATGGCAGAGAACACTGGTCTGACAAAGAGAGGAATGAAACAGAACGAAACTTTACCAGGGTGAGTATGTCTCTGCTTGTAATGACCTTCCAGTTCCTGTCTGTCTAGACCCAGCTGTCCTTCTACCCTTGGGTTTCATGAAATACCCACACCCTTATAACAAATTGACCTTTTGTAGCCTACTCTAGTGAAGACAGCTTCTGCTCCTCACAGATAAATAATTTTGACTATTGCAATGAGTTAAAACCCAAATCCTATAATGCCAAGACTGCCTCTACCTACACCATAAAGGCAAGCCTGACTGTCCAGTTTAATGACAGGTAGGATTTCTAGTTTCCAACAGTGAAAAGAATAGAGCTTGTGGCCTGGTTGTGAGCTGACATTCCAATCTACCTGGGACGGGGGTATGGGGTAGGGTGGGTAAGCAAACGAATCCTAAACAACCTGAAGATAATTATTCAAGAATGTAATTCCATCAAATCCAATCAAAGTATTAGGTGGAGAATTTTAACCAGCTTAGAGCTAATAACCAAGTTATTCACTTTTCGGATAAGAAACTTCATAAGGAAACAATGGTAACGAAAACTAATCATCTTGAGGTCCCTTCTCTCCTGAATTCTGTGCCAGCTTGTCCAGCCAATCCCTTTCTCCACCCCAACTCCACACTCCTCCTACCCATCCTCCATTACATACTGAGACCAGCATAAAAATTTCTATTTTTTCTAGGACCTCTCTCAACATTTTACAATTTATAATTATATTGTCGATAATTATCAGTACTAATCAGAATGTATATAAAACTATTTTTTTATTACACTTCCATATTTAACATTCATTCTTTTATTAATAGTCAAGGTTGTATACAAAGCAATTTCAAATATCTCATTTGATTCTCACAACGACCCTGTGGAACAGGTACAGATATCAAGACTCAATTCTGCCCAAGGCAATATGACTAGTACAATGTGGAGATCTTGGGGTAGGTCCTTATACCCTTTTCCTGAGCTTGAAATACCACAGTACACAGTACACTGTGATCCTATAATCCTACTGTATAACTCAGGAAGGGTGTACTCAAAATCTTTGTACCTTTAAAAACATCATTGAGGGGCACCTGGGTAGCTCAGTCCACTAGGTCTCTGCCTCTTGATTTCTGCTCAGGTCACTGTCTGGGGGTCTTGGGAGCAAGCCCCAAGTCAGGCTCTACGCTGAGCATGGACCCTGCTTAGGATTCTCTCTCTCCCTCTCCATTTGCCCCTCCCCCATCTTGTGCTTTCTCTAAAAAACGAATATAAATTCTACCTCTGAAACTAATAAAACACTATATATTAAATTGAATGTAAATAAAAAATTAAAGGGGCTCCTGGGTGGCTCAGTTGGTTAAGTGCCTGCCTTCAGCTCAGGTCATGATCCTGGGGTCCTGGGATGCAGCCCCACATTGGGCTTTCTGCTCAGTGGGGAGCCTGCTTTTCCCTCTCCCTCTGCCCGCCCCCCTGCTTGTGCTCTCTCGTGCACGCTCTTTCTCTCAAATAAAATCTTTTTTTAAAAATGTTAATTAAAAATGAATGAATGAACGAATGAATAACATCATTGAGCACCTAACGATAGGTAATCTTGTGCAGCTACTGTGGAAATTTTAGAAATAAATAAAATTGGGCGCTGATTTTTAAAATTGCATCCTAAATTGTTGGCTTTCACTAAAAAGTTCCACCAAAAAGTAGGGCCAACCAATAGTAAAATCAAGAGAAATTGACATAAAACACTGATGTACTAGCCCCTGGATTAAGATTTTCACTTTCCACCCAAGTGTGATAAGATACCCTTTCTAAGGTTAATGGGAACCCTTAGCCCATTCTACAGTAATTGCTTCCTTATCTATCTTTCTGACTTGAGTTTCTTGATATTTTATTCTCACAACGTAGAATGATAAAGTACATGCACAAAGTAGAATGACCAAATAGATATTACCTCCATTTTACAAATCAGGAAGCTGAGGCTGAAACGCAATAGCTCGTTCAAAGTTACAGTTTGTGGTGGAGATAGGATTCAAATGAATCTGATTACAAATGTTCATTATGCCCTGCTGATTCAGGTCCATCAATAAACCATTGTTGGTCCCATTATATTTCAGCTCACTCTGAGTTGGGTACTAGAATTCAGTTAATTTGACTCTATGTTCCTAAATCATAGAACATAATTTTATGCCATTATTAAATAAAATACATCTCCATATACTTTGCAAACATAAGGTTGCATATATGGACACCCTGGAAACATACCCAATTCTATTTTGGTTCATCACTGTAATTGCCTAAATATTAGGTGTCATTAATTTTTTTCCTAATTAACGAAAACTTAAAAGAAAGTCAAATAATCAAAATAGAGAAAGGCAGGATGTCCACACAGCATGGAATAATTTCTAAGTGTTTCACATTTTTCATAGAAGAATTTACTCATGACATAATTCCTTGTATTTATGAAGCACTTTTAACTTCATACTTAACTGCTTCTTGATCTTTATAACTACCTAGAGGACCAGTTTGGGCATACTATCCCACTTTACTGTTGAAGCCAATAGCATGGAGACCAATGATGTACTTAGTTCTTTTGAGGTCCTGGGCAGGATTGCACTAGCATTCATACCCATATATTCATCTGCTGGCTATCTCTGGATGACTTTAACAAATTACCTATCATTTCATCTTATAGAATCCCATTCCCCACAGCCCCCAGCACAAGACAATTATCAACTCTCAGGTCTGTTTTCTGCCTATAACGACAAAAGAATTTCTTTTTCTTTAACATGTGTTATTGCCTGGACACTCTTGAGTATATATTGGTTCAGACTCAGTCTGATATCCCTATTTGTAAGTAATTGGGGAAATACTGGTTCATTTCATCCATGGAAACACTTTTCGGCTCTGCTTTACACACAATGAATGGTGACTTAAAAAAAATATTCAATAGCTTGTGTCCAAGGCCAAAATATCCTAGAAGATCTGATAAATTAGCAAATACAGTTGCATTATAATAAGGCAACCTGAAAATGTAAGCAGAAATCAAGATCAGAGAGGATATTTTGAAGAATTTTTCACCATCTTCACTTTCAAGTTCAGATAGAATTCAGAGTGTCCACATAATTTCAATATATGGAGCAGCTAACAGGGTTCATATTTAGGGCATGAAGGATCAAGATGAAACAAACCTACAAACCTTGGACACATATTTCTTGTGAGGTCCTATCCTTCTTATAAATTCAATACTAGAAGCCAAATATTCTTATCAATCTATCAGAGCTGGCTGGTGTTCAAAAAAACGTACCTGCAAAAGTACCGATGGAGCAGACCATTAATGGGGAGACAGTGACATCTTCTGGTAGTTTATAGACAAAATACATTTACGCCAGGCATTTTTTTCCCTGGAAACCAGCCACTGTTTTAAAGGAATAGATTTACTTACCTATTTAGTGTTCCTTTATTGTACCCATAGGTGCAAATTCTTTAATTTCTGAAATGAACGAAACATAAATTAGCTAAAAAGGACAATAGCTCACTTACTTGCTCCTTGCCTTGTCATCCCTGGGTTCATCTAATACAGAAGGTTTTAAGCAGCCAATGTTAATTCCACTTTTCCTGGTAATGGAAGTCATTCAAACACTTACCTTATTTCAAGCATTTTCATATAATCTTTTTTAATAATGATTTTATTTATTTGTCAGAGAAAGAGGGAGAGTGAGAGAGGGAGAGAGAAAGCGCACAAGCAGGAGCAGGGGGAGCTGCAGAGGCAAGGGAGAAGCAGGCTCTCTGCGGAGCACAGAGCCCGATGTGGGACTCCATCCCAGGACCCTGGGATCATGACATGAGCTGAAGGCAGACACTTAACCAACTGAGAGCCACCCAGGTGTCCCCATTTTCATATAATCTTAAAATTCCAAAAAACCTGCTCCCTATTCCCCTCCACAGTGTATACAGCTTAATTTGGGAAAATGTGATCCCTAAAGTAATCATTTGATAGCATCAGAAACAATTTTAAAAGGGCGGCACAAACAACTCACTGTAAGCATGCTGGGAAAAAAAAAGAAAAGGCAGCATGCAAGGTTGACCTCATGTTCCATCTCTTGAGGAAGGCTTCCTCACTTCTAGTCTAGGTTGGGCTTGTCTCCTACGCAGATCTGTCACGTTACTGTCCTGTAATTGTGCTTACTCAGCTATCTTTATAACTACAGTGCAAATTCCTTGAGGGCAAGAGCTATATCTCATTACTGTTTGTGTCCCAAAAATCTCACTTTGCCAAACCTATAACCTATTTTTTGGCTTATTTTTTGAAGAATGCATTCAAACCATCCTAAGTGAGGTATCTGTTCTTCATTCAAACAGATATTATTTTAGAGGCCTATGTCCATCATTAGAAGATGAGGATATCTATTGAGCACCTACTATGTGCCTGGAGCCTTGTCAGGTACTTCACACACTTTTACTTCATTTAATCCTAATAACCCTGTAAAGCATGATCTTCATTTTATGGCTGGGAAGACTTATTGTGGTCAGCTAGTGAGACACACAGATTTAAACTCATTCATCCCATATATTTATTTATACATTTATTTCAAAATGATAATTTCTAAAGAAATGATACAAAACTGCAAAGAAAAAAAAGGAAATCAGAACAAAGGAGAAAGAATTTTAAAAATCAGAACCAGAAGGTAAACACTGAACAGTGCATACTATTAACATACTATACATTTGCTACAAGTAGACTACAAATTGGCTGAACTTTCCTAGCTGTTAACATGTGATTTCTTACATTATTCAGAGACATTCTTTTAAAGATAAGGGCAAACCAGTTACTTAGAAGCACATTCACTCCTGAACTGAAACTTGAAATTTCTCCTATGGGTCCTCAAAGAAGCCATTGTATGTTAGAGTAAACCATCGTCATCCCTGGCATGAATTTAAGTTTCACAATACAGTCCAAAGCTAAGTGTGGTAAAGGAACTCGATGTGTAGCCAAGGTGCCCCGGACACAAAGGTCTCCATAGAGGGCTTAATTTCATTCACAATTTCTAGAGAAATGGACTGATTATTCAATTTTTCGGCTTCTTCCATAAACATTTCTCCAAAATGAGATTTTGAACGTTGGGCAATAGAGAACGTTGTTCTCTGACAAGTACCAGGGGCACAGGTATTATTGCTGATTAAGGACACATGCAGCATATAATCACTGGTGCTGGGAGAGAGAGGACATCCCTTCTGAAAGTGGAGCAGCCTAACGAGGATATTGCTTCAGGGAGAGGCCTTTCTCACTAAAGTGATCTACAGAGTACCTACTGTTAGAGACAAAATTTTCTTAAAAACAAGTTTGGATCTGTTGCAACACATGAACAAATGTATAATCATGCCACCTCGATACACCATGAATGGTACTATTTTAGCTTGAAATTCTTTTAAAAAGCATACCCCAAAAAACCCCAACTTTATCTGGCTCCAAAGTCCTACGTACTCTGTATGCTTCTAGTGTGGCCCTGAAAATGCCCCGTATTGGACTTTCGTTTGATCATTGCATTTAGAAAAACTGGCAAGCTTCAGGACAGAGACTTAGAAGAGACCTGTTTGAATGTTGATTCCTACCTTCAAACTCTAGACATTAAAGTCTCAGTCTCATTGACTTATTTATATGGACGTCAAACACTGACTTTCCTAGCAACCGAGGCCACCAACAAAGGAATATATACAAGAAAAAGAAGGAAAATGATAAAAATTGGAACTGCATCAAATAAATATAGTTAAAGTATCTAAACCATATTTCCACTATGACCACATTTCAGAAGAACTTTTAGGAAGTCAAGTTTTAATATAGACTAGGTATACATAATCAACCCCATTATCCCTTTTGTTAACAGCATAAATATATATCCTATGGCCCTATTTTTAAATGGCTTAGTAACAACATAGTTGTCAAATCACTAAGCTGTATACCTGAAACTAATGCAATATTGAACTTTATAGTTCAATAAAAATTTTTAATAATATTTTAAAATTTTAAAATAAAATGGCATAGTAGATTCAGGAGTCCATCAATGAGGTTGAGGTCAGGAGAGAATCCACACCAGGTATCTGAATGGGGAAATTTAAATAAAATAATTATTATGCAGTAGAAGGTGGTTAACTAATTAAAGGGATAAAAGAGAACTCTAACCTTAGAGTACAGAAGTAGCAGTTGCAGAAAAAAGCAGGTACTTCTAGGCTGAGAGGAAGTGAAAAAAATTAAGGAACTAAAGCCAGATGCCTGAGGGAATGGCTGAGTTGTCAGGGAAGCAGCCCACTGGAGCTGCTCCAAAGGGACAGTAAGGTTGGGAGAGCCTCACCGGGGCGCAGACGGAACTCTCCTGCTGGGGCTGCTGAGCTCCTATGGCTAATTAAAATGGAGAACCTGGACCCAGAAGTGATGTGTGTTCTTGCTGCTCCTGCTTTGCAGAGCCACTTTAGGGCCCTCTATCAATGAAGCCTAACGTTCTGCCAAGTTGTCCAAAGAGACAAGTTTATAGGGTCCAGCTATAGCATCACAAAGCAGGGCAGAAAAGGATGGGTTTGGAGCTGGGAAAGGGTTAAGTTGGTAAGTACTAAGGTTCACTTATGGCTACTTAGCTCCTATATATACCTACACTATGTGATACCCTTGCTACCAGCAACATATGGCTACTGAGTACCTGAAATGTAACCAGCCTGAACTGAGATGTGTTCAGTGTAAAATATACACAGGAGCTCAAAGACTAGGTACAAAACAAAACGTAAACTATCTCATTAAATTTTTTATCAGTTCTATGTTGAAATACTTTGGCTTTATTTATTTAAAATATATTATTACAATTAATTTCACCTATTTTTGCTTTTTAATGAGGTTACTACAATATTTTAAATTACATACATGGCTTACACCGCAGATAGTTAAATCCTCTCTTGAATGGCTGGAGAAACTTGGCTGCTTTGGACAGAAAAAGCTCCATTTTGGTGAAATGTTTTTTCCCACTGCACCCCCTCCTCCTCAAGGTTATGTATTTTAATTCTGCTACATGTCTGGGGACTGCAAGGAGTGCTACCCCGGCTCCCCCAGCCCTCCTCATCCACAATTCAGAGAAGCAGAGAGGCTGATTTTGACCACAAACATTTGGTTTGCCATCTCCTTCTCCTTCTTCAATGCCAATTTTTTCCAACATAAATATACATCTGGTATCATGAGTACTGAACACATAAATGCTATATGGAATAGTCTCAACAAAAGCAATTCCAGAAGAATTCCTACAATTAGGGATATAAAGCATGCAACATGGTAGAGTATCAGACTGCAGATCAGGAAAAAAAAAAAAAATCTAGTTTCTATTCCTGGCTCTGACCCCCTTGGGTGAGGTCCTCTATTTCTATATCTCCTTGGAAAAAGAGCTGAATTATTCCAGTTTTATTCAAACTACATCATGAAATTCTTTTAGAGATTGTAAAGGGGTATGTGTGTGTATGTGTGTTTTAATGAACAGGATAGAATAAAAAAATCAGAGTATACCACATGTATTAAAGACATTTTCTGAAGCTTTTGTTACTGGTTTGCAACATAAAATATATGACTTACTGAGTGTCACAGTTACAGCTTGAAAGTCACCAACGTAGATGATCTCTTAATATCCTATACAGTTTAAATTCTTACAGATTCATTTTGCTTAAAAATTATTTCAAGACCAGTTAATCACAAAGCATAAAATCACAACTTAATATGGAGATTTTTATCAAAGCTAAAATTTATTTGGTGCATACTCTGTGCTATCAGGTATTTTCACATATACCTTTTCTTTTAATCTTGTAAAAGCAACCATGTGAGGTATTTTACAGGCCAAAAAAATAACAAAAACCTACTTCTCTCAACTTGTTCAGGTGAAAAGAAGAGTTATAAGCATTCCAAAATAAAAACAAAAACAAAGAACAGCCAAGAACACAGTCCATTTTCATCTCCTCTTATACATCTTCTCACACATTTTAGCATTAGGAGAATAAGGAACCAACTCAAATAAAGGGAATCTTTCTGGTCATTTTTGTCTACAGGTACTTTTTAACCCACCAACATTCTACTCTAAGGACAAGGGCTTAAATGCTGTCAATGTCTGAAATAATTTTAAAGTGATCTAATATTTTGAAAAATTTGTTCCCATAGAAATACAAGCCTAAAAATGGTACTATACTTCTTTCAGATAATTTCTTTCTTTCTCCTTCCTTCCTTCCTTTTCTTTCTCCTTCCTTCCTTCCTTCCTCTCTTTCTCTTTCTTTCTTTCTTGTAAGCTGTATGCCCAATGTAGGTGTTCGAACTCACAACCCTGAGATCAAGAGTCGCATGCTCTACTGACTGAGTCAGCCAGGCACCCCTCAACAGGCAGATGTTGTAATGTAATTTCTCAACAGCTGTAATTTCTCAACAGGCAACGGTAACAGTTAAACTGATGGAAATGATTTAGATTAAACATCTTCAAGAAAACAGAAGTGTAGGAAAAAATTTCTAAAAATGTAGCACCATTACCTCAGTGAATTAGCAAATTTTGAGATGTGAAAATTACCTAATAATTATATATTCTTTCAAATAATCCATCTTTATATTTAGAAGTTCAACTTACATGTTGTTATATTCAGCTTTCCTTCTAATTAGAAGCTTAACACTGACATTAAGTTATTTTACAAAATAAAAAACAATTTCCTAATAAACAGTGACTACTAAATTCTTACTAAGGAAATTCTTCAACATTTGGCATTTATTACATATGCAAACTTTTCTCATTGGAAATACTAATATTGTGTTACAAACAAGACAGATAACCTGGTCAAGGTGTGAATGTATTTCACAAAAAAACATGTGATCTTCCTAGTGCCTTTCATTTCTTGTATAAATTTCTTCAACATTCCTAAGAATCTTTTTTCTAAAACCATATAATAACAAAGTACAGTTCATACAGAAACCAGATGTAAAGCTGACCTTTTATTTTTTAAAGTATCCCCTTACTGAATAATGCCAGCAATATTATCACCAAATTACAGTTCATAATCAAGTAATGTATACTCAATGTATATTTTTAGTGTGTGTGTGTATATATACACACACACTATATATATATATGTATTAATGACACACTAAACTTCATATGATTTATTTCAAATGATTGCTGGTTTCAGAGACTTAAAAACCACAAACTCTATGGCAGCAACAATAATGCATATATAGTTCTCTGAAAGATCATTTTTAAGTTATCACATAATGGTGAAATATAATTAAAACAAAATACAAATAACATTTACGGCATAAGGCTTTGTGGTTGAACAATCAGCACATCAAAGAAAAGTATCAGAGAAAGGCTTTAAAAAATAAAGCATGTTTCCGTTAGAAGAATTTTGTCTTTCTTTCCTAAAAATGGCTAACTGTGCACATAAAAGATGCAAACAAAAGGTTCCTAAAATTTCTAGAAAACAATTAAACTTTAGTTGCAGTAATTGATGAGGTCAGACTTTACCATGATAAGCTGAAAATTAATCTGTTGGTAGCGAGAAGATACAACTGCTCATTTTTAGAGAAGTAAAGTTTATTACATTTGAAACAATACAGCAGAAATCTCAAAAGTTTACTCATTAAATATAGTTTCTTACAAATATCCTTTTGAAAATGCAATTCATATATGCTTCAACCTCAGAAGTTTGAATTCAAAATGAAATATGAAGGCAAGAGTCAGGGAAATCACGTCAAATAGCTGTACAAATCAGTACATATTCTTCGGTCTGTGATATAGTAGGAAAGAAAGTGATTCTAAATATATCCAAATAAATGCAGAAAAATACATTACTATTTGAGGCAGACCATGCTAAAACATAATTTACAATGATTAGTTTGCATTTAAGATGGTTAATAATGCTTTTAGTTTGAACCAATGAAATCAACATTAAGTGAAATTTTGCAGTATTTGCTCAGTCTTTTGTATTGAACATTAATCTGAGAAGTAAATAAGATTGGAAAAAGCAAGTGACCTGATCCTTTTCATTAGGTTTATCATTATCTCACTCAGTCACACTAAATGCAAACAAATCAATAGAGCATCAAGATTTTTCACACGTTAAAATGAAGACTAATGACTTGTGAAGGCAGACTGTGTACCATGTAGTATTTAACATATGAAACTTGCATTAACCACCAACTCAATTTTTTAAATAAACCAAGATTTACAAGCTAAAATAAACATTTGATTAAAAAATTCTGCTATTCAAGATACTCAGGTGTCTTTTTTTCTCTTTGAGATTGGTAAGGGTTGGGTTTTTAAAAACTTCAAGAGGTGGTAAGAGGAAAAAAAATCCTCAATGCTTTTAAAAACTCAGCTGTTAGAAGTCCATACAACTACTATGCTGGCATGGAAACAAGGTGTTTTCTGTCACAGAACCATCCACTTCCCCATAGAAGCAGTTCCTCCAAGCCAACTATATAAAGATGTAAATCAGCTCACCCAGGATTTAAATTGAAGTAATTCTTCAAAAAATAGAGTGAGACACCTCACCCAAAAAGATCTTTTAAATCATTGCTAGCTGAACTGCTATTGGTCATAGTAGTTGGCGGCTGTGCAAAGTTCTGCGGGTTAAAGAAAGGATTAGCCTGCACGCCGAAGGCAGATTGTCCTATCATGTTCATCTGTGGTCCCATAACTGAACTGCCCATACCTGGAGACCCCTGCGGTGGTGGTACAAATTGATTAAGCCACTGATTTGGTTTCTGTTGTGACAACTGGTTCATGCTAACTTTGGGTTTCTGAGGGCCAAAGAGATTATTAAGAGCAGACATATCTGTGGGTCTTTGTTGAGTTGGCTTTGCACCAGCAGGAGGAACACTCACAGCACTGAAGTTTGGCAAAGTGGAAGGTGTTCCCAGGGTCATCTTGGTCACTCCAGGTGTGCTTGGACTACCGAATAAGTTCTGGTTTGTATTAACCGGCATGCTGAATCCTGAAGTCTGAAAGCCCATGTTAGCATTGAAGCCGTTGGTCAAATTTCTCTTGGTATTATCGATTGGTGTAGAAAACATCATGCCAAGGCCCATGGAAGGAACAGAAGTGAAGGTACTTGAAGCAGAAATTTTAGGGGTACTAACAGAAAGGCTGGTCAAAGATGACATGTTATCCATCAATGTATCTGTCAAGTCCTTAGTCTGAAAAATATGAGGGAATTACTTTATATCTAAGATTTCTAAATTAATTAAAATCAATAAATGATAAGTTAAAATTAAGCTCAACAATCTATACCAAGTTAGCAAACCATAGCCTACAGGCCAAATCCAGCTGGCCACATTATTTTTATATGGTTTTTACAGATGAACATTGAATTGAACATGAACACTGAACATGAAACCAAACTATGATCAACTTGATGACAGGGAATGCTAAATTTGAATTCCAATTAAATAAAATGCTGGCCTCCCCCACTGCTCCCCAAAACAGAAATGTGTTCTTCTTGTTGGTATATCTGTATTCAAAAAGGATACTCTATTACTTTTATATTTTGAATTGTATCACAATTTTGTGGAAATTTGTTTTCTCTATTCTTACATAAGTACCTAGAAAGTAGTTTTTATTTTGCATCTTGGCCCACAAAGATTTTTCTCTGAAGAAGAATTTTAATGATTAGGGAATAACGAAAAATAATTTAAAGAAAGCTTTTAAGATAAAGTTATTTCTGCAGCCAGTAAGAGTATAAACTCTCTACAGGCAGGAACTTAGAACAATGCCTGAAACATAAAGGAAATAAATACTGGTCAGGACATATAGGCAAGTATTCCTAAATCAAGTTACAGACTTGACTATAACTGACTGAAAAGTCAAAAATAAAAAATTACTTTTGCTCAAAAATACATAAATGCATAAGCATAATATACCTGATCATTTCAAGGTGAACAGAGTTACTTAATACTATTAAACCTAGTATTTTTTAAGAAATCCTCCTATTCATATAACTTTCTCTTTATTGGTAACCATCACTATCATAAAATATTATACCTGAGTCAGGCTATTGAAGACTTGTTGGAAAATCCTTTCTGCCCATACTTCCTAGAAACTGCATTATTGAAGTATTCTTTGAAATATATTTTTATACAAACACTACTAGGTAGAATAAGTTATATACTTACTTCTTCAGTACAGTATCCTTGAAATTATACAAAAGTATAACCTGAAAGTAAGTATGCTTGAAATTATGCAAAAGAAATGAATTCTGACCTGTTTGACTGGAGCAACAGGTGTGTGTACTTGGGGTTTAAGAGGCTGCTGGCTTTTCAACTTCTGTGCCTGCTCCTGTTCTTTTGCTAATTTTTGCTTTTCTTCAAGTGTAAGTGATGCCTCAAAACGAAACAAAACAAAATATCAACTGGCAACTTCGTAATTTCACTTGTGAAACAGAAGATGTCTTTTTTTGTAAAGTATGTCTTGCTATGTTTGACAATACCAAGTAGTTTGCAAGCTACTCTTGTACTGGTGATTGCCACAGGTAAATTATATTTTGAATTATTATAAGATTTAACTTTAGGTAGAAACTCACAAAATCTCTGCTAAAATACTTCCAGTATAAAAACAGTTATTGTTTTAATACCATTCATCAGATTGACCTTTTTCCAGACAAGGGGAATATCATTTGGTGATTTTATTTTATAAAATTGGGAGACTCTTGTTCAACTCTAATCTATCTCCAAAAATATTTTAGGAACTAAACAAAAAGCTAAGGAAAATGTAAAGAGCTTCTTTCATTGCTAATTTCTAAATCAAATTTGACGTTTATCTTTTTTTTTTTTTAAAGATTTTATTTATTTATTTAACAGAGAAAGACAGTGAGAGAGGGAACACAAGCAGGGGGAGTGGGAGAGGGAAAGCAGGCTTCCATTCCAGGAGGAAGCCCAATGCGGGGCTCAATCCCAGGACCCTGGAATCATGACCTGAGCCGAAGGCAGACGCTTAACGACTGAGCCACCCAGGCGCCCCTATCTTTTTCTTTTATCAACCTTGCTAAAATAAAAGCTCACAGTATGTTCTTACAATTTTGTAAACCCAATGCCCAGTAGCTCTGCACATATAGTTACTAGTTATTTGTCAAATGAACAGAAGAAAAACTGCCCCCAGGAGAAATTCAAACTTGACATATTTATTATATTGAATACTAACCAATACTTCAACTGGAAAGTATCATTTTATAATTTATCATTCAAAATCAGAAGCAGAGAAGAAACACAGTGGAATTTATCAAGAAATGTGACTGGCAAAGTGCAGTAGAAAGGACAAAGAAGACAGGCAATCTAGAAATGTTACCAAGTGGGAGGCTGAGTAATAAAGGAAGTTAAAATTCTCAAGCCTGTTTATTCTCAATGTGAATCAGGTCATGCTCCCATGATAATTTTTAAACTTCATAAAGATTATTAAAGAATGCTTCTTGTTAAAATGCTGAACAGTATTTCCCAACAAAAATCTGTAGTTTACAGGAAGTCCTATAATATAAATCAGTGCACTATAAGAACAAATAAAGAAACTTACCCTTTTATGCTTATTCTGTAACCCATCCTCTTTATTTTCTGATTCACTGCCAGTCAGAAAGTCTGCTCCAATGTTGTTAAAGACTTTGTCAATCTGCTGATAAAGAAAAATGTCAACCATTTGAATGACATCAAAAAAACTGTGATTTTAGCAATTGCATTACTAGGTATTTATCCAAAGAATATAAAAATAGTGATTTGAAGGGGCACATGCACCCCAATGTTTATAGCAACACTATCAACAATAGCCAAATTATGGAAAGAGCCCAAATGTCCATCAACTGATGAATGGATAAAAAAGAGGTGGTATATTTATACAATGGAATATTGCTCAGCCATCAAAAAAAAAAAAATGAAATCTTGCCATTTGTGATGACGTGGATGCATAAACATAATATTCCTGGATCATTTCAAGGTGAACAGAGTTACTTAGTACTATTAAACCTAATATTTTTTAAGAAACCCTCCTATTCATATAACTTTCTCTTTATTGGTAACAATCACTATCATAAAACATTATACCTTAGGCAGGCTATTGAGGAGTTGTTGGAAAATCCTTTCTCCCCATACTTCTTAGAAACTGCATTATTGAAATATTATAAACATAATGCTAAGTGAAATAAGTCAGAGAAATACAAATACCGTATGTTTTCACGCGTATGTGGAATTTACAAAACAAAACAAATGAATATAGGGGAAGGAACGGAAAAATAAAATAAGTAAAAACAGAGAGAGAAAAACCAAAAGAGACTCAACTATAGAGAACAAACAGGGTTGCTAGAGGGGAGTGGGGAGGGGTTAAATGTGTGATGGGAACTAAGGAGGGCACTTGATGTAATAAGCACTAGGTGTGAATATACAACTGATGAATCACTAAATTTTACTCCAGAAACCAATATTACACTATATGTTAACTAACTTGAATTTAAATAAAATCTTGGAAGTAAATAGATAAATAAATAAATAATCTAAATATCTTACCTGAGACCCAACATTTGTAACTTTTGTCTCCTCAGAAGCATTCATTTGATTTCCTATATCCAAAGATCTGCAGGAAAGTTGAATTATGACAAAGCAATAAAAAGAAATTTTTGAAATACTCATACTAAAAACAGTTCATCCCCATGTGGTTTATTAGAACCTAGACAAACTGCAACTTTATTCTTTAAGGACAGTCATCATCTTTTTTATTATTTACTACAATTAATGTCTGCTTGCCCCAAAAACGTGAATTGCATATACAAATCGTTTTTTAAATTCTATATTTGATATTTACTGGAGAATTCACTCAGTGTGTCATAAAACCAGGAAAGCATGATTCTTACTGTCAGAGAGCTTATGGCTCACTGAGAGATAAGGTATGACATGAGGAACTTGATGTGATTAAATTCAGAATCTGATTTTCACAATAAATGCTATAATCACTATGATGAACTACATCTATGCCTTGAAAAATAGGTAAGATTTAGATAGGAAAAAGAAAAAAGGTTCATTTACACCTCAAGTATAAATATTAGATATTAAATTTTTCTTATAAATTTTTAAAAATTCTTTTTCAGGTTCTTATGTTAACAGTCAATCCATCAAACAACATAAGTATATACATCACAGAACATAAGAACATACGAAGAGCTATTCCATGTCATTCTACACCTGGTATATTTATTTCCATTAGCCTTTATCTTACACTGGGGCAGAAGCTAAAAAATTTCTATCTGGGAACCTTGCTCATAATTGGTAACTTTACTGATTTTCTGATGTCTTTTTTTTTTAATTATTATTATTTTTAGAGGAGAGGGAGAGAGGGAGTGAGAGACAGAAAGAGAGGAGAGGCAGAGAGAGAAGGAGAATCTTAGGCAGGTTCCACACCCAGCACAGGCCAGATGTGGGGCTCAATCTCATAATCTTGAGATCATGACCTGAGCCAAAATCAAGAGTCAGATGCTTAACCGACTAAGCCACCCATGTGCCCCTGATGTCTCTTTTCACTGATGTCTTTTGGCTCAGGATTTAACAGACATCCTAAAATCATGTGTTTTTCTTTGGGAAACAAATATATTGGCGATTTTATTTTAGTAAACTGGAGTTTAATAAAATCCAGTAATTTTCACTTTTCCCTTCTTCCTTTGAATACTAATATTTTGCAAATAACTTAGAAAATTCTCCCTAAAAAAAAAAGTGGATGTTGGGGTATTAAATATGAAATGAATGCTCTATAAATGTTTCTGGAATCAAGGAAAACAAACAGGGAGAAATCAAAACATCAGGGTTTCACAGATTTGAAAAATATTTGTAAGTGGTCCTTTAGTGATCACCCTGAATTTACACCTCTAGTAGTTAATGCTAACAAGAGACTTTCTTAGAAATAGAATTTTCCTTATGTATACAAAATGCTACGATTATATCCTATTACACTTTTGTATTCAGAAATGACATTTGATTTTCTACAAGATTCTATTTTATGCAGTTCAAGTTAACACATTGGAAAATTTTTAAATGTTTTACATGTAATCACATTGAAATCTATCAGTTTTCACTATGCAGAACAAACTGATGGTCACCAGAGGGGAGGTCACCAGCGGGAGGGATAGGTGAAAATAGGTCAAGGGGATTAATGATGAATACTGAGTTATGATATATAGAATTGTTTAATCACTATATTGTACACCTGAAACTAATACAACACTATACGTTAACGATACTGGAATTAAAATAATAAACTTAAACTAAAAAAAAAAAACCAAACAGAAATCCATCCATTTTTCTAGTCCTTATTCCAGAAAATCAAGCATGAGGTAACTTTAATCTCACTCTGGGGCCATATACAACTCATGCAACCTACTTACTTCTGCTGTTCTTGCATTATATGAAGTTGCTCCAGTTTAGTCTTATGTTCAGACTCCAATCTGTTAAGCATCTCTTTTATGACGGAAATGAAAGAATTGAACTGGTACAATAAGAAATTGATACAGTTATAATGTTTCAAGTTAGCAGCAAGTGTAATCTAATAAAATAATTCAACAAGTTAATCATAATATTCTATTTTACCAGAATATGACCCACTCATAGCAGTGATGTCATAAGAATAGTATATTTAAACTTAGCATATCACAGCAAGCTTTTACAGTATTTCTGTATGATGGTGATAACGTTGATGAGGATTTTAAGTTCCAGAAATTATGTCTCAATTAGTTTTATAGCCTGAGTTCTCTAACAGCTATTATTCAGCAGTCTTACAAATTTACCTCCAGCAGTTATTACATATTGATTTTCTTAGAACAGTTCAAATTGACCATCTGAATTTGTACAATCTGGAAACAACCCATTTAATAATGCCTAACAAAGTCAGTTTATTCAGACTTATAAAAAATGATGTTTGGCTAAAATAAATCTGTTTTCTAAAGTTAGTAGAAATATTAAATGTATATAGTTTAACTTTCAAATAATTATAGTTCCTAAAGTATATCTAATACTATGTCATAATGTAGTTTAAGCTTTGGTTTAATGATGATTCTTAAGGTACCTCAGATCATCATGAACAATTTATTTAACAATACCATATATTATAGGAAGAATCTAGAAACTGCTTTCTTTCTCTCCCAAATCTTCTTTTTGTACTGGGTGCTTTTGCTCTTCATAGTAGGTTTATTAATATTTCTATTCCTTGGGGCACCTGGGTGGCTCAGTTTGTTAAGCGTCTGCCTTTGGCTCGGGTCATGATCCCAGGGTCCTGGGATCAAGCCCCGCGTCGGGAGCCCTGCTTGGTGGGGAGCCTGCTTCTCCTTCACCCTCTGCTGCTCCCCCTGCTTGTGCTCTCTGTCAAATAAATAAGTAAAATCTTTAAAAAAAAAAAATTCTATTCCTTAAATGAGGAAACTATGGCTCTGGGAGAGAGAAAGCAACTTAGTAAGAGATACTAAATAACATATGGCAGCATGAGAATTCATGTAAGTCTGTCTCCAGAGCTTGTGTTCATTTGTACTTGACACTGCTTCTCACCATGCTCAATCATCCCTTGTCTTATCATGAGAGTAACGAAAGGCATTATTTCCTCAGCAGTTTACCTGGATGGACACTCTGATTAGCTTTTTTTTTTTTTTTTTAACTTTGTAATGAAGTATAACAAACTAGCAGAAAAGTATACATAGATAAGCACACATATCAAAAAAGAAACAAACTGAATTCTAGTCAGATGTAGAAAAAGAACACTGGCAGCACCCTATAAGCTTCCTTGTGACCCCTTCTAGCTACTTCCTACCCCCTTGTATCCATGAGTAAACACTAGTCTGACTTCTGGCAATGTAGTTTTGACTGTTTTTATACTTTATATAAATGGAATCATTCAGTAGATCTGTGTCTGGTTTCACTTGCTCAACATTATGTTTGTGAGATTCATCCATATGAATGTAGTTGGTTACATGTAGTTGGATGTAGTTGCTTCAAAAAAATTAACACAGTGGGCCTGGACTGCTATCTTTGGAAAGGCCTGCTTGCAAGGTTGGCCGTTGGCCAGTGTCCAGGAACTCAGATTTTAGGAGAGTTCCCACCATTAACTGATGATAGTGGCTCACTAAACTCTACAAAGATTGTTTTATGCTAAACATCTGTTTTCCTTCTGGAAGTCTGGAATTTGGGTACATGACAGGCAGACAGAGCTACAACACTTCACATACACTATCACAACTCATTACCAGGGAGAGTATATATATTGAGATGACTCTGGAAACCTGCATCTGGTTTCCTCCAGACTGCCCTATAAGCCTTCTCCCTTTGCTGATTTTGCTTTATATCCTTTCACCACAAAAAATCATAGCCACGAATACAACTGTATGCTGAGGCCTGTGATTCCTTCTAGTGAATCACTGAATCTGGAGGTGGTCTTTGGAACCCTCACCCAACACAAGCTGTAATATGTTTTGATTGCTACTTAGTATTTCCTGTGTTATAATCAAATGCAAAATAATGTACTTTCTTAAATCAAGTTACCTTTTTCCATAATGGAAAACATACTTAGATTATTTTAAATCAGAACTGACAGAAGAGGGCAGTCTTAAATTAGGAACCCTCTCCATGAAGTGAATAGGAAAGCAGACCACACCCATGTTAACTATTGTAAAATACCAGAAAATACGAATCAAAGTATTTCTGTTGATGAAAATAGGCCCTTAAAAAAATCAACCATTAAAAAAAAAAAAATCAACCATAAAGCTGAAGAAAACTAACCCTGCATTCCAAATGAAATTATGTATTATGATATAAGCATTTGGGAATATTTGAAAACATTCTAAATGACCACAAGTTGGGCTTAGGCATATCATCATCTTATTTTTCCCCATTCACTGTTTCCCTTTTTGTCAATTGTAACCTTAACCCTGCCACCCAAGATATGAAGAAATTATCAAGCCCAAAATTGAAATTTAGGGACATAAACTTTCAGAGGTTTACCCTAACATTTCAAATGAAATTTGGGTCTGATTAATTTTATAAATTTCTCTAACTCCAAAACTCCATTCATTCACCACTCTCCCCTAAGGCCAAAAGCTTTCTGCTTAACTCCCAGCTTGCTGCTTCCTTAATTCCTCTAATTCACTTTCAGTACTTAATTTCCAATCTTGCCTGCCTATCCATTTCTGACACTCTTTGGTAAATAGTAACCAATCGCAGTCTTTTTTCCATTTTACTCCATTAAACACCAGATCTACAGTAAACAAAATGACTTGTCATTACGCTAACTCAAATTTTCTCTCAGTTCAATAAATATTCTTGGTTTTAGCACTGCACTAAGTGCTGGGGATATAATGAAGTATAAGATATAATAACCAGCCTTCTGGGAAAGGCAGACACATAAGTACATACCTGTGAAAACTACAGTGACAGAGCTATGCAGAGAGATAATCGTATAATAATCTTTGAACACATTACCTCTTTGAGCAAATGTTTACCACATCTTGAAATTTCAAATACCTAAACCAGTATACATGAAACTAACATTGTATGTTAACTATACTGGAATTAAAATAAAAAACACAACAACAAAAAAGCAAATACCTAAATCAGAGAGCAATTTAAAGTCTACCTATACTGGTCTCAATTTATCTCTCTCCCATCACTCCCCTACTGTATTATAGGTATCTCTCAGTCAAACTGGATTATTCATTTCCTATGGCAGATAGACTCTAAACTGGTTCTCAATTATCTTCTCATTCTGCTGCTCAGGCCTTTGTGTAACTCCCTATCTTTGAGAGTGGGCAGGAGCTGTGACTCTGTTGGTAACCAACAGAATTCAGCAAAGGTAATGAATGTCATTTCCTTGATTATACTACAGGATGCTATAACTTCTATCTTTCTAGCAGATTCTCTTTCCCACTTTGATGAAACAAGTTGCCACGTTGAAAGGCCCATGAAGCAAAGAACTGACAGTGCATCTACTTAACAGAGAGCTAGGAACTGAGGCTCTCAGTCCAACAACCTAAAAGGAACTGAATCCTGCCAACAACCATGTAAGTAGCTTAGAAGCAGATCCTTCTTTCCCCCAATTGAGCCTTCAGATAAGACCCCAGCCTTTGATTGTAGCATTGTGAAAACTCTGAACAGAGAATCTATACCCTCGCTTGGCTGACCCACAGAAATGACAAAATAACCATCTAGTTTATGGTGATTTGCTATATAGCAATAAATAACAGATATACACCCCATACACATTACATTGATTTTTTCTTTGTTCATGTCAACTTCCCAGCCCCAAATTTGAAGTAGCCCAAAATCCTACATATCTCTCTAGTTCTAGTCATTTACTATCTCTCAATGAGGTCCTCAATAATCCTTCCAACTCACATACTCCTTACTTTGAATCCACAAACTTTCTTTATTGAATTTTTTGGCATATTTTTCCTTGTTTTAGCCACACTTAAATGTAATATATTTATATATTTAATGCCAAGAAAACAGCAAGCTGGATAAACTGAATAAAGCACAAACCTATTCTTACCTGATTAAGATTAAGATTATTTTCAATACTCAGGGGAATCAGATGAGGCAATACTTTTCCAGCCAACTGCTCTTTGGTGATTCCCAACTTCTTATGAGTGAAAGTACATTTGTAAATACCTGATAGAAAACAATGAGACAAATTTCATAGTTCAATACCACAAATTAAGAGACATTAGGAAAACTATATCTATATGAAATCTCTTGATAATATAATTACACATTTTTCCTTGTCAATGCCTAGAAGAAGGATGTTCTTACATATGGATCAGAATGATTTGTTTTATCACCAGTTTAGATTTAAATACCATGACATATTTATCCTGAATTCTTTTGGCTTAAGAGCACATTTAATGTTAGAATAACATTAAAAGCCTATCACACCACGGGAGCAAGGTTACAGAATGATCCTCTATCCTGAAAACACCTGAATATATAGTTCAGACTTCTCACTCAAACTTGAGACATCTATTTCACAAGTGTGTGATGATAAGTCTTATACCTTTATTCACTTCTTTAACTAATCGGACTTAATATGTTTGAAACTTTAATAATTTAATTCAACTCCACACAATCCTTCCCTATAGTCTCACCTATTTACTCAAAAACTTCAAGACCCTGCTTATTACACCTATTCCACAAAGTCTTCATTTGGTAAACTGAGCACATTTGTTTCTCATTCTCTGAATGCTTTTGTTGTGTTTTGTATATAACCCATAGCCTTAGATCACACCATATCCTATCATTTTGCTGTTAATGTACGCTTCACTTATATACTCCAAGAGTAACTTTATTTAACATCTACTAAATGTTAATTCATTAGGCACTTATTTGCTATGCTCATTACTTCTCCCTTCCCATTTTCTCACTGAATTCTCATAAGACTCCCATAATGATACATTTTTATCCTCATTTGATAGATGAAGCAACTTTTCAAAGTTACTCCAGGAACTGACACAACCAAGACTAGGGCTAGGGCTAACCAGGTGCTAGGACTCTTTCCACTATGCCAAACTCCTTCTCAAGAAAACTAATTTCTTTGAGCCCAAAAGTTCTATACCATATCCCATGCCTATAGATGTCCACAATAAATTATTTGCTGACCATTCCTACAAATATTTACTGAGGGCTTTCTATAAACCAGGCACTATAGTAGGTGTTAAAAATACACAGCTGAGTGATTTGGTTTTTCTTTAAAATTAACAAACTTTAAATTTAGTAAAATGTAAACTCGTTAATGTTTTTGTGATTCTACAATTATGCCTGTTTCCATGAGTATAGTAGCACCTCAAATTTCCTGACTGGACTGTCAAAGCTATAACTAATAGTAAACAATTTCGGAGTTTCTTGACAGAGTAATTTGTAATTATACTGATAGAATAGAATGTGCTGTAAGGCTAATAAGCTTCATAAGCACATCACTTAATAGTGAAACACGCTGGATAAGATTTGAACATATATAAATTAAAAACCAGCTCTACCATTTATCAGTTGTGTTATCCTGGATAACTTACTTAAACTCTGGGCCTCAATTTCCTTACTGTAAAACAGAAATAACAGTACCTATCTCATTGGAATTTGGAGAGGACAAAATGAGATAATGTAAAAAAATACTCAGCATATCGCCTATTACAAACTGGGTACCAAGTAACCATCAAGTGTTACTATTAAGACTGGCATCAGCATTTCAAGCAGCTTTGTTTGCCTCTCTTATTTGATATTATTTTACAGAGAAAACTACATGTGATCATGGTATTTGTGAAGCCAGGATTCCCACATGTCTAATTCTTTTGTAAATGTCAAGGAAGACTCTACAGCTTTTGCTAAAATTAACACAAAGAAAAGTTAAATCATGGTATTTATCCCACCATTCCTCAATTACTGAATGCAATATACTTGAAAAAAGGATACAAAACCTTTGTGTCCTTTGGAAGATTCATTCGCATGACTATAAAACAATAAAGTAGCATAAAATGACATTAAGTTTTCAGCTACCTAAAATTCCCATGAGGACTGCGGGTTCCTTGGATGGAATTTGTTGTAAGAAGGGCAGGATATCATCAAGTACAAACCACTTATCCAAGTATTCCAAAATCTTTCCTAAGCACACTAATGAATTTACACGAACCTATTAAAAGAGGTAAATTGCATTAGTCATTTAAAGTCTTTGCAATCTAGAACAAAATGTTTAACTCTAAATTTAATCTTCATATAGCTATGTTAAAATCCCAAAAATAAAAGGAGGTTTAAAGCTCTCATCCTTTAGTAATATAGGAAATCCACATATTTACTAACTCCCCTGGACTTGTTTCAGAAAGAATTTATGATTGCTTTACCAGGACACTAGTTAGCTAAAGGTAAGAAATGACTTCAATTTTGTATCCTTCTAAATAAAGTGATCAGGATTTGAGAAGCTTTACTATATATGTGTTTATAACACATTTCTTTGGGGATATCTGAATTATGAAAAGGACTATATTCTCCTAGCTTCCAGTACTATCCTCTAACTCGGGGTTAATTCATTCTTAAATTAAATATTTCAACAACATAAAAAAACTACCTATATTTTACCCTACATAAAGTTTCCTATTTCTAAATATATCTTTAACACAGATACTAAAACCTGATACTTAGCACTTTTATCAAAATTCTATCTACATTTGCTTGACGATTTTGATAAATATGTCACACCCTATTTTTTTAGCTTGAATATGTTAAGATAGAATACTTTCAGAAAAAAGGCAAGGCAAAAAAATACGACACACTGTTATATACAAAAAACTAATGGTTGCCAAAGGGGAAGTGGGTAGGGGGCTGGGTGAAATAAAGGGGATTAAGAGTATACTTATCATGATAAGCACTGAGGAAGGTATAGAATTGTTCAATTATTATATTATACATCTGAAACCAATATAACATGGTATGTTAATTATATTTCAATTTTTTAAAAAAGAATATTTTGAGTCAGGATCCTATTGACAGAACTCCAGTTTCAAAAAAAAATTTTTTTAATTAAAAAAAAAACACTAAGAAAAAGCAGAAAATAATTTAGTTGGTTAAAAAAAAGCATCATATTTCTATAAGAAAGATGGAAAAATTTTCTGAAAAATAAAGTATAACTGTTTTCTGAAACTCAAACATAAGGGATATTACAAATTCAAAAAGATATCTAATTAATTTGCTTTTAGAATCAGTGTTATAAAAGGAATTGTTAATTTTTTATATGTGTGTGTATGTGTGTAAAGAGAAGCTAGAAATACTAGTTTAATTTAATTTTTATTTTTAATATAAAATATTAGTCATGTAAGTCATGAAGAAATAGAACCCTTAGAGCATTTTACCTACCTCTGTGTAGAATTTATTTCTCTTTATTTTTAAGGAAACAGTATTAAAATACAATTCTAACTCAAAACTCATGTTTCACTAATTTCCCAGTTAGAATTTTTTAACCTTAGAGGTCTATGTATATGAATGCAATTGAGAATTCACATTTGCCCCTCTGAAGATAGGAGCACTGTATGTGGTATATAAAATGCAAATCCATTCCAGAGTTTCTGTTCTAAATACATTCATTATAATTCTTTGTAATCATGCTTTTAATGGCTCAGTTGGCATCTTAAAAAGAGATATAAACATTCCCAGGCATTAATACAGATCATTTAAGTATCAATGCTTTCCACCTCATTCTGCATACTTAGAACTGTACTAGAACATGTACTTTTATAAAATTTTAAAGATTTTATTTATTTATTTGACAGAGAGAGAGATCATAAGTAGGCAGAGAGGCAGGCAGAGAGAGAGGGGGAAGCAGGCTCCCCGCTGAGCAGAGAGCCAGATGCGGGGCTCGATCCCAGGACCCTGAGATCATGACCTGAGCCGAAGGCAGAGGCTTTAACCCACTGAGCCACCCAAGCGCCCCTGATTTTTTATTTTTTTCTAAAGATTTTATTTTTTATTTTACTTTAAGTAATCTCTACACCCAATGTGGGGCTTGAACTTACGAGTCCAAGATCAAGAGTCACATGTTCTACAACCAAGCCAGCCAGGCGCCCGCAGATTTTTAAAGGACATTTTGAAAATGAAATTTTTAGCTGAATATTACTACCATCTGTTTTGAAAATTCAATCATAAAATTTAGAAAATTTCAGAGAAAAGAAGTGGATTTCAAATCTTTTTAATATTTATGAAGAAAAAGACTCAGAGAGATAAGTTAACTTGCCCAGTGGCACAGGATAGTTAGTAGTAGAGTCAGAATAAGAACTCGGGTTTCTTGACTTCATTTCATACTTGTTCATTTTGGTAAACAATGATATTTTTTCCTATTTTGGTCTTGCTTTCCATCTCAGAGCTTTTATACCAAAAAAAAAAAAAAAAACCCAAAAAAACAAAAAAACAAACCCATGAACTAAAATGGATTGGATCACTATAAGGTAAAATCATGTCATTTGAATCAGCTTAAACTACAAATGCTCATATTTATTTAAATTTACATTTCACCTAATAAAGATAGAAGAGGTTTCCAAAGAACTATATTTACAAATTTAGTAACATGACCATTATCAAACATTAATATAAAGAACTGATCAGGGTGCCTGGGTGGCTCAGTTGATTAAGCGACTGCCTTCGGCTCAGGTCATGATCCTGGAGTCCCGGGATCGAGTCCCACTTCGGGCTTCCGCTCGGCGGGGAGTCTGCTTCTCCCTCTGACCTCTCCTCTCTCATGCTCTCTCTCTCTCTCTCATTCTCTCTCTCTAATAAATAAATAAAAAATCTTTAAAAAAAAAAAGAACTAATCAGATGAATGAAGGACATCTCTCCCTCTTTTGTAAAGCTACTGTTTGAAGAGAATATTCCATGTTACTTCTATAAAGAATTACCTGTGGGATCAATTCTTATGATCTACTGTTAGAGAAAGGTTGGGAATAAATATTTCTCCCAATACGAGATAATGAGAATTGTTATTTACTGCTATTTACTACTTCCTTGACTACCAACTGTAAATGTTAAAATTCTGTATTCAAAGGAATCAGCTGCCTTTGGCCTAGATTTTTGAGTACAACTATTTCCCCCCACTTTGTGTTCTTATTAATGTATTATTTTACTATACCCTTATTTTTTTTTTTAGAAGTAGGCAAGTAAGTAGTAGGTACAAAAATAGATAGATGACTAAAAGTAAAGGCAGTTTAAAAAAGGAAGCTCTTCAAAAAGTTTTTAGGCTTTTACACCAAGTTAAACTCTCATGATTATTTTAAAACTACCAATAAAATAAATTGTGAATTAAAGCAGAAAAGTCTTAAGAAAGAAAAATTATTCAAATTTTCTACTGAAGCACTCAAAGTTAGGGGATGGGAGTAAGGTCAGGGATGTAATACTGCAAAATTATGTATCAGGGAAAACTACAGCTATTGATCACTTTTATAGGACTATATACAGGTCACCTATAGCCAAGATGAAATATATGAACAAACTATAAAAGGGTTATTTAATGATAAGAAAATAATTTAAAACAATGAGAAGTTAAAGAAAAGCAAAAATTAATTAATATGCAATTACTTACAGCAAGGGAAGACGTTTGTAGACATGCATTTTTAATTCTTGGTATCAAAGCATTTTTCATGGATGGATAGTCTATAAGATTTGCAAAGGTTGGAATGATGTTTAAACAGAGTTCCTATTAAGAAAATACATGGATTCAATCTTAGGGAAAGATTTTCTTCACCTTTTCTCCCACATATTAAAAAATATTTTGCATTTCATGGCTAATGTGTCACACAGTTTGAAATAAACTTTTATGTATGTTATATCATTTGCTCCTTTCAACAACTATTTGAAAGAAGAACAGTTATCACTAGTTTCCAATTTTACAGATGAAGAAACAGACTCAAAAGACCTTCCTCAAAATCATGCAAGGTGATATAACCTAGCGTATGTTAACAACATTCCTTAGTATCATACCTAATTTCTTTCCCTGACAACACAATTCATCATTTATTATTTAAGAATAGGAACACCTAAGTTTTGCTATCTTTCACAATGAGGGAAAATCAAGTACAAAGTGACATAAAACTATTCATCTTAAATAAAGGATTTCTTAGCTGTTACATAAATCCTTATGACAGAATATAATATAAACATTTTCTTTAATATATTTAAAAAGATTGTCTAATAATACCAGGGAGAAAATGCAGTAAAATACTATAACATAACCCCAATTTTTAAAATGTGTAGGTACATGTGTCTGTCTATAAGCTTGGGGAAAAAGAGATAAGGACAGATCTGGAAATGTTAAGTCTGGGCATCTCTGAGAGAAGATTTTAATTTTCTTTATATTTTTAAGTACTTCCAAATTCTGAAACTTCAGCAAGTATAACTCATACAAACAGGAAAAAGTTATTTAAAACACTGTTAACTGGAGCACCTGGGTGGCTCAGTGTGTTAAAGCCTCTGCCTTCGGCTCAGGTCATGATCTCAGGGTCCTGGGATCGAGCCGCATTTGGCTCTCTGCTCAGCAGGGAGCATGCTTCCCCCTCTCTCTCTGCCTGCCTCTGCCTACTTGTGATCTCTCTCTCGCTCTGTAAAATAAATAAATAAAATCTAAAAACATCATCTTTAAAAATAAATAAATAAATAAAACACTGTTAACTAATGCTGGCCATAATGTAATTTTTTTAAAAGATTTTTATTTATTCATTTGACAGAGAGAGATCACGAGTAGGCAGAGAGGCAGGCAGAGAGAGAGGGGGAAGCAGGCTCTCCACTGAGCAGAGAGCCCAATGCGGGGGCTCGATCCCAGGACCCTGAGATCATGACCTGAGCCGAAGGCAGAGGCTTTAACCCACTGACCCACCCAGGCGCCCCGTAAATTATTTTAATGGGGAACTCTGAATGAGGCTAACAGAGGAAAAGGGACGATGACTAAGGAAAAGGGAACTAAATGAGCTAGGGAAAAGAACAAGAAATGACTTGAGAACTAACTGGCTGAAGAACATACATCTCAAATACCTCATAAGGGCAGAATGATCCTTGTAGCAAAGCATAGAAGGGATTACTGGAGAAAATGGAGGCATAAATGTGTATCAGGGAAGGAGTTAAACAATATTTGGTATATTTAAAGACATTCATTTGTAGTTAGCAAATAGAAATAAATTAACCACTAAGAATCTGTTATCAAAATAATGGCCACATATTTTATTTGCTTTATTCCCAAATTTCTAAAAGGCATATATGAGTTATGTGTTTATACCCACTCAGAACTATAATAAATAAGTGGGTGACATAACTCGAGGATAAGAAGTACTAGCTATATTCAAGGGGTCATTTTCCACAGATGGGAGAGAATAGGCAAGGGTGAGTAGTTCGTGGGATACTATGCTCCTATTACCAGAGGGTGCCTCCATAGGGAAGCTCAGCCTTTAATTCAAGAGAGTGAGCATGCATATGCATTGTACTGTATAACCTAGCAGTAGGTTACAAGAGGCAAATCTTAAATTATGTCTAAATCATACAGCTGAAGGAGGGGAGGAAGAGCTCTTTCCCAAAGAGGAAATACAATGAAGAACCTAAGAACAGGAGACTGAAACAAACCAAAACTCAAGGAAGCCATTAACTCATTCTCAGGAACTTCTGCCTCTAAGTTTATACTTTATAACTGGTGGTGGAGAAGGGAGAATAAACATAGCTTCTATGTTTAATTTTAAAGCTAAAAATTTTTAATATTGGTTTACATACATATTTCTGTTCGTGCCTCTAAGCATCCTAACTTTTGTAAACCCTCTTCTACTCTTCCAAGTATTTTTCTAAACTCTTTGGCCTCTTAAATATTTCTAATCAAACTTCACTTTAAAAATATCACTCCAAAAATGAATTTCAGAAGTTACTTTCCAGTCTTCTACTTACATGAAACTTGAAAAGATTTCTGTTTCTTGCTCTTGCTCTAATACTCTCCCAAAGCTTAAACAGTCTTTTAACTTTATCAGACTCTACCAAGCAATGTTGATACTAATTAATTGGACTGGTGACTAAAGACTTATATTGAATGATATAAGAAATGCTGGTTTGTAAAATTCAGCAAAGTTGCACAGGTCAATCTGGATTAAATATTAACTCATATTAATGAGTTAAATATTAACTCATAATAAATACTCATTGGCTAATAATTACTGGCTAAATGAAGCCCCTTAGGAAGAAAAATGGGCTTTCATGTCACTCAACCTTTTTTCTCCTTCCTAATCTCAGTGACTATAAAACCAGGTTGGCTACACAGGGCTTATGGAAATGTTTTAAGAAGCTATAATTCACAACTCCTTTGGAAAGGGCTAAAAAGTAGAAATAAGTATACCTTCCCCAGTCGTCCCCTGTCATTTGGACAAAGGCAGCATAGCCTCACCTTTAAGAAGGTATGACCTTATAAGGACAAAATTTAACATCAACTTCACAACTTTGAATAAACAAATGAACTTAAACAAAGACTGAAATGAGCCAAAAAAGTGACCTCATACATGTGGTATTAGGTTCACATCACTTATTTTTAAGTAATCTCTATACCCAACATGGGGCTCGAACTCACAACCCTGGGATCAAGAGTCACATGCTCTACTGACTGGGCCAGCCAGGCATTCCCAATATTAGGTTCACATTAGGAAAAAGAAGGTTTTGGTCAATAACTTTTAAATATTAAAATTCTAGGGATGCCTGGGTGGTTCAATCGGTTAAAGCTTCTGCCTTCTGCTCAGATCATGATCCCAGGATCCTGGGACTGAGTCCCACACCAGGCTCCTTGTGGGGAGCCTGTTTCTCTCTCTGTCTGCCTCTCCCTCTGCCTGCCACTCCCCCAGCTTGTGCTCTCTCTTTCTGACAAATAAATAAATAAAATCCTTTTAAAAAATTAAAATTCTGTTTTTCTTTACTAGAATTTCTGTACTGGTAAAGAAACTTTAAATATAAAACCATTACGCAGTGGGATGATCTTAACATAAGTACTTATTTTTTCCAAAGTAAAAAAATTTTAAAAATAAATTACACTTTTAACAGTGATCCAAAATTTTTTTCCAGACAGTTCTATAGAACCACACTTTTAATAGCAAAGCAAAAGAACTAAAAGTTTGGCAAAGTACACAATATTTTAACATCACCTTTGTGACAAACAAGCATGACTACAAATGCGTTAGGAATGGTCCCACTAAATTACTGTCCGGTTTTCTACGTACTTGCTATACAAATTAATTTCAATATAGATGGAACACTTAGAAGACTGAGTTATCAAGCATGAAAGAAAATTATAAGTATTGGAGTACCTACTTAATGTTTTCATATGAAAAAGGCACATGTATCTTTGACATTTTCAGTCCTATGTTAGTTACTCATTCAGGAAGAAGATGTACTGATCCAAACTACAATAAATCAAATCTTCCAGAATAGAACATCTTTCATTTTATTTCATTAATACAGGTATTATTGTCAATTGATTATAAATTGTCAATTATTGTCAATTGATTCTTTAAAGTAGTTGGGAGCAGATACATTTTAGTAACAGTATACAATCCAATTCAATGGATTAATATATATCACTATTGAGTTTTATAGAGAAGATTTTACAACTCAACCCCAAAATGTACTTCTTTCTTTTGCTTTAAAAATAAAACTAAAAAAAATTAAATATTATACCTGGATCTGAATGGAAGGAGCCTCTAGTGCTCTGTAAACCATTGGTAGGACACTGTTCTTTATCTCATCAGGAGGAGTTTTGGTTAGCAGCAAATCCATTTTTTGTAAGAAAATTAACAAAATCTGTGTAAGAAAGGAGGAACAATGTATTAAAGTCTAGAATCTTTAAAAGATTTCACATATGACAAAATTTTAAATATCTTCAAAAAAGTTCTATATTTTGACACTCACCATGTTGCTAGCCTGAAGGCATGGAAGACAAAAACATACGAATCAAGATTCTTACATTTCCAGAAGCACACTATTTAATATCTGCTCTCAGTTTAAATATTTAAATGAAGACTAGTTTCCTAACTCTCACACATCTTCAGTAATGCATTACACACCCATAACTACCACTACCTGGAATCTACTGAATTGGGGGGGAAAAAAAAAGGCCTGAGAACAGCAAAGTCAGATACCCCAAAGTAGTAAATTCACCTGGCTTCTAAGTTTAAGGGTAGAAGAAAACGTACAGAAATGAAAGAGACTCCATTCCCCTATGATCCTTTGTTATGTTTCTTAAATTCTGCATGAGTGAAACCTTACGATAATTGTCTTTCTTTGAATGACTTATTTTGCTTAGCACAATACCCTCCAGTTCCATCCATGTCTTTGTAAATGGTAAGATTTCATCTTTTTGATGGCCAAGTAGTTTTCCACTACATACACACACACACACACACACACACCCCACACACACATATATCCATTCTGGACATCTGGGCTCTTTCCATAGTTTGGCTATTGTGGACATTGCTGCTATAAACAGTGGAGTGCAGGTGCCCCTTCGGATCACCTTTATATCCTTCAGGTAAATACCTAGTAGTGCAATTGTTGGGTCGTAGAGTAGCTCTATTTTTAACTTTTTGAGGAACCTCCATACTGTTTTCCACAGTGCCTGTACTAGCCTGCATTCCCGCCAACAGTGTAAGAGGGTTCTCGGAGAGGGAAACAAACCCTAAGAGACTATTAACTCTAGGAAACAAACTGAGGGTTGCTGGAGGGGAGGTGGGTGGGAGGATGGGTAACTGGGTGATGGGCATTAAAGAGGGCATTTGATGGAAGGAGCACTAGGTGTAATATGCAACTGATGAATAACTGAACTCTACATCTGAAACTAATGATATACTATATGTTAATTAATAGAACTTAAATAAGATTTTTTAAAAAAGAATTGAAAGGGACTGTCACAAAAAATTCTGGAAAGAACATTTGCAATTGTCCTAGATGATTTGTTTTCTCACCTAGCTGCCACACATACCTACATGTAAGGAACAAACTGTCCCTTCTATTCACGCAGAATACTGAGGGAAGATGTGGCTCCACCACTTTGCCTCCTAACATCTTGACCATGTTTGGGAAATTCTGTTTCAAAGCTTATAGTTCCCTCACCTGCCCTTTTCTAGCCATAGGAACTCTTGCCTTACCACCGCAGACTTCCTTTTGTTTCCCTCCTTTCAAAGAAAGGACCACCAATAGCCTGTCATAAAACCATTATATCAAGTGGTTGATGGTTTACTAATAAGCTACTGCCATGTAGTTTCAGAAACATGTAATAGTATTTACTATGTGCCTAGAAATTTCATTTAATCTCAACAATCCTTTTTGTTTTAGAAATGAGCAAAACAGAGGCTTTAAGAGAGTAATGACTTGTCCAGGTCATGCTTCTAGTAAAGATGAAGATCAGATTCAAACCCAATCTTAAGTCTAAGACTACCCTGAATCTGACAAATAAATATTATAATAGAGCCTACATCAGAAACCAATTACATTTTCACCTACAATACACACACATATTATTTCTGTGGTGCTGTAATCATTTCCCCTCTTTTGGTGAAACTATTACCAGGAAAATAAAAGAGAAACTGCGATAAACTATCTACAAATTAAAGACCCTAAATAACAACAAACAAAAAGCAAATACATAAAAGTGCAGGAGAAAAAGAAATCTTTTTCCCAAACCTATAACTTTTAATAAGGCCAATAAGAATGGTATATGCCAAACCTCATTACAATTTATTTTCTGAGATGGTAAATTATGGAGAGCTATAGACATTTACTCGCAAAGTTTAATTATAACTTTAGGAATGGTTCATTTCAAATATATGCAAAATAGCTTCTGATAATGGAAAAGAAAGTCTCTTGCACTTACCTCAATTTTTAAAAAATCGCATATCCATTCCTTTCGTTTTCAATGATAGTCATCATTGACTAACATCATTAAATAACAGCAGATAAATAGGAAAGATTATCTATACACATACCTGGATTGGCTCCTGCTGTTTAAAGACAGGGCCAAGTTCAGGTAGAATTAATTTGACATATTCTTCTTTGGTGCATTCTTCAGCAATCAGTAGAACATTGGGCAAAACAAAAGGTACCATGTCAGGGTTTACAAATTCTGAAGTCAAACAAGGCAAAATTCTCTGCACAATGACACGCTGAAAGGCAAAAATGTTTTCATAAAACTAAATTTAACTTCAGGTCTTTAGTATTAATATTGAAGTTAAGTCTTAAATCTCCAATCCCTTTGGGAAAGATGACCATATAATTTATGGTTGAAACTAGGACACTGTTGAGAGTAAAATGGGGTACTCCTGCTAACTATGTCAGGACAAAAGAAATAACTTGGGAATGTTACAATTAAAGGGGAACATATGGTCACCACTCCTTTGGGAAACCTTCCCTCATTAGTCTTCACTAATATGTTTCTCCTCTTCATTACTTATGATTCATACCACACAACTTAAACACTGTTCTGTATTGTTAACTCTATCTATACATACTCTAAGAGTCTTGAGAGCAAGAAGACTTTTTATCTATATCGCATCTAAGTAAAGGGCTAGACAAACAGTGCATAATCAATGAGTATCTGACACACTAAACACTGGAGATATTTCTGTAACCAGGAATCACCAGTTTTCCAACCACTGACTTCTAAGGCATTCGCCAACATTTTTTATACTAGAATACACTCATAATTTAATAAGCCAGAGAGGCGAACTTAAAGGCATTGGAGAGGCTAGTAACAATACAGATGTACCCCTTTAATTGCTGGTGAGGCAATCATTTCCACAATGACAGCTTATGGACTTCTCTTCTGACATTTAATGTCCAGGTGCTATCTTTGCATAGGTAGTATTCTTCTAATTTTCTTATCTAACTTATTGAATTATTTTTGGACCCTGAGAAAAGGTCCACTAAACTTTCAGCTTCAGTCTGCAGCCTTCCATAGTCATTTATGCACCTAAAGCAAAAATTACATTTATTTCTCTGGAAGAGTTATTATAGTAAATAAAAAACCTGACTATAATAAAAAAGTGATCAACAACAAACCTTGGGCAGTTTTGGTAGAACTTTTGGCAGTCCTTTGAAAAACTGTGATTTCTGAAGATTATCTCTTTGGAATAAGGTATCAAAATACTGCAGCGTTACTGCACCGACATCATCAAAGAAGGGAATCTAAAAACAGGGAAATAAAATTATTTTGATAACTATTAAAGTACTTCTCATACCTGAAACTGCCATAATATGTAGTGAAAAAAATTCAGAAACATATAGCAAAATGCTAAAGATCACTTAATAATCCTAATTATAAAAATCAAAAAAAGGAAGTAATAACCAAATTTATTCTCAAGTGCAAATTTCCAGTCACTATCTGCAAGTTAGCTAGGCAGTAACATTTTCTTTACCTAACTAGAAAATACTGAAAGATTAAGTAAAATACCTTGAAGGCATAAAGAGTACTATTTATCTACTAAAATCCATAGTTACATGAGTAAATTGGAGGGCCATAAATTCTCGCGTCCAGAATTTCTATACCTACATGACTGTTAAGACTGTGATCATTTGAAATCTTAATTTTATATCAGAGCAATTACATACATAAATTATTTAACTGTTTAAAATTAAAAGAAGTTGAAAAAAATAAAATTAAATAAAATTAAAAGAAGTTGAATATTTAACATACTCAAGGATAAAGATGCTATTTGGGGACTCTATCTGACAAAACCTTGCTTTAAAACCACTTAATCTACTTTAATTCATTGTCCCTCCACCTAAGGCAGGAATTCATGCGTACTCACCTTTGTCATTTGATCTGCATCGGGTCTTACAGTTGGAGTGACATTTAACAGTAGTTTTACATGTTCACGGACTTCCTCAGGTATACTTGAAAGTGAACTAGATCCTAAACGACTCAACTATTTAAAAGAGTGATAATATTAAATATGAATATAAAATATTCAAAAAGACAATGCATTTATAGTCAATAGTCTATTTAAAAAATCTGTTTGAAATTTACTCAAAAATATATGTTAGAGTGAACAAACTGCTAATTCTACTGTGGCAAGATAACTAAAACACTTATCTTCAATACCTGAAATTGTTTCTATTACTGAAACAAATGCCCAGCATTTGAGATCATATCTCAGTATTCACTCTAGTAAATAAATGCCACAATTAAAGTTGTGGTAACAAACATTAATACTCATTATTTACAGAATTACTTTTGTTAAGTTCATTTTATATAAACTTAAAATATGGAGACATCATTATACTTTAGAGAATTTTCTGAACACATTTTTTTAAATCAAAGAAACAATTAATACTTTGAATACAAGCAATTATATATATATATACAAGGCAAATTACCTGATCCAACTGTCTACTAAAACTCTTGTAAATATCTTGCTTGTTAACTTCAAATATAGGTTTCCCTTTATTAAATACAGCATACATGACAGTTCCTAGTGAGTACATATCACTGGCTGTTTCACAGCTCACAGAAAGTATGTATTCAGGAGCCAAATATTCAGGATTTGGAAGACACAATGATGGCAAATTTGGGTCCCATTCTTTACAAGGAAACTTAGGCTATAAGGAGACAGAAAAGAGATTATATAGATTAAATATTTCAAATTAAACCAAAAAACACTATCAAGCGGTAGCAACCTAGTTTTAAATTCATGCTTAGTCATGGAAGTAAAAATACCATCACCACCTTCAATCCTGAAATTTCCAAATTCTCAAATCTGGAAAGGGCACTAAACAAACTGAGAGATATGAATAAGAACTCTTGCAACCTAGGTGCCTGGGTGGCTCAGTAAGTTGAGTGTCTGACTCTTGATTTCGGCTCAGGTTGTTATCTCAGGGTCCTGAGATCAAGCCCTGCAACGGGCTCCGTGCTGACCATGGGGCCTGCTTGGGATTGATTCTCTCCCTCTGCCCTTGCCCCTCTGCTTACTCACTCTCTCTTAAAATAAATGAAATCTTTTTTTTTTTTTAAAAAGAACTCTTGAAATCTTCAGATTATTGGAGTTCTCTCCCAGAAGACAAATTATCACTGTAAGATGCAGTATGAATGTGAAAAGGTATAGCCTATGTTCTATGATACATAGACTTCAAGTTTTACGGACCCAGATTATTATTTGAAACCCTGTTCTTTCACTTAACTAGCTGTGTGATTTAGTTAATAGGTTCAAAAGGTTGTTGTAAAATTAAACAAATGTATGGAAAAAAATGTACCTGACACAGTATCTGACCCATTATATACTCAACCAATACTAATTTTTTCTGCTTCCCTTAAAAGTATTTACTTAAATTACAAATCTATTTTAGGTCAAATCATGGTGCCTTTAACAACTACATACATATATTAAAAACTTGAAATACTGCATTATTTTCCTAAGTATAAATAGGCAGATATCAGAATCACTATGTAACAGGTGCTTTGGAACCAGAAAGAACAGGTTCAAATCCTATCTCTACCACTTAACCACCTGCCTATACTTAGGTACATTATTTTATTCTATGAGCCTAACTTACCCATCTGTATTATTCCCATATCTCACGGATTGTGGTGAGGATTAAATAAGTAAATACATTAAAAAGTGCTGTATTAGAAAAGTACTTCAGTAAATGTTAGCTCTTATTATCACTGCTACTGTTGTTATCAGGCTCCCTAAAGAAGATTTTGTGGTCCAATGTTGGGTAAACACTGCTAGAGAGTCACAATGTTTGTTAGTGTATTTGATATCAGGAGGGAAAAGGCTTACTTAACCCAATAGTTCTTAAATTTGTTTAACTCTAGCATCCTTTAATCAAGTAACACTACTGTGGAATTAATGAGCTAAAGAATACTCTTAGGTAAAATGAACATTAGAAATTTTCTATAAGGCTGTACATTTAAACATATGTTGTACCATGTAGCCTATTTCAACACATTTATCAGACTTGCAAATTCTCTAGTCCCTTCCAGATGCATCACAAATTTCCACAGCTTTAAAAATCTTGGAAGACTGGGGCACCTGGCTGGCTCAATCAGTAAAGCATGCAACTCCTGATTTCAAGGTTGTGAGTTCGACCCCCACCTTGGCTGTAAAGATTACTTAAAATCTTAAAAAAAAAAAAAAATTACAAGACTTAAAACCTTCATTACCTCTTGTTCAGAAGGATTGGTTGATGATACACAAAAATCAAAGCCCATTATTTTCCAGGCTCCACTTTTATTTAAAATTATATTTTCAGGTGTAATATTTCCATGGACCATTTTCACACTGCTATGCAAAAATGACAATCCTTCAGAAACCTGTAAATGGGGGGGGGGGAGACACTTTCACATTAAATAAAACCCCTTTCAATTACAATAATAAAATGTCTCTTAAAAATCATAATTGCTGCTTCTCCCAATAAAAGATTTTTTTAACATGTCAGGGAACAATTAAATTTCATCATAAATGCAAAAGAGTAGATATTCTCAGTTGCCACAGCGATCTAAGCATTAGTGGGAAAAACCCAGTTATAAAACGAAAATACAATTCTTTATTAAAGTTCCTTTCCAAAGGCAGATAAGCAAACTCAAAGATAATTTAAAACCATTTCTATCCAAATTTATTCAGTTTCTGTGTTTGAAATGTGAAGTAATCTTCAGTTCTCAAGTTACAGATAGTAAATATCAAGGGATTCCTTGTCACACTCTCACCACTATTGTTCAACATAGTACTAGAAGGCCTAGCATCAGCAATCAGACAACAAAAAGAAATTAAAGGTATTCCAACTGGCAAAGAAGTCAAATTCTCTCTCTTCGCAGATGACATAATACTTTATGTGGAAAACCCAAAAGACTCTACCCTCAAATTACTAGAACTCATACAGCAATTCAGTAATGTGGCAGGATACAAAATCAATGCACAGAAATCAGTTGCTTTCTTACACACTAACAATGAAAATGTAGAAAGGGAAATTAAAGAATCGATTCCATTTACAATAGCACCAATAACCATAAGATACCTTGGAATAAACCTAACCAAAGATGTAAAGGATCTATATTCTAGAAACTACAGAACACTTATGAAAGAAATTGAAGATGACACAAAAAGATGGAAAAACATTCCATGCTCATGGTTGGAAGAATAAACATTGTTAAAAAGTCTATGCTATCCAGAGCAATCTATATTTTCAACACCATGCTGATCAAAATACCAATGATATTCTTCAAAAAGCTGGAACAAACACTCCTAAAATTTGTATGGAACCAGAAAAGACCCCGAGTCACCAAGAAAATGTTGGGAAGAAAAAGCTGGGGGCATCACGTTGCCTGATTTCAAGCTATACTACAAAGCTGTAATCACCAAGACAGCATGGTACTGGCACAAAAATAGACACATAGATCAATGGAACAGAATAGAGAACCCAGAAATGGATCCTCGGCTCTGTGGTCAAGTAATCTTTGACAAAGCAGGAAAGAATATCCAATGGAGAAAAGACAGTCTCTTCAACAAATGATGTTGGGAAAATTGGACAGCCATAGGCAGAAGAATAAAACCGGATCATTTCCTTACACCATCCACAAAAATAGACTCGGAATGGACAAAAGACCTAAATGTGTGATAGGGATCCAACAAAATCCTAGAGGAGAAAAGAGGCAGCAATCTTGTTGACCTCGGCCACAGCAACTTCCTGCTAGACAAGTCTCCAAAGGCAAGGGAAACAAAGGCAAAAATGAACTTCTGAGACTTCATCAAAATAAAAAGCTTCTGCACAGCAAAGGAAACCATCAACAAAACAAAGAGGCAACCAAGAGAATGAGAGAAGATATTTGCAAATGACACTACAGATAAAGGGCTGGCATCCAAGATCTATAAAGACCTTCTCAAATTTAACACCCAAAAAACAAATAATCAAGTCAAAAAAATGGGCAAAAGATATAAACAGAAACTTCTCCAAAGAAGATATACGAATGGCTAAAAGACACATGAAAAAACGTTCAACATCATTAGCCATCAGGGAAATTCAAATCAAAACCACACTGAGATACCACCTTACACCAGTTAAAATGGCAAAAATTAACAAGGCAGGAAACAAATTTTGGAAAGGATGTGGAGAAAGGGGAACCCTCTTACACTGCTGATAGGAATTCAAGTTGGTACAGCTACTTTTGAAAATAGTACGGAGGTTCCTCAAAAAGTTAAAAACAGAGCTACCCTATGACCCAGCAATTGCACTACTGGGTATTTACCCCAAAGATACAGATGTAGTGAAAAGAAGGGGCACATGCACCCCAATGTTTATAGCAGTAATATCCACAAAAGCCAAACTGTGAAAGGAGCCGAGATGACCTTCAACAGACAAATGGATAATGATGTGGTCCATACATACAATGGAATATTACTCAGCCATCAGAAAGGATGAATACCCAGCATTTGCATCGACATGGATGGAAGTGGAAGTGATTATGCTAAGTGAAATAAGTCAAGCAGAGAAAGACAATTATCATATCGTTTCACTTATATGTGAAAGGAATAGCATGAAGGACATTAGGAGAAGGGAGGGAAAAATGAAGGGGCAGAAATCAGATCGGGAGACAAACCATGAGAGACTATGAACTCCAGGACAGGGTTTCAGAGGGGAAAGGGGGTGGAGGGATGAGCTAGCCCAGTGATACGTATTAAGGAGAGCAAGTATTGCAATGAGCACTGGGTGTTATACGCAAACAATGAATCATGGAACACTACATCATAAACTAACGAAGTACTGTATGGTGGCTAACATAACATAATAAAAAAAATGAAAATGAAAATACGTGCATATAAATTTTGTTCTGAAAAAAAGGGAATCCTTGTCAATTTGATTCTAATTCTTAATATTTTTATATATTTACACTTCATATTGAAATTGTTTTTCTAAACTGTATTGTGCTCAGTTTTCATATATTAATTGATGTTCACTCATTCTCAAATTGGATTAGTATTTGGTAATTTTTATATTTGTACCTGAGACTACCATGGAATTTGTTAACCAAAAATGAAGACTGATTTCTGTTTCTAGGAGTAGATTTTGGCAAACTAACACTCCCTGACTTCTAGGACCCCACTCTCCCAAGCTTTCCCCCAACTCTACTGGTCACTGCTTTTCAATCTATTTATTCTGCTGGTTCCTTATCAGTACCCCAACCTCCTGGACTCCGTTTTCGGACAGCTGAAGTTTCCATCTACTCTTTCTCAGTGTTCTCACAACTTTCAATATCATCCAGAGTTGACTGCTCCCAAATTATTTCTAGGCTGGGCCTCTATTCTAAAGCCCAGACTTGATTACCTGACTGCCTTCTTGACTTCTATCCCCTTGAATGTTTTGTAAGCATCTCATTTTTTTTCTCTCTCTTTTTTTTTAAACATTTTATTTATTTGACAGAGAGAGATCACAAGTAGGCAGAGAGGCAGGCAGAGAGAGAGGGGAAAGCAGGCTCCCTGCTGAGCAGAGAGCCCGATGCGGGGCTCAATCTCAGGACCCTGAGATCATGACCTGAGCCGAAGGCAGAGGCTTTAACCCACTGAGCCACAAAGGGGCCCCAAGGATCTCATTCTAAGAAGAATAAAACACTGAGCTTCCCCTAAAATGCAGTTTTCTCCTCCTGTGGTCTTTTCCCCATATTAGTTAATGGCCACTTCACTTTTCCCTTTTTCAAAAACCTTTGAGTTATCCTGTACTACTCTATTTTTCTTCTATAACAAAGCCACCTGCAAATTCCAATACCTTTACTATCAAAATACATTCAGAATTTGATCCTGTCTTACCACCTTCCCTACCCTGGACCATCATTTCTGGCCTGTACTACTATATCAGCCACCTACTTCACCTCTTTGTTTCTGCTCATACCCTTCTACATATTTTAATTCTCAAGAAACAGCTACCAGATCAAGTCACTTTCCTGCTCAAAGCCTTCCAAAGGCCTTTCCTTTCTCTCAGAGTAAAATTCAAAGTATTTCCCTGGCTTTCAGAGCCTACCAGGACTTAAACACTCATTAACTCCCTGACCTTGTCTCCTACTACTCACCTTACTAACTCCTTTCCACCACTCCAGGTTATTTCACTATTCCCTTGAACAAATCATTAATGATTCTGTTTTAGGGACTTTACACTTGCTGTTCTTTCTGCCTAGACCATTCTTTCCCTAGGTGTCTATACGGCTCACTTCTTTGCTTTTTTTCAGATCTATGCTCAAATGTCCCCTTTTCAGTTACAGATTTCCTGCCTACCCCCATTCAAAAGTGCAAGCTTCTCCTACCCAACCAAACTATCCTCTCTTCCCCCTTCCCTTATTTTCTCCATATGCACTTAGTATAATCTAATGTACTATATATTTACTTATTTTATTGTATTTCTTCCCCCATGAGAATATAAATTCTGAAAGGCAGGAATTTGTGTCCATTTTCCCCCCTGGCATATCTTCAGCACCCAGAACTGTGCCAGACATTTGGTTATCCAATAAATATACACTTAATGAATGGATATGAGAATGAATTCTCTAAAAAAAAAAATCCCTTACAGTTTTAACATCAAGTTAAGTCGACAGTAAAGAATGTAAAGAGTATTATTTTAGAAAATATCTGGATTCCTGTCCCAACTTCATTATTTACTAGCCTTGCAACTTTGAGCAAGTCACTGAACCTATATAGGTCCCAGCTGGTGAATTACTTCAAACAATGATATATGTGGGAAAAATGTGGGAAATCATATCAGATTCCACGCCACTCCCAATTTCCATCCCCATAGTCAGACAAAGAGCCTATGCTAACTGCATAACTTCATTCCATCCCTCTAATAATTGCTATGATTTTTGAGCAAGACTTTTTAACTATCATTAACTATTTTTACACGCAGGCACTATGCTAAATATTTAAAAATTTACACATTTGATTCTGAAAATAACCCTACATAGTAGTGATTATTTCTCATACATTTTCCCTATGCCCAAGTTCCACTCTTCTAGAACGACACTTCTAAAATGCATTATTAGACCAGATCATTTACTCTGCTTAAAATCCTCCAGTGTTCTTTTTCTATCTTTCCAGTTTCATTTTTCACCACTCCTTGAATTGCAGTGTGCTACTTCTATTGCCTGAATATTTATCCTCAGTGACTAGTTTAATAAGCAATTAGGGGCTTAATATTTCTCAAATGAATGTTCTTCAGTTCTAACACACTGGAACCCATGAAATTCATGTAAGATATGCATTTTCAAAAAATGCTTATTCTTCACATATAATTTATAAAATATACAAAGTTTTTCAGGTCTAGAAAAAAAAAGACAAATGATTTTTTACAAAGATACCAAGACCATTCAATGGTGAAAGGATGGAAGTTTCAACAAAGGGTGCTGAGAAAATTGGATATCCATAGGCAAACAATGAGGTTGGACCCTTACCTTAAACCATATGTAAAAATCAATTCAAATTCAAAGGCCTACAGGAATGTTTTTTCTCAGGAAAAAACATAGAGGAAAGCTTCATGACACTGGATTTGGCAAAGACTTCTTAGATATGACACCAAATGCACAGGAAACAAAGAAAAATAAATTGGATATATCAAAATAAAAACTTCTATGTATCAAAGGGCAAAATCGACAGAATGAAAAAGCAACCCACAGAATGGGAGAAAATATTTGCCAATCATAAATTTGATTATATATTGAGGTTAATATCTGGAATATATAATGAACACCTACGATACAACAACGAAACAACTTGATTAAAAAATGGGCAAAGGACTTACATAGATATTTCTCCAAAGATGATTTGTGTATCTCCAAAGAAGATATACAAATGGACAATAAGTACATGAAAAGATGCTTAAATTCACTAACTCCTAAGAAAATGGAAATCAAAGCTACAACAATCTACTACCTCATTCCCATTAGGATAGCTACTATCGAAAACTAGAAAATAATAAATGTTGGTGAGGACATGAAGAAATTAGAACTCTGTACCTCATTACTGGTAGAAATATAAAACGGGATAGCCACTAAGGAAAAAAGTATGCTAGTTCCTCAAAAAATAAAAAATAGAATTACTCTATGATCCAACAATTCCACTTCTGGGTACATCCCCAAAATAACTAAAAGCAGGATCTTGAAGAGAAACTTCTACACCCATGTTCAGAGCAGTATTACTCACAATAACCAAGATCTGGACACCTAAGTGTCCACAGACAAATGAATAAACCTAATGTGGTAAATACATACAATGGATTTTTCAGCCTTAAAACGGAAAGAAATTCTGACACATGCTACAACATGAATAAACCTCAAGAACAACACACTAGTGAAATAAACCACAAAAAAGTAATATATGATCCCACTTATATGAGCCACCTAAAGTAGTCAAATCATAGAGAATAAAAGTAGAATGGTTGTCAAGGGCTGGTGGGTGGTGGGTATGGGGATGGAGAGTTATCGTTTAAGGGATACAGCTTCAGTTTTGCAAGATGAAAAGGGTTCTGGAGATGGACAGTGGTATGGTTGCACAACAATATAAATGTACTTAATGTCCCTGAACTGTACACTTAAAAATGGTAAGATGGTAAATTTTATGTTATGTGTATTTTACCACAATTAAAAATATATATACTGTTAAGAGAATAAGATAAGCCAGACGCTAGGAGAAAATATTTGTAAATCATGTATCTGACAAAGGATTTGTGTCCAAAGTATATAAAGAAATCTCAAAACTCAATAATAAAAAACAACACATTCAAAAAATGAGCTGAACAGATATTTCACCAAAAAAAATATTCAAGTGTATGAAAAGGTGTTCAACATCATTCTTCATCAGAGAAATGCAAATTAAAACTTCAACAAATAACACTGCATACCAATTAGAATAGCTAAAATTAAAAAGACCAAGCATACCAACTTTCAGCAAATATGTGGAAAAAATGGAACTCTCATACATTGCAACAGGAATGTAAAATGGCATTACCGCTTTAGAAAAGTTTGTAGTTTCCAAAGAACCAAAATATATACATGCCAAAATATATACATGCCATTTGATCCAGCCATTCCACTCCTAGGTATTTAACCAAGAGAAATTAAAGCACATGTACATACAAAAACTTGTATATGAGGGTTCACGGCAGCTGTATTTACAATAACCAAAAACTAGAAACACCCCAAATTCTCATCAACAGATTACAGATAAATTATGGTACATTCATACAATAGACTACCACTCAACAACAAAAAAAAGTATTGATACACACAATAGGGATGAATCTCAAAAGAATTAAGTGAAAGAAGTCAGAAAAAAACAGAACATATGGTATGATTCTAATTATAAAATTGTAGAAAATACAAACCAATTTATAGTGACAGAAAGCGGGTCAGTGGTTTCTTGGGACAAGAGACAGAAAGATAGAAAGCAAAAAGTAGTAGGGAGGGATTACAGTGGGTGTAAGAAAACTTGGGGGGGAGGTCATAAATATTTGCATTATTCTGATTATAGTGATGATTTCACCAGTATACATGTCAAATTCATAAAACCATATAGTATTTTGAATATGTGAAGTTTATTGTATGCCAATTAATAACTTAATAAAGCTGTTAAAAAGCAATAAATAAAATTATCTCTGTCCCCAAGAAACTAAGAATTTACTGTATAAATTTACTCTATAGAGCTGAAGATATTTTGGTGGGCAGGGAAAGGAAAATCAGAAAAAGTGGACATATATGAAAAGTCTAACAAGATCTCGATTAGATAATTTCCTTAAAGATATAGTTTTTATTTTTTATTACATACTTTAGTATTTCAACTTAATATTTTATGAAATTTTATTTTTATGAAATTTACAAGGTTCAGCACTCAAAGAAATCAAAAGGAAACCAACCCATCAACCAGTCAGTAAGTACCCTTCCACAAAGGTTACCAATGTTATGTTTCATAAATTTAAAATATAATTTAAACCTAACAATAAACTGTAGAAAAACTGCAGAACATAGAAATAATTTTTAAATTACTGAGAGGATCCAAAGGTTTACATAAAGCAATTGATATTGCTAATAAGTTTTAAATAGCCAAAAACAATTTTGAAGGATAAAACTCTTTCCACATGATGAATAAAAATACATACCTGAAGCAAACCATATTTAGTTTCTACATCATAAAGGTTATAATCCTTAATGTCTGGAGATACAGGGGAAGGTAGATTTTCCCAGTTACCTAAAACATTGGCTAAACTGGCAAAAACTGGTTCTGTACAAAATGCTAAGCAATCCCTGTTTTAAAAAAGAAAAAGAGTTATTTACCATCATTTTTTTTCTACATTATCAAAATCAAATATACATAAAATATTCACAGTCAACAAGAAGGTAGAGTTAGATTTGTTTTCAGCATCAATGTAACATTTAAACCACCATTTTCAGAATACACTCAAAGAAACCTGCAGATTTCCCAGACCCCCCTGGAGCAAGAGGAGTCAGAAAGAGGCACAGAGCACAGCACTAGGTCCCCTGTAACTACTTCAATCAGAGCCGCTTTGCTTTTACCTTTTTTATATATAATTTTAAAAGGAGTCACGATTTTTAAATTTTTAAGTTACTGCTCTTTGATGTATAAGAATATTTAGAAATTTAAAATATGTTAGATATTAACATTCAGTAGGCTTTATGGAGTAATCATAATAAAGAGCTCAGGCTTTGAAAACAAATACCCAACTTTAAGTCCCAGCATCCCTATTCCCTGACTAGGTGAGTTGGACACCCTGAGCCTCACTTTGCCCATTTGTAAAATGGTGATAAAAAACCACCCTGAAGGGTAACTGTGAACATCAAAGGAGATAATGGATGTAAAGTACGTAACACAGTCACTAGCATGTAAACTTAACAAATCTTTACTCCTGCTATTATAATTACCAAGTGTTTGAGACTCAAGTCCTAATATTTTATACTTTGGGCTTATTTAGGCTCTGGCAATGAAGAACTACATTCAAGGTACTGTGGTAACAAAACTAGACCAACCCTCTGCATCTGGACTGTAACTGTTTAATGGCAAGTACACCTTTTGCTGTTTCATCTGTCCACTATACCTGTGTAACTTTTCTTTCACCTTGAACCCAGTTTTCAAATGAAAGCATATGCAGAAGCTTAATATACATGAAAGATTAAGACAGAGCTGTTTAGGCTGAGGGAGAGCGTTATTACACCTGCTCACTCATCAACAAAGATGCTACCTTGTTCTTTACTCTCTCACCAAGCTCATAAACACAGTGGACACCAGGTTTCTATTTGCTGAACTGTACTGGAGGAAAACTGATCAAATACTGTAAAGTCTTTTCTACAGTACTCTTTTTCTACAGTACTCTGTAATTCCCAAGACTCACGTATATGAGCTACTCCTATTTGTTTCCTCTCTGTACTGACCCCAACATCATCCTTGGCCACATCACTATCCATATTATTACTCCTCCAGCTGGAAGCCCTCTTACCTTTCATGAATATTCACTCCCATCACTATTACAAACAGTCACATACCAGAAGGGCAATATCCTCCTCTCAAGAACCACTTCCCCAACCACAGCTACTTACTAGCCACTATCTCCTACCCCTTTACTACCTCTACCAAATCTAGCTCCCCAACACCTTTATTAACTAAATTCAAAGTATTCAGTCCTGACCATATATATTTGATTCCTTTCTTTCTCCCAACTATCACGACAATAAACTATCACCCTAATTATCTTTTACTGAGCAAACCCCTACTAACCCTGTAATAACCACTACAAGTTTCTTTTACTCTCTTGCTTATGTCATAAGCACAAGGAAAGAATAGAAAGCCGAAGCCTTTTTAAATTCACAATGTTAAGTCATATAGTATACTTTAACCTTGCTCTTTTTTTCAACATTCAAGAACATTCCTTTATAGTCCTCTTCCTAGCTCCTCATTCCATGGCCCCCTTTACCCACTACTCACCTATTATCCACTTTCTACTTAAAAAAGCATAAAGTTCATCTAACATATATGACCTCATTTCCCAAACTTCACCTCAGTATATTAGTGATGAAACTATCATCCTGTAATTTCCTTTGAGTTCCTCCTCTGGGACTTTATTCACATAATGAAGTCTTCTCTGCTGGGCTCCTTGGTATCTATTTCCTAGCTTTCAAACCACCAACCTACTACTGATATTATTGAAGATCAATAACAACCTCTCACTAGTCAAATGTAATGAACTCTTCTCAGTCCTCATTTTCTTTTTCCTCAGTGTCCTCAGTGTTAGTGGGTCCCTCCCATCTCCTCCTTTAGCTTCCATGCCATTCAGCCGCCTGTTTTTCTCCTGCCACATAACAATGATCTCTCGTTTCTTTTCCTGACTCTTCTTTTCCCTCTACATTTCAAGGTCTGTCCACAGTACTCCGCTCTTTCGACTCATGCTCTTACAAAATTCTTTTTTTCATGGTTTTAATTATTGCCTCCATGTTACCCTCAATACACATCACCAACTCTGTGACCTTTCACCTGGATGACTTTACTATAGCACATTTCTTTTGGATAATTCCAGTGTTATTTCTACATTATTAATTCATTAAAAACTGGAAGTCACTTTTTTCTTTCCCTATAGTTGTCCTATTTCTATTAATTTTACAGGTTTACAACTTAACAATGAAGATGCCTTAAAGTAATATTTGAATTGTCTCTCTTAATGATTGCCAATAAAACCCTAGTTCTATAATATTTAAAACACTATAGAAGAAGCTGTAGGGACAGCTTCTCCCCTCAAGAGACTTGAAAAGTAATAACGAAATATAAGACACATTGATACAAGTTAAAATAACAAAGATGGGTAGGATTCTGATAGGTGACATTGTAGACACTGAAAGAAAACACTCCAGAGGAAACAGCATTGTTTGGAAAGCTCAGAACAAGTGCAGCAAACAAAACGCATCCACTTCAGGACAGAGTTCACAATAATGAATGTTACATAAGAGTCAACAACTATACTCTTATTTTGGGTTTATTCATGAAAAGAAGAGCAATAAAAATATTATCATCATAAGAGATATATGAGCATATTTCTGGGTAGGCACACCATGATATACTGGAATAAAAAAAACATGGGCTCAGGAATCAAGACGTCATAACTATGTGGCTTAAGTAATATCTCTGATCCTCAGTTCTCCCATGTAATTGTGAGAACTGAATGAGTTAAGCATATGTAAAGCATATGTAGAACTTTTTTTTACTTTTAGGTTGAAAGAAAGTAACTTGTCCTCTTGGGGGAGAAGGATAAGTGACAGTGGGTTATTGAAGATTTCAAAGTAAGAATTATACAGAAATCCAATACATAAAAAGATAAAGGTGAAAGTCTCCTGACTGAAGGAAAATTCTAAGACTTTTTCACTGACAGCATGCTCCACAGACAGAGCTTAACCATACAATTATTAACTATTTGTTCAACAAGTCTTTTATGTAAGTTTTTATAAAAATTTACCTGGATTCTTCTAAAGGATGCTGGACAGTAAGAAGTCGAGGGTGTCGTAGTCGAGTTAGCTGCTGGACTCCTCGTTTTAGAGAATCAATGATTTGATCCTTTTCAAATTTTTGATATTTGTCAATCAGCTTTTTATCAAAGACAAAAACAGCCACTTCCTAATGAAAGAATTGTGTATTGAATTTTAATCAAGAATATACAAAAGTAATAAAATTTTATTCAAGTGTCGCGACAGTCTACAAATAGAAATAACTAAAATCTAATATCATGGAAATTATAGCACCATTGTAATATTTTCCTGATATCAAAAAGTTGGTTTCTTCATGTTAGTAAATCTAAATATTTTTAAAAGTATGAGACCTAGGGACGCCTGGGTGGCTCAGTCCGTTAAGCGGCTGCCTTCAGCTCAGGTCATGATCGTAAGGTCCCAGGATCAAGTCCCACATTACTCCTTGCTCAGCGGGGAACCTGCTTCTCCCTCTGCCTGCTGCTTCCCCTGCTTGTGCGCTCGTTCTCTCTGACAAATAAATAAATAAAATCTTAAAAAAATACATTAAGAAAAAAAGTATGAGATCTAGAGCCCTATCTAAGGAGAACATAGGAAAATCTCCATCTTTGAACTCTGATACACACAAGGTGTATGTAATGTGCCGTACCCTATGTAGTAATCTCTTATTTAACCACAATTCAAATAAAAGTTAAAATGCTTAAAAATTCAAAATGTTATTCATAAAGATAACTCTGGATAACCCTACAAAATTTTGAATCATTTTTTGAAAGAAAAGTTGTGTATGTCATGAAGTGCCTATTTACACAAAAGCCCATGTTGTAAGCAACTATGAATATTCTACATATGAATAACCTACACTTGCTCTTTCCTTCCAGCCTAACCCTGTGTTATTATGGGCAGTAACTGGTAATGAATGGTACCAGTAACAGAAGCTGCTCTCCCAATGTTCTCTCTTTAAGATCATTCACACTATTTAAACTACTAAAAGCACACATCCTTCTTAACTATCTTCTTCCTTTCATTTTCTCTGTTACCCAAAGAAAAACAGTTCCTGTCCAGTCACCCAATCTTAATAAATCAATCAAAAAATAGCTGTATTGATAGCTGATATATGACCACTATGCAACACATCAGTGATGCTAGATCTCCATCATAAATAGAAAGAAAAATGATAAAGCTGGAAGCAAAATTAGCAAAGAATCAATGTTAGCCTTCCAAAATTCCTTGAAAGGTTTTGAATGACTTTTTATAAAAGTATGAATTTTTATAAAAGTACCTTTAGAAGCCTCTAATTCAAACCTACTACTACTCAACTATCAATATCCAAGACAGTATTTTTCCACTTGATTATTCTCTTATTATTTCTGTTACATTAGGATTGTTTTTCACAAGTTAGCCTGGCAACCTAATTACCTAACAGAGATTCACTGCAGAATCCCAAACCAATAAATTTCTCAAACACAACTTGTTTTAAGTTGGAGGCTCCTTATATGTATATAAGTTAAGGATTTTAGAGGATTGAGTCTCTGAAAAGTGATAGATAACAAAAGGACTATTTAATAACTCAACTTGAACATCGCATTCCCAAAGCATTTGTGTAATTTAAGGAATTATTTCATTCCTCGCAGTAATCCTACAAGACAAGTTATGATTCTTATTTCAGACATGAGGATACTATGGAAAAGATGCGTGTATTATCTAAAATCTCACAACTGGTGAGATCAAGATTCAAATCCAATCATTTTAACTCTGAGGACCACAGGCTTAGCTACTACACCATGCTGTCTCCCCAGAAATAATACAGGGACAATAAATACAGAGCACCCCAGTAAAACATAACATACGTCTTCGGGAAAACAATCATTTGAAAGATTTAAATAGCATCCATGTATAAATATATCATCTTAGCTCTTTTTTTTTCATAATCTTAGCTCTTTTGATCATTTATGAGACAGGACTATCAAGAGCTAAGAGTGTTATGTAATATTAATTTGAACTAAAAAACAAATGACCTAGAAGTTCAAGTTCCTATCTTACTATTCAAGTGCACAATCTTATTTTAGTAAGTATTCTGCTACAACACATTTTATAAATGCATCTAATTTAAATGTGTTTATTTTTTCAAGATGTTTTAAGTCCATAAAAAAAAGATCACATGAAATGGTTCTTGAGCTCTTGTAATTTCACCACTCTTAAGGAAAAACACTATAGTTCATAAAGAAAAAGGAACAACACAAAATTCTCTCTCTCAGATATTCGTTTATTATTTTAAGTCACAGATAAAAGATTTCTACATAGATCAGATTCTCAACATCTTAAAAAGATTATCTCTTTGTTCCAGTTTAACTAAAATTAACCAATTTCAACAAAGTTGTGACTAACCCTCAGACCTCATAATGACTTCCTAAACACTCTTAGCCTGCACCTCAAAACTTTTCTTCAGAACAGACTATTATCTTTTAATTTATGTTTTCCTTCTACTACTTCAATACCCACTGTTAACATATATCACTTGTGTAAAAGTCCTGACCCCATATATATGACAAGCTTCTTAAAAAAAGAAACCATGCCTCCCCACCCCCTGCCAAAAAAAAAAAAAAAAAAAAGAACAGAGAAACTATGCCTTAGTGTCTCTATATCCATTACAGGATCTACACCTAGAGGACATTCAGATGTTTATTGCCTAGTGGTCAATAAAAACAAGCAGTTACTGGAAGCTTTCCATTAGCATCTTGAATTAAAACCTTTTTTGATTCTTTATTATTAAGATTTTCAAATATACAGAAAAGCTGAGGTAGTGCAATTACCCAAAATATCTTGCACTTAAGAGTCAACTGTGAATTCTAATTAAATTTGAGACTCCTTTTTTTTTTAAGATTTTATTTATTTATTTGACAGAGAGAGAGAGATCACAAGTAGGCAGAGAAAGAGGGGGAAGCAGGCTCCCTGCTGAGCAGAGAGCCCAATGCAGGGCTCGATCCCAGGACCCTGAGATCATGACCTGAGCTGAAGGCAGGGTCTTTAACCCACTGAGCCACCCAGGCGCCCCTTGAGACTCTTTTATACACAAAAATTACTAAAACAAAATGTAAGAGTGTTTGGCACGCTATTTTTCTTTTATTCACTTCATAGTCTTTAAAATACATTGTCAAAGGAAGTTATCTACTAAAAAGTATTTTTCCTCAATGGCCTATCTTTAAATAAAAATGGCTATAAAATAAATTATTCTAAAAACTAACACTTGTCAAAATGGAGACTACCTTTTGATACAAGTCTAATTTATAACTTTTTAAAGCTACTTTGCTTACTACGAAGTTGAACTCTTGCTGAAAACAAAACAATTTAGGTAATAAAATATAAGTAGATAAATACCAATATGTCTAGGATTCCCTGATAGTAATCATATGACCTCCACTAACCTATCCCTCAAAGCCACCAGGGATGGTTTCTGAGATACAAATATTCCCTGTGAACTCTATTTTATAGACCTTTCATGCCTGATGTCATCAGTGATGACTGCCAACCATCACACTCTTCATTTTTCAGGTGATTTCAGGGCAACGTTTCTTTGTTAAAACAATAAAACAAAATTTAAACTTTTATTTAGATTAAGTTAAAACAGCTTGATATCTGAGAACACTGAGAGGTAACAAGATATACCCCTTAAAATTATTAAAGATAGTCTATGATCATTATTGACCTAAGCAACTTGACTAACACATTCAGCTTTGCATAATGGTTTATTTAAAACTTTCATTATACTTTAGCTTTTCATAGTAATTTAATTATGCCTTTGCCTACACTGTATCAGTAAGCCTCACCCATGAATACTGGCATTTGGATAACATAATATAGATTTTGCAGTAAGGAAGGGACATGTCCAAGACTACATCTGGTAGAGTGGCTATAATAATGAGTATCAGTTAAATATTATCCTCATAGGAACAATCATTTAACTGGGGGTGTTTTAAAGCTTATGCAGTAGTTAGGGCAAAAGAAACAGGCCAACAAATGTGACTTTTAAGCCAAAATAAGACAAAGCTGCCCTATTTATGGGGGGGAAAAGTCTATTCTAAAACTAGATTAAAAAAATAATCATAAATATGGGACACTAACTAGAAGACTATTAATAAATAAATGTTAAGGGTGCCTGGGTGGCTCAGTTGGTTGGGCGACTGCCTTCAGCTGAGGTCATGATCCTGGAGTCCCGGGATCGAGTCCCACATCGGGCTCCCTGCTCAGCAGGGAGTCTGCTTCTCCCTCTGACCCTCCCCCTTCTCGTGCTCTCTCTCTCTCTCTCTCTCTCTCTCTCTCAAATAAATAAATAAAATTTAAAAATAAAATAAAATAAATAAATGTTAAGGTAAATTCATTTTGAAGAGTAGTCACCTGGCAACAGAATCTTGTGTCAAGATAAATAGAAATACTTAATATAATAAATGTTCAGATAGTAAACACACCCACACATATACTTTTTTTTAAAAAATCTTCCCCCAAAATAAATCTCTTAACTTGATGCACTAGAGTTGAAAGACATTTCAAAATGTAGAATTATTCTTCTACTTGAAAGGAAGTAAAAGGTAGGTATGCAGGTGGGACAGAAACTCTATGTACTGCTTTTCTTACAAATTATTTAAACATACTAGCAGCCTTGATAGCTACAATATTCCTATCTAATAGATAAGGTGATGGTACTTCAATTTTTAAAGGACATATATATACGAAGCAACCATTTCTCACTTATTATTGATATATATAGATAGATAGTTTGGCCAAAAATTTCTATTTAATGGCTTGTTTAAATTAAACATAATTTAAAAATTTTTTAAAAATGAATGAAATCCAATTAAGGACGTTTATCTCAGAAATCTCTCTAAAATAAATATTCTTTACAGTGGAAATAAGAATATGCTTGAAAAGAACGCCTATGTTTAGATACCATTTTAATCCTAAACATGCTATTCTGCAAAAAGACTAAGTCAGTTATAAAGCTCTAACAGAAACACAGGAGTATAAATTCTATGCCCAGCAATTAATTACCTACCAGACATTATACAAGCTTAGGAGGCAGAGGAGTAAGGAATAATTCACTGAATTTTCAAAAATTAAACAGACCCTGAGATCGTGCCATTTGCAACAACATGGATGGACCTAGCGAGTATTATGGCAAGAGAAATAAGTCAGACAGGGAAAGAGAATTACCATACAATTTTACTTATATGTGGAATCTAAAAAACAAAACAAATGAATAAACAAACACAAAGCACAAACAGACCCAAAAATAGAGAACTGATTGGTTGGAGAGATGGGTAAAATGGGTGAAGGGGAATGGGAGGTATAGTCCTCCAGTTATGGAATGAATAAATCACAGGGATAAAAGGTACAGTATAAGGAATATAGTCAATGATATAATAGCATTGTGTGGTGACAAAAGATTAACAACACTTGTGAGCACAGCATAATATATAGACTTGTTGAACCACTATGTAGTACACCTGAAACTAATCTAACATTGTGCATCAACTACAGTTCAATAAAAAATAAAAAATAAGTAAAAGGAGACCCTCTGCTCAGAATGCCGAAAATAAAAAAGACTATAAAAAGGGTTGGCATGAATGTGGAGAAACTGTAACTGCTGATGGAAGTATACATTCACACAACCACTCTGGAAAAACTGGCACTGAACAAACACAAACACTATTACCTAAGCAATTCCATGTCTAGATAATGTGTCATCTATGCCAATGGCACGTACAATAATGTTCATAGCAGTACCCTACATTTTAATGAAAAGAAAAACTGCTATGTTCAGCAACACAGATGTATCCCATGAACATACATTGAAGGAAAAGGAACCAAACACAGGAGCACATACTATGATTTCATTTAAATAAAGTCCAAAAACAAACAGACAACACGAACACGAAAAAATTAAAAAAAAACTAAAGTGCAAAAACAGGAAAAATTACTCTAAAGAGTCAAAGGATGGGACAGCAGTTACCACTGGAGAGAAGGTGGGGAGAGGTAATGACTATGAAAAGGCATGATGAATATTAGCGATGTTCTCTTGATCTGGCTGTTGGTCACTGGTGTGCTCCCTGTGAACATTTCTCAAGCTGCACACTCATGATTTGTGCACTATTCCACATGTTCTTAAAAAATATGCTTATATTTAAAAAACTAAATAGACAATTTTTATTTCCTAAATGTCATCCTGAAATGTCTTATAACATCTCTACTGAAATTCTAAAAAGAGTAATGGTTAGGAACCAAGAGCTGCTTCTAAATGAACACTCAAAAAGGAAACTAAATAATACATAAGCCTAAATAGTAGCTTCAAATGCTTATAAGCTATAATTAATGATCTATCTATTTCAACATGTTTACATGTTTTAAGTTTACCCAAATAATAACTTTTAAAAATCTTAATTTTGTATACAAAACTGGCCTAAACACCTTATTTAACTATTAAAAAAAATCAACTTTAGATTTTTCTTGAAGACTCAGGAATTCTTAATTGCACTTTCAAAAATTACTCATCAGGAGATGTTTCTTCAAAGAATTCTTTCAAAAACAAAAACAACAGAAATTGGTTTTTGGAAGCATAAATCCAGAATAATAGTAATAAAGATATCCAATCAGATACAATGATGTTACCAGGCACACAAGTAAATTTTATTTACCAATTCTTTTTATCTTGCTACATTCCAGGTTTCATAAATATGTACTTTTTTCATCTGTTCTGTAGGTGCTTTTATTACTACTCCACTCCTCTAAGAGGCTTTCAAACATTTATGTTAAAAAGGCAAAAGTTGTACATGATCTGAAAATTATAATTCATCGTGTACTACTGTGAACTTAAAATAACCCTAGTAAAAAAGTACTGTCCTAACCTTAAGTCCCTAAACCTAAAAGACTGTCCTAACCTTAAGTCCCTAGCCTGATGTTACCTCGAAGTCAAATTTAAGAGCTATAATATGCTAGAAACACAAATGCAATCAAGTACACTGTATGCCAGATCAAGAAAGACTGAGAGGGCTAAGAAAAATGTCCTCAGTGTCCCTTTATGCAAGGGGAAAAAAGGACCAAGAAGAATATCCTTTTCCATTATTTTTCTCCTGGTTTCTCTAAGATCAGTGTTGTCATACAGAACTTTCGGTGATGATCAAAAGTTCTATATGTGCATTGTCCAGTACGGTAATACTAGTCACATAGAGCTAAGGAACCTTAAATATGTGACTAGTGCACCTAAGAAACTAAATTTAATTTTAACTAATTTAAATAGGCATATGTAGCTTGTGGTTACTATAGTGGATAGCACAGCTCTAGATTACCTATCTTCTATGATTCCCTTCTATTAAAAAATGAGATAATGGAAAAAGAATTAAAACTACAAGTAAGGGAGAGATTAAAATGAGGCTTTAATGCCAAGGTCATTAAAGACTTAGCTATTCCTCAAGGAATCATCTAGTAGTCCAGAGAGGATAGTCAGGTCAGACACCTTAAGTTTGAAAGAAGCAAAGAAAGAAGATTCAAAACTGTATCCACAGAAAGCACGGGTATATGCCAAAACTATCTTTTTCCACAAAGCAATAAATTTGGGAGGGAAATATAGTAGTTTTCTAGGAGAACCCAATTCTGGCATTCAGCAGTTGAGAAATGATATATTATTGTGCAACATCTAATCAATTACCTATTATTTGTGCCTGGTTTTCATGTTCTATGAACAGCAACAAAAGCTTCAACATTATCAGAAAATTTCTGCATATGGACTTCTGATATAAACACAAATAACCAGAACTCTTTTGGCTAAGCCCAAAGACAGTATTATGTTACATCCTTAATAAATAATGCAAAATTTAGTATATTTAGTGTTCTTTCATTTTCCCCTTATGTAACTGATTATAAAAGTTAGTGTTAGAGGCTGGTCATTTACCTAACTTCATGGCCTCATTAATGACTTTTTAAGTATTCAATACTTAAGAAACCACTTATTTTTTGAGCTCTTGATGAATTGAAAGAGAAAACAATGTTCAAAAATGACAAATCAATCAGCATTTAAAATAAAGATCAGCTCTGGACTTAAAGACTTCCAACCAAATGGCAATAAAAACAAGATTTACAGGTCAGGTACAAACCACATACCAGCAATCTATCACAAGACCAAGATTTCTACTTCATAAAAGGATAACCAAAGCTGATTCAATCTTTAATATACTTTAATATTCAATCTTTAATATAAAGTGACTTTGGAAAAGTCACAAGTAATGCATATCCACAACTGTATGACTGGGACAAGTCACTGGAAAATATGTGTAATTAATCCCAAACGTCATATAATCCATATGTTTCACTTGTAGAGAAATAAAAGTACTTTTGGAAACAGTGATTTTTCTTTTTAAAGAACCTATTTCTACAGAGATTTTAAACCTGGAGGTTTTTTAGTTCTTTAACAATTCCAACAGAAAACTGTTAGTAAAATTTAACACTAACAATCCTCCACATTTCTAAGAACCATCTGTTGGTCTCTTAAGTCAAATTAAAAAAATAAAAATAAAAACACAACTCATTCAAACGACTCTACTGAAAGAACAGTTAGTTTTAAAATAACTTTGAAATCAATATATTGTAAAACACATTACTTACTATTCCACAAATGTACTCCCTTCTGATAATAAAAACTAAAAAGTTAAATACAAAAGAATGTTACAGAAGTCTATTTTCCAGAAGGTTATAAAACAAAATGGGAATAAAAATGCACTAAATAAGAATGTATTTAATGTTGGAAAAATGTATTGGAGTATTTTGCCAATAACTTATTGACAAATTTGAAAAGGAACACAATTTTTATTCTAAAAGAAACACTTCACTAAAAATCTAACATGTGGGACGTGTGGGTGGCTCAGCTGGTTAGGTGTCTGCCTTCAGCTCAGGTCATGATCCCAGGGTCCTGGGATTGAATGCCACATCGGGATCCCTGCTCAGTGGGGAACCTGTTTCTCCCTCTACCTGCTATTCCCCCTGCTTGTTCACTCTCCCCCTCTCTCTCTCTGACAAATAAATTCTTTAAAAAATAAAAAAATTTAAAAATTTAAAAAATACAAATCTCATATACTTCTTTGCTCAACAGATACATTAATTTTATTAAGTAAGCAAAGTTAAATTACAAGATAGGATGATATATCAAACAAGTTATTTGTAACCAGGAGATTCAGGGCATGTCTAAAACCATTTATTTTTGTATGACTTCATTAGATAGAAATGAGAAAAACCCATTACTTTTGGCATTTCTTAACATTTTTTGGCATTTCTTAAGCATTTCTTAAATGCATATGCACATTATGGTACTTAATTAGCATGTGTGTTTTTGCCAAATGGACTCTGAATCGAAACTTACCTGTTTTGTTGACTTTTTTGTGCCATTGAAAATTTTCCAAGCTAGCCCATTGCCACCACTGGCAACGTGTCGACCAACATCAAATTCTCTAGTGACAGGATTTCCCATTACAGCACTAGTGACATCAGCTGTTACTTTTGTAACAGTACTCTTTAATTTATTAAGCATGGACTCCATGGCTGCAATATTGAGTAGTTATAGTTACCTAGAAACAGGGGGACAGGGAAGCACTGATGATTTATTTTTACTTGTTTAAGCACTTAACATTCATTATTTAGTCTGAAAAACTTAATATGCCCCAAACAGTGAACAAAACAGTCCTATAGAGATAAAAGCTACATGTTGGATTTGTCTTCAAAGAACCCAACATACCTGAATCCAAATTTAAATCTAGGAACCAAACTGTTTTTTTCAACCTCAATTATTACAGAACAGGAAAGACATATTCCCACTTGACATTGACATGAATGTTGTTCAACTATATAACATGGACCCTCAAGATTTTAGTAGTGTAGAGGGTCTAAATCTTTCCTCACACTAAAAACCATATAAAACCTGAAAGGAGTGGGATGCCTGGGTGGCTCAGGAGGTTAAGCATCTGCCTTTGGCTCAGATCATGATCCCAGGGTCCTGGGATCGAGTCCCTCATTGGGCTCCTTGCTTGGCGGGAGCCTGCTTCTCCCTGCTTGCTTGCACATGCACGTGCTCTCTTTCTAACAAATAAATAAAATTTTATTAAAAAAAAAAACGGGGCGCCTGGGTGGCTCAGTCATTAAGCATCTGCCTTCGGCTCAGGTCATGATCCCAGGGTCCTGGGATGGAGCCCCACATTGGGCTCCCTGCTCAGTAGGGAACCTGCTTCTCCCTCTCCTTCTGCCACTCTCCCTGCTTGTGCTCTCTTGCTCTCTCTCTCTGTCAAATAAATAAATAAAATCTTTAAAAATAATAAAATAAATGTGAAATGCTTTTTCAGGAAAACAAAATCGAAAAGAATTTGTTGCCAACAGATATTCACTACAAGAGATATTAAAAGAAGTCTTTCAAACAGAAGGAAAAAGATACCAGATGGAAATGTGAATTCACAAAAAGAATGGAGGACACTAGAAATAAAAATTATGTGGGTATATAAAAAAAAACTTCTCATATTGTCTTTAAAAGATCATTTCAAACAAAAATAACAAAAATATATTGATATATGAAGAAGTAAAAAATGTGACAAACCAAGGACAGGAGAGGGGAAAGGAAGTATATGTTTGAAAGATTCTTACATGTTAGGTAAAGTAATATCACTTGAAAATAGAGTTTAGCAAAGACATATAATAAATCCTAGACTAGTAAGTAAAATAAGAGAGATACAACTAAAAGGTCAATAATGGAAATAAAATGGAATCATAAAGTAAAATGAATACAAAAAGTAGGAAAAGAAGAAGAAAGGAACAAAGAATAATTGTGACAAGTAGAAAATAGCAAGAGAGCAGACTTAAATCCAACCCCATAAATAATTACATTAAATACAAATGATTTAAAATTCCAATTAAAAGGCAGAGATTGTCAAACTAGATTAAAAAGCAAGACCCAATTATATGCTGCTTTCAAGAAATCCACTTTAAACCCACTTTACGAGATGACTTAAAGCTAAAAGAATGTGAAAATATATCAAGCTAGAGTGGCCATATTCATAATAAACAGAAAAGGCAACATTTCATAATAACAAAGATGTTAATTCATCAAGAAAACATAATATCTTGGAGCACCCAGGTGGCTCAGTCGTTAAGCCTCTGCCTTAGGCTCAGGTCATGATCCCAGGGTCCTGGGATTGAGCCCCACATTGCGCTCCTTGCTCAGCAGAAGCCTGCTTCTCCCTCTCCCCCTCCCTCTGCTTGTGTTCCCTCTCTCACTTTGTCTCTCTGTCAAATAAGTAAATAAAATCTTTAAAAAAAAAAAAAAGAAAAAAAGAAAACATAAAATCTTAAATGTGTATATACTGAATAAGAGTTTTAAAATAAATACAGCAAAAAATGACTGAAAGAAACAGACAAATCTACAATTATAGTTGGAGACTTCAAGGATCCTTCTCAGTAACAGGTGGACATAGACTGAGTAGACAAAAAATCAGTAAGGATACGGAAGACCTGAACAACACTATCAAACAATATGACCTAAAACACCCCACTTGACAATGGCGCAATTCATTTTGTTTTCATGTGTACATGGAAAACTCAGTAAGACTGACCATATTCTTCCAGGCCATAAGGCAAATCTCAAAATATTTAAAATTACTGAAATATAGGGATGCCTGAGTGGCTCAGTGGGTTAACTCTCTGCTCAGTGGGGAGCCTGCTTCCACCTCTCTCTGACTGCCTCTCTGCCTACTTGTGATCTCTCTCTCTGTCAAATAAATAAATAAAATCTAAAAATAAAATAAAATTTAAGAAATTAAAAAATAAAATAAAATCACTGAAATATATAGAACATGTTCTTTGACCACAATGAAATTAAAATAGAACTCAGTAATAGAGAAATATCTAGAAAAAAATGCAAATATTTGGAAATTAAACACTTCTCAATAACCCAAGGGCTAAAATAAATAAATCACAGAAAAATTTCAAATACTTTGAGGTGACTGGAATATCTGTGGGATGTAGGTAAAGCAGTGATTAGTGGAAACTGTACAGCTTTAAATATTTATAATATGTGTGTGTGTGTGTGTGTGTGTATACATATATATATATATATATATATATGTGAGGGGGGAAAAATTCCAAAATCAGTGGTCTCACCTTCCATCTTAGGAAACTAGGAGGAAAAAAAAAAAAAAAAAGAAAATTAAATGCAAAATAAGTAGAAAAAAGTAAATAAAGAGTAGAACTCAATGAAACAGACTGAATATAATGTAATACTCTATTTAGTAGAGAAATGAAAAAGAAAAATCAATGATGCCAAAACCTATGTTTTTTAAAAAGATAAGCCTCTAGCCAAATTAAGGAAAAATTAAAAAGACATAAATGGTCAATATCGGAAATCAAGGAAAGCCTACAGATTTTAATCCTATTTAAATCTCATAGATTTTAAACAATATGGTATACTATAAATGATCTTATGCCAATTAATTCAACAACTTGAATGAAATGGAAAAAATCCTTGAAAGCCAAAACTACCAAAATTGACTCAAGAAGGAACAGAAAATCAGAAAAGTCCTATAAAAAAGAAATCCAATTCATAATTACAATCTTTACCACAAAATAAACTCCAGATTCAAATGGCTTCACTGTTGAAGTCTATCAAATTTTTAAGGAAGAAATAATAACCAGATCTGCACAAGTTTTTCCAGAACACAGAAGAGAACACTTTCTATGTCATGTTATATAGTCAGTATTGCCGACACCAACAACAAATGACACAAAAGAAAAATGCAATATCCTTCATCAACATGTAAAAATCCTTAACAAAATACTAAGTACATCGAGTCCAATAAATCCAACTCGAATTTATCTCAGGAATGCAAGGTTGATTTAATATTCAAAAACAAATTCATGTAATTCGCCATATTAACTGAGTAATGGAGGAGGGACATACAATTATCTCAATAGAAGCAGAAAAAAATTTTGACAAAATTCAATACCCATTCACAATAAAAACTCTTAGCAAACTAAGAACAGAAAGAAACTTCCTCAGGGCACCTGGCTGGCTCAGTCCATCGAGCATGTGACTCTTAATCTGAGTCTGTGAGTTCAAGCCCCACATTGGACATGGAGCCTACAAGGAAGGAAGGAAGGAGAGAGAGGGAGGGAGGGAGGAAGAGAAAGGGAAGGGAGGAAGGGAAGGAAGAAAGAGGGAAGGGAAGGGAAGGGAAGAACTTCCTCAACCTGATCAATGGAATCTTTGAATACCTACAGCTAATATATTTAAAAATAAAAAAAAATTTTCCCTATGTTTGGGAACAACGTAAAAATATCTACTTTTACCACTTTAATTTAATATTCTAATGGAGGTCCTAGCCAAAGCAATTAAGAAAACAAAATTAAAGGTATTCACATCATGTACACAGAAAGGCAGAAGGAATCTACAAAAAAACTACTAGAACTAGTATGAGTTTAGCATTATAGAATATAAGAACGGAACATTTAAAAAATGACTATTTCGATATACTAGAAACAAACGCTGAAATTTCAAAAATATCATTTCAAGGACATGAAATACCTATGGATAAATTTAACAAGATAGACAAGACTTGTACAATGAAAACAACAAAAAATTGCTGAGAAAAACTGATAAAGACTTAAAAGAAAGACTATGTTCATGAAATAGAAGACTCAATATTGTTAAGATACCAATTTCCTCACTGATCTATAGACTCAATCCAATCCAATCAGAATCCCAGAGGCTTTGATAGAAACTGACAAGCTGATCCTAAAATATTACTCTGTGAGAAGGGGTCCACAGGCTTCACTAGATTGTGAAGGGTCCATGGCACAAAAAGAGGTCTAAAACCCTCTCACTCTTCAAATCTTCCACTTCCATGTTTACTCCTTCCTAACATTGATTTGTCTGACAAAGACTGTGTCCTACAAATCTTCCTTAACCAACTCTTTCCTCATAATTTTTTCCCACTTGACCAAAGAAAAGTACTTTTCTCAGCCATCACGATCTTATTACATGGCATTTCCCGGATATAAAAAACTTTGAATGGGGGAAATGCAATTCAAGAATGCATTGATACTGAAAGTCTCTTAAAAATAAAGCAAAGGGGCACCCGGGTGGCTCAGTAGGTTAAAGCCTCTGCTTTCGGCTCAGGTCATGGTCTCAGGGTCCTGGGATCTAGCCCCGCATCAGGCTCTCTGCTCAGCAGGGAGCCTGCTTCCACCCCCCCCACCCTCCCATCCCCCACCCCCGTCTGCCTGTCTCTCTGCCTACTTGTGATCTCTCTCTCTGTCAAATAAATAAAATCTTTAAAATAAATAAATAAATAAATAAATAAAGCAAAAAGGGGGTGCCTAGGTGGCTTAGTCAGTTAGGCCTTTGCCTTCAGCTCAAGTCACGATCCCAGGATTCTAGGATCAAGCCCTGTCCTGGGATCAAGCCCTACATCCACATGGGGCTCCTTGCTCAGCAGGGAGGCTGCTTCTCCCTCTGCCTGCCACTCCCCCTGCTTGAGTTCTTTGGCCCTCTCTCTCTATCAAATAAATAAATAAAACCTTAAAAAAAAAAAAAAAGAATAAAGCAAAAAGAAATTTGGAAAAAAGTGCTGAAAGAGGCTGTGCTTTATTTCCTCCAGGCCAGATATTAACAGCAAGACCGCATGCCTTGTTTGATCACAGAATTTACAATTAAGAAATAAGATGGCTAGGGGTGCCTGGGTGGCTCAGTGGGTTAAAGCCTCTGCCTTCAGCTCAGGTCATGATCTCAGGGTCCTGGGATCGAGCCCCGCATCAGGCTCTCTGCTCAGCGGGGAGCCTGCTTCCCCCTCTCTCTCTGCCTGCCTCTCTGCCTACTTGTGATCTCTCTCCTCACTGTCAAATAAATAAATAAAATCTTTAAAAAAAAAAAGAAAGAAAGAAATAAGATGGCTGTCATACGGATGTATAAGAACAAGTTAATTTCACTCAATAAGCAAAAACTCCAAAGTTTTGATAAAAGGAAAATATAATCACAATATGCAACCACCAAGAAATTATATCCTTTGTAACTAACAGAACTCTTGACAAAAAATTTCAGATACCATCAACTTAAAAACATGCAAAGGAGTACATTGTTTTTCAAAATTATTTAGAGAACACACAAGCAAAAATATTTGGAAGGCCACTGGACTAAGGCAGCACTAGTTGTATCCAGTTTTCTCTGTTAATTAAATTATATTTATGTAAATATGACCTACTTTCTTCTATGAAAGATTTTAATTGTCATAAACAAATAGAGACTCTCTTTCCCTTTTTAATTTAATGCTGCATTTCTGTGAGCAGTTAGAAAATGTTGTATTGGCATTGTGAAAATATTTATTGCTATGCCAAGTTGTTCTCTATGAACATCTGCTGCTGATTTTGATGGGGGAGGTAAAAGGACATAAAAACCTTATTTAAAACCTACATATCCATTCCTCTAATTCTGCCTGAGTAGCTACATACTATATGCCATGTACTAGTTATACATTGGGAATACAGATGTAAATGGAAACACTTCTGCTCTCTAGGGACTTAATCTGTAGCCAGTGGACTCAGACCCGCAAAGACTTATAGCAATTAACAGAGAGGTACATACCATGCTACAGTAGGGGAGAAAGACCATGATGTGATTTGAGAACTACAAATAGCACAGTATGAAAGCAAAGGATAATTTCAGAGATAATATTCAAATTTGAGAAGCTCATCTATCATCCATCAGAGCCAAGAGTAGCGTACACATGGTAGGAATGGACATGGAAATTCACCTGGTAAATTATTTAATATTTATTGAGTACCCACTGTGTACCTGATACTATATAAGGAAGTGTGGGAGAAAGAAGGAAAAATATGCCATGAAAGATCTACCAACAAAGGGGCAAGAGACAGAGAAGTAAACCAACCATAGCATTAGCCAACAGTGATAAAATCTACAAAACATACATACAAAGTCTTATAGGAACAACAACAATAACAACAACAACAAAAATCAGGAACAGAGGGAAGAAGGTTTTAGCAAAACAGCAATGCTAGAGATGTCTCTAAAGGTGAACAGGAATGAACTAGATAGACAAAGAATGGGAGAAGTATAGAAGTAAAGACAAAGTAAAAACAAAGCAGTTCCAATAAAAGCTGGAGAAAACAGGGAAATATGGCAAAAGAAACAGAAAAGCCAGATCGCCAAGAGTAATTAGTAGTAGGCAATCAAGCCATAAGCCACAAAATGGTTTCAAGCATGAAGATCAATCACTCTATCAAGAAGAATGAAAGATATACCAGGAGTGGAATCAGGGAATATGGCAAGACTGAAGAGAAGATCAATATGTAGTTCAGGGATGATATATATATCATATATATCTATAGATATAGATATAGATATATACATATAGATGTATGATAGATCATGATATATCGTATGTATCATAATGATATATACATATTATATATATGATATATATAATATATATATAATTAAAAATGTATACGAAGCAAGAAAACAAAGGAAAGGACACTTGGAAATAGAGACAGGGAAGACAGGGAAGAGATAGTGGGAAGAGGGGGTATTTCAAAGGTGTTATGTGGATATTTATTTTATAATTACATATTAAACTTTGCTATGTACTTTTTACTGTATGGTAATATACCATATATTACCGTATATGTCAAATTTTAAGCAAATTTTAACAGAGGAAGAGGTTGCTCAAGTAAGGTAATAGTAAGGAAGGAAAAGAAAGGAAAAAGAAAGAAATAAGTACGAGTTAGAACTAAGAGAACTTAGTGACCAATTAGATAAAGGATAGGAACAAAACTAGGAATCCCAATCAGGTCTCCCATTTCAGAGTCTAGGTGAATGGGGAAGCCATTTACCCAGGCAGAACTAATAGGAGATAACTCTTGGTTTTGTGAGAGAAAGAATTCAGTTTTGGAAATGCTGAAGTTGAGTTGCCTAAATGACATTCACATGGAGATACATCTAGTAGGTTTTTAGATATACAGGCCAAAAACTTAGAAAAAAAGTCTTGATTGAAGACAAAACTTTGGGTACCATGAGCTTATAAGCAGTACAGCAGTTAAGGCTGTAACTTGAAAAAGGTTAGCCAAGAGGACCCAAGAATATCATAAGAGTAACAGAAGGCTAAAGATAAAGACAGATGAACTAAAAGAACTTTTAAAAGAAGACCTGAACTTAAATGAGATTTTGAATTATTAGCAACATCCCTTTGACATGTAAAAAACCTAGAGTCCAAATATCTTTTCTTAAAATGACAGCTTTTCAAATTTTCACTTGATTGTTGAAGAAAAAGCTCATCTTTTCCAAAGACAAAATTATAAATGACAGAAATGTCCATTCATACAAGCCATTTCCCCTTGTATACCATTTAACAGAATTCACTTCAAATTCAATCATCTTTCACTCCTAAATCTCAGTCAAAGTAAGATTTGGGACAACTTAATTATGATTCCAAGATTATATCTCTCTACCATCTGGCTCAGCCATCACTTGGTTTTTGATAGAACCAGAAGGTAAATCTGATGCAATACTAGATTTTACATGCACCTACCAGAAGGTGGGTTGACTATTACAGCACCTGATGGCAGGTAGCTGAAAGGAATTGGCAATTCCTTCAGTTCTGTCTATTCATAAACTCTAGAGATAGCAAGAATATAGTCGGTAAAATTAGATCTATGCTAAAAAAAAAAAAAACTCCTGCATTTTCAAGTAACACAACTGCAGAGTCCCTTACTTACTTCCCCAAGAATAAAATATTAAAAAATAGAATTAGCTTACATTTCTATATTTATTGTGGAAATACGGTAATGCAAATAAAAGTTACTATAATAACAATAATTACAACTATAATGAAATTATGTTTAGTACTTGTTAGTCTCATGGTACCTAGCAGAAATTAGCCTTTCAATAAGCACAAAATAATATACACTGACCACTAATGAACAATGCAAATAAATAGCAATGAATTCAAAAATAGTTTTATTCCTTAGAGGCACAAGTATCTGAGATTTCTTTCTATGTAAATGCCTGAAAATAAAAAAATACCACTTATACAGCAATTTATGTAGCTAAATATTCATAAAATAAATTTTGTGATTCAAAATAATAATTACATTAACATGACACAAATATTTTTAGTAAAGTGATTCATAAAATTTGGGGAAACTGTCGCACCTTACACTCCCATATGCAGTGCTTATCTATTTACGTCTAAAGTAAGATGATTCTGAGATATATTCTTGAAATACATTTTTTGTCTTGTGAGAGCACCCAGATTACTATAAGCTTTAAAAAGATACAGTTGTCAAAAAAAATAACAGTAGTAGCCTTTTCATCATGTTTTAATCTTATTCAGAAAACAAAGATTACACCAGCCGAATACAATCATTCTCTTTACAACTACAAAAAGTATCTAATAATTATCAGTTGAGCTAGAACAGACTACTTACAGGAGACAAACCAATTTAAGAAAAACATAAAACACTAAAGAGCCTTAGGAATGAACAGTGATGCACACATGCGTTCAACAAATTATTGGTTATCTACTACGTGGAAAGCACCATACTAGGTGCAGTAGGAGAAACAAGAAGTAAAACATTCCATCACTATTTACAAACTTAAGACCATTGTACGCTAAGATCGAACCAGCAACATGAGAAATTTTAAGGCAACATATGCTCAAATATCAAACTAGTAATCTGAACAATAAGATCTGAGAAGAGATCACACCCAACTCTTTTGAAGGCACCTCAAGCCCACATACTTAGTGTAGTTTTTATTATAGGAACTCAATCAGATTCTTAAAATTACCGTAATTTCTAAGAAGTAGCAGCACTGGGGCAGCATCTCACTATTCAGCCCCTTCAGCTGGAGAAGGGGGAGAAGGAATAACTGAGTAGGAAATTAGACTGACCACTAAGCTCATTTTCTTAGGTCTACAGTTCTTCCTTGCTTTGAGAACATACAAAATCTGAAACACAGAGGAGTAAAATGTGTGAAAACTGAAACTCATAAAGTACTGAACTGTTGTCTAACGTAATGGTTTTCAAACACTGATGAACATCTAAATACATCTAATAACATCCAAATGACTGGCTAACTCGATAATCACATAGATGCCTACTGACTATCTCAAAACTTTGAAATCAGAATCTATAAAAAGCAGTCAGGGCATTTGTATTTTGAACAGCTCCCCAGTTGTTCTGATGCAGAGTGTGAGAATTAAATATTATGTGATTAACTACACGATCTTCAGTGGCAAGGAAACCTGAGTTCAAATGCCTGTTCTAATACTTACTAGCACTGGGACCACAAACTACCACTAACACTATTTCTAATCCATAATAAGTGGGACAGGCCACCTAAATATATCAAGTGGCTGTTTGGAGGACTAAAGATGACGACACATAAAATGCTTAATATAATTCCTAGCACATTTAGTAAGCACTGAATGAATTCATTCATTTAACAAACATTTATTTAGCACTTACACAGTATCATGTGAGAAATATCTCATTAATTTATTAAGTATTAATAAATATGGCAACTCTGCAATGGTGTCTTGGGAACATAATTATGGGAATCTATCCTATCCAGGAAAGTCTTCCCCGAACTGAGCTGAATAGGCAATAGTAACTGGATGAAAAGGAAAAGAAGTGCATTTCCAGACAGAGGAAGTATCACAGCCAAAAGCCATGTACTTGAAGCAGAACAGAAAGAACAGAGTGACTACGGGAGAAAGGAACGCCAGAACACACTGTGGAGATGAGGTTGGAAAGGTAACCAGGGACCCAAACAGGTTGTTAAGGATGTTAGTTTCTCTTAAAAACAATAAAAATCACTGAAGGGCTTTACACATGAAGACAATGTGATTAGATCTGCATTTTGAAAAAGTCACTCAATCTGGTGTGGAAAACTACAGATCTGGCCACAAAAATGCAAGTAGGCCATAATTAGGAAGCTGGTTATACTTCAGATGACAGACGATGATGGCTGGAACTAGAGTACTAGTAGTGAAAATGAAGAGTGGACATAATCAAGAGGCCAAATTAATAAACATCAAGGGGCGTCTGGGTGGCTCAGTGGGTTAAGCCTCTGCCTTCGGCTCAGGTAATGATCTCGGGGTCCTGGGATCAGATCGAGCCCCGCATCGGGCTCTGCCCAGCAGGGAGCCTGCTTCCCCCTCTCTCTGCCTGCTTCTCTGCCTACTTGTGATCTATCTCTCTGTCAAATAAATAAATAAAATCTTAAAAAAAAATAAGATAAATCTCTTTAAAAAATTTTAATAAAAATAAACATCAAGAAAGATTAATGTGAGTTATGCAAGACAGGAAGATGTCACACTTCTACTCCTATAGAAAGGGATGATGAAGCTAGTCACTTGAGTCAAACACAGTAAGAGGACCTATGGGGGGGGATAACGAATTTCGAACATGAGTAGAGTAGTTATTCCCAATTATTGGGGTGAATTGTTCAGAAGTATTCTATTGTATAGAAGTACAATGTGTCTGTTTTTTTGAGTGTTTCTTCATCTCAGAGACAAAAGAACAGGTTTTGGCATGTGTGTAAAGTGGATCTGAACAGAATGAAGATCCTTACCTTCCATTAGGTTCCTTTCCTTTACACAATCTTCCAAAAGCGTCTTTTATGACTAATTTAATATTGTCTCAAGAATTCTACTTAATACATTCGGCTAATAAGCCATTTTTAAGCTTTAACATTAATATTTATATTAAAGAATAAGACAGGAAGCCGAACAAAAAAAGCCTGCAAAGTCTAGAAGGAAGTTTTAAGTACCTGACTTTCAAGCCATTACCAGAACATGATGGGGTTTTAAAGTGACAGGCAGGTTTGGAGCATTCTCGTTAAACTATGTTAATTTTCCAGAATGGATAGAGGTGGAAACGCTACTTAGAAAACTTATTATTCACAGAATCCAATTTGTAAAAAAAGGAAAAAAGAAGAAAAAGTCATCATACAAATAATGCCTGAATTTGATCTACAAAAAATTAGTTTGCACTTACAATTTAAGTCACTACTGACATGGCACTCTTAAGTCGCTCGAGTCCAGTCTCATTGAAGATTGTTATAGGGGTTGACCTGACGGTATTGGTCTCCTTAATCAGTGATCAGAGGTATGTATTCAGTCGGATCCCAATAAGTTTTGCAAGCTTTAGAGGTCTAAACCTTCCTCCACCCTTTCTCTCCCGCTTAGAAAAACAAGGGCGCAGAAGCCACCGAGGGGGGTGTTAGTCTTCACAAAACACCTGCCCCACCCACCTCACACACAATAACCTTCCGTTCCAGAACTATAGCTACTGTCTGAAAAGGACGCCTGGCGGTAGGGCGCTGTTCGGTAACCCAGGTAATCAGGTGCAGACCTCAGAACTGACTGGAGCTGTCTCACCCAGTCGCGGAGTAGTGTCCAATTTCCCAAAAGGGAATCAAGATCTCCACTGCGGAAACCCGAGCTCCAGGCCTGGGAGAGGGGCTCTCCCTCTCGCAGATGACTCCGGCCCTGGTCTCCCGTCACCTCCAGGCCTCTTCGGGGGACTCGGGCCTCTCGGATCTGCTCCCCGGAGCTCGCCGCTCCCCCAGCCCGGCTTCGCGCGGGCGCCCACCGTCCCAGCCCGCAGCCCGCAGGCCCGTCACCAGGCAACAGTCACCAGCTCTAAAGGCCTTCGAAAGGCCTACCCTGGGTGCGGGTCCTTCCCCATTCCCTCCTCGCTAGCCTTAAGAGCCCAGGAGGGAGTACAGCAGGTGAAGGAGATCGCCCGGTGCCCGTGGGCGGTCACTCACCTCTTCCCCTCTTTCCCGGGAGGGGCGGTGCTGGGGCTCGTTTCCCCCGCCCCCCCCAAACGCTTCCTGGCTGCTCCTGTTCAGCCTCAGAGCCTGGCCGCGGCCGCCGGCTTACTCCATAGCCTCCTCCAGCAGTGCGGCCTCAAAGGCTGGAGCCGGAGGAGGGAAGGGGGAGGGGAGGGGAGGGACTGGGGAAGAAGAGTACGGGAGGGGGAAGAAGACCGAAAGACCGGCCGGCCAGGGCATGACGTCACTTCCGGCAGGTTCGGAAGGGGCGGGGCCCGGAGAGCATAGGCTCCGCCCCCAAGCTGGTACTCGGGGGCGGGATTACAAGCCGGGGGAGGAGCTGGAGCGAGAGCTGGTGGCGGTTCTTTCGACCCTGAGGTTCGGTAGCCTTGGCAGCCGGAGCGTGCTCGGCCAGGACTGAGCGGGCCGAGTTTTGTGAGGCCTAACGGTCCCTTCTGCCAGAAAAGGAGGACAGAGAACCCAATAGATCCTAACCAAATGCGTACTGAAGGGGAGAGCAGCTGAGAGGAGCTGGTGGTTTGGACCTGGCTCCTGAGGGCCGCCCCCTTCCCAGCCCAACTGCCCTCTCTGGTCCTGGGTGAAGAATAACTACGCTTTTTTTCGAGCTACTCTCCCTGGGATGTCCAGGAAAGCAGTGCTTCACAAACATTAATATGCACTTGAATCATCTGAGGACTTTGTTAAAACGCAGTTTGGATTCAGGAATAGGGTCTGATACTCTGCATTTCTAATAAGTGTCAAGATGACGCCAACGCTGCTAGAGGTCAGCAGGCTACACTTAGAACAACAAAGGGTTAAAGTACAAGGTGGCAACCATGAGAATTATGTCCTTAACCCAGCCTAGTTGTTTAATAAAGGTTAGAGAGACAGATGGTCATACCCTCGTCTGCACTGATCATAGCCTTTTCCACCCCACTCCACTCTACCCTCTTACCTACTCGCCCATCACTCCTTCGCCCATCTAATTCCTCGCTTTTCACTCCTCACCCTCTACCCCGTACTCCTGTCTCCGCACTATCCACAGGGTCTTGGGTACTATTTAAAGGATAAACAGATGGACAGTTTCTGTTACAAAAGACATTTGAAGGTGATGGGGCTTTTTATTTCTGTCATTTTGTCATAAACAGACTATTATGTAAAATTGGACATCCTGTTTCCAGTCAAAGGAAGAGAGAGCTTAAATTCTTGGATTCTAACAAAAGACCTAGAAACGGCAGTCTAGATGTTTCAACTTATTCCCTTATTCTTAAAATTTTTTAATTAAAAATTCACTGGGGTAGAGAAGAAATAAGGAGTGACTGCTAATGTATAGGTTTCTTTTTGAAGTGATGAAATGATCTGAAATTAAGTAATAGTGATGGTTGCACAACTTTGTGAATGTACTAAAAAACCATTAAATTCT